>CM022491.1:1159212-1221643 GCA_011952105.1 Coreoperca whiteheadi | reverse complement strand
CCTGTCTTTTATTCACATCTAGATGTGTGTAAGCGCCAGCTCTCAAACCCCGTGCGGTGCTTCCAGTTTACTTTTTTTCCCCCCCCCCCCCCCCCCCACACACACACACATACATAATAACAAAGCCACCGCAGCCACGTGCACACCTGTGCACTCAACGTACTGCGGACGAAAAGCGACCGCCATTTTCGAGCACAACCCGTCTGAACACAAAGATGTTGGCTACAAAGTTAGCGGAGGCACAACTAATGTAGCAAACTTACAGGTCGTGATTACAGACCTACAAACTTACAGAGCTGGGACCGCAGCGTCTTCTGGGAGTCAGGTTTAGGAGACCCCGAAGTGTTGCAGGTACACCAAGCAGCCCTCGGTGAAATGACGTCAGCTCAGAGAACGGTTGGGTTTGTGGTCCTGAGGAACAGTGTTAGAATAAACATTCACTACTGACTCTTCAACTCGCCGTTGTGTGCAAGACAATACGAAGGACGGTTCCTCTACAGCTGGCAGTGCTGCGGGCTGAACTCTTCCGGCAGGTGCGCATTGTGACGTCAGCAACAATGTGATGTAATAACTTACCTGGAAGTGAAGGCCGGACTACAAACGAGCTCGTTTTCAGTCAGTTCAGGAGCAGTGTTTTCTGTGGGAGAGGGTAACACACCATTTGCGGTGGACTCTGGGCCTTTTCACTTCGCAAACCTATTACATGTACAAAAAAAATACAATAAAGAAAAGGGAACAAGCCAAAAAGCATAATATGAACACTTTAATCAAAACAGTTACAGCGATGATACATCTCTGCTCACCACACAGAAGGAAATAAAAGCTACTATTCTCCGTCTGTGGCTTCACTTAATGTTGACGTGTCGCAGCCATGAGTATTTTTCAAAACCCCCGTGAACGCTTTACTTTGAACTAAGATCTGACTAATGCGCTGGCAGGCAGATATTATTAGGCGATATCGAGATCTGACAGATATATCAATATACGTTGGCAGATATGCAAATACAGTTGCAACAGCAGTAAACTGCAGCAATATCAAGCCCCAGTGTTTTATTAGCAGCATTTGATACACAATGTAGTTTGGTTTTGTATGTTTTTACACGTATATTTCCATTTCAATTAAGTTTAATGTTAAAAATAATCTTATATTAATTCTTACTGTCATGCAGTAATAAAGGTGTTTGAGAGTAAAATATTTTTACCTAGACATCTTTATCACAAAATTAATTTGCAAAAACAAGACAAAGTCTACAGCCATGTGAGGCTGTACGAACACACCATGGATGTAGTATAGGAATGTATTTAGGGGAGGTATTTAGGACGTATTTGGGCTCTCTTAGTACACATGTTCGCCAGCTAGTCGCTAACTGTGTCTGTCTGCTGTTTGGTGCTGAGCCGGCAGCGAGTACACTGGGTTTTTAGTGCTTTTTGTTGAAAACAGCTGCCTGTTGCGTCCAAAAACAACATTGTGAGAGGGAACCAAAACAGTAAAGTTGTGGGCCAGACAGATCAACAAAAGTGCTGAAACTCACTATAAAGCTCGGTAAAAAAGAGGCGCTGCCGATTCAGGTGATAATTCTCTGTATTTTCACCACTACAAGCGATCCCTTCCACAGACAGTGTTTTCACGTTGTCATTTGATACTTGAGCCGTTTTAATGGATCACAAAAATATTACAACTCATCCTGATCGAGGCGTGAAAGTGTGTACCAAATGGACAACCGCATTGAACTGGCTTGTAGACACACGAGACAGTGAGAGCGTTAATATTTAGCTTTTATTAAGTCTGTTGCAGGCTGCGAATTTCATCTTCCAACACAGGACTGCATGACCCCTGCAGTATTCATTTAAGAAGCAAAAATCCACAAACAAGAGACAAAGCAAGACATTCTCGATAAGAACCCCCGGCGCTCACTCACTGTACAACTAAACTACAAGTGCACTTTTGTCTCCTCTGAGAAGCAACAAACAAACAACTGAGCAACACTTTGGTCAGTCATCTTATTTGGAATGTGATAACAGGTTGGTACATTTTACGTTTTTAAACGCAGTAACGTACTACGACCTCGTCGCAGGCTGTGCCAACTCTGTGTGTGTTGATTCCTTCCGTTAACACACGCTGAAAGGTCTGCAAAATTTTGTACACAAAAGGTCGTGCTGATTACAACTCACTGTTCTCATTTCCATCCTCATTTCGTATTCTTCACCATTTCCTCTAGCCCTTTGGGCCTTCATCTGCCTCACCGTTTGAACTTTATTGGTTTAAACTTTGCCATGCTTAACTACACTCCCAGCCAACAGATCTGCTTGTTTTATGACCTTAGGCAAAACCCCAGTTCATAAAAGGCAATCATTCTAAGGCAGAACAATATTTGGACAGTAACACATTCATATTTAAGCACTTCTTTGAGCAGCATCAGTATGCAGAATTCACTGGCCTGACACCTTTTACACAGACTCAATGGTCTTTGTAAAAGACAATAAAAGCTGTCTGAAGGAAGTTAATGATCAAACGTTTGAGGCTTGTCTGAGATTTTGGACATTAAAACACAGTGACAATTTCACAAGAATGCAACATTTTTAAGACTTCACAAGATACCGTTTTTACCATGCTGCACCAAAAACTCACGTACATAGTGTGGAAATGCCCTCAGTCAGACAGAATAGAGTGAAACACACACCAAGTTCCTTGTAGCGCGACGCGTGACGTGGCTCTTTAAGACATCAAGCTCAGTTTTACGTGAAATGCGAGTCGGACTGAGGAGCAGGTTGAGTGTGAACCGGTGAGGCCTGCACTCTCCACAAAATCCATGCAACAGGGTTGGGGTCCGATAGCATTTCATCACATCTGAATCAAGTGTTGAATCAGCTTAGCAAATCCAGATCTTTCGAATCTCTTATTGAATCCATTAAACGATCAACATTTGCAAGGAACTAGACATGTGAATAACAAACTCAGAGTATCAGATCTGTGATCAGCTTTTGTTGGCCGAACACGCTACAGCTTTTAGTGGTGGTGCCAGCTGTAGGTGTAAAACTTACTTTGGCACCTATTTTTCATAAGCTACTTGCACCAAATACTGTAGGGCCAACTATTAAATTGAGCGGCTTGAATTATTGATGTATGAATATAAGTTCAACTGGGAGATTCCCCACGACTGGACCGACCACAAAAACGCACATAGTCCACTCAAGAGTGTTGTTAAAGAGTGGTTCTTCTCTCTCTAACAAACAATCTTTAGCTGAGCACAGAAACCAGAAAGCACAGTAATCCAACAACAGTCAGGTGTGTAACATTTAGGAAGAGCTATTGGCAGAAGTGGAATATCATATTCACAAGCACGTTTTCACTGAAAATAAGATTCATTGTGTTAAAGTCGTTTTTATCTACAGAGGGAGCGGGTCCCCTTCCACAGAGGCCGCCATGTTGCACCGCCATGTTCCTGCACCAATCACTGGCTCTAGATAGGGCCTTTTGCGTTTTTCGCAAGTTTTAGCGGCCACCGTAGTTTCTCCTACGCGCTTGGAACTTGAGGGTGATCCGCGCGGTATTCAAATGGTCGCAAACTGCAAGCTCAATGCGAGATGCCACTAAATCCTGCACACTGGACCTTTAAGGCAAGTTACGCATGGCATTAAGGTTGATTAGCGTTTGCCATTTCTTCTGGCGAAAGCTCTTTGCAGGCAAGGCGTGAAGGGAGATAAAAGATTCAAGATTAAGAGATTTGTTAGCCTCGGAGTGAATCCGGGTATTTTGCCAATGTGGATCCAGATCCAAAATGGACCTGGCTATCGTCACCCAACCCTAACAATCATTACACAGACATGGCACAAAATAGCACAAAGAACATAATAGCCCTTTTTCTGTAAACCTTTTTACATTATCTTTGACCAACACATTACAGATCTAAACACAGACAAGGTCACCGCACAGATCCTACCAACGAACCTTTACCTTAAGATTCAATTCTGACATGTATTGGCTGTGTGTGCTGCAAAGTGAGGAGCTTTAAAAGCTCACTGCCTACGAGTCCAAGCAAGGCATTAACTATGACCGGTACAAACGTCAGAGAAGGGAGAGGACTTGATAAATACGGGATACAAAGGGAAGTCCTTAAAGCTGCCGTCACGTTATCACACAGTCTGGAGGCCTCTCTCGTGGCCGTCTAGCTGTACCTTAATCTTGTGCAGTTCCTCGATCTCCTGGTGGTGGCGCTCTGTCTTGTGGCGCACCAGAGAGCGATAGAAGTGAATGGTGAACACCAAAAAAATCACCCCCACTGGGACCATGATGATGGTGGAAGCCAGCGCAGCCTGCCAGCCGCTGTACTGTGGTGACGCTGCCGTAGGCTTAGTCATAGCGGTGGCTGTTGTGATGCTGCAGGTGGTGGTCTTTTTGGCCACGCTGGAGTCCACGGGCAGGAACTTGATCCAGCAGAGGAGCACCACCTCTGCTAAAAACAGCAGGATGCCCAGGGCTGTAGAGAAGCCCCAGGCCAGCTCGATGTAGTAGTGCATACGCTCATGGGGTGACTCGCTGACGGAGTTGAGGTTGTGGATGTTGCTGACGGCCTCCACATTGGGCAGGATGCAGGTGCTGATCAGCAGGGCGAAGAGGTGCACCGCCACCAGCACAGTGGTGCACACACTGAAGGCAATGAGGAGCACACGTGGGTAACTGTACTGCATCTCCAGGTCAACCTCCACCATGGCCACCTATGACGTGTGTAGGGACAACCAGGTTACTCTATGTCCATGTGTACATCCCACCCAGCTACTGTGCACGCAAGCAAACACAGTCCTTTTCTAACTAGGATATCGTGAAGTCATCTTAAACTATGACCTTGACATGCGGATTACACTACATGGGCCACTGGTGATGCACCTGCGAAGGAGGAGGAGTTATTTTGGGCGTTCAGGGTTCTTCAAATATAAGTCCTGTTCATTTTCTACAGGCAATGTTAGGTATCTGACAATTGGAGCCTGGGCAGGAATTATACCGGCGGCCACGACGTTGTTTTTCTTTCCCCACCCTGCCTCTCTGCCCTCTCCTGTCAAGTCCACCCCGGCAACGGATTGTTAGTATGTGCCGCTGTCAAGCGGTACCACGTTGGTTTCGATCGTTTCGATAGGCTGAAGGGAAAAGCAAGGAGACCAGATTGAAGTAGTTTGTGGGCAAACAATAAAATAAGGCTGGGAATTAAGTAGAATGAAAATGGTGAAAGAAGAAATAACTAGAAATAGGGTAGCGTATTTAATATTTTCAGTAGCCAAATACTCCCCTCCCAGTTATTCTGTGGGAAACACTGTTATTGACTATTTCTCTATGGGGAACATAAATGACAAAATATGTAATCTACACACAGTGAATATGTCTGTCAGTCATGAAACAAGCCACAAAAATCATTGCAGACCCTCAACATCCCCTCTTCTCTGAATACAAAGTGTTTATTAAAAGGCATTAATGCCTTCAGGAATGGATTCGTCTATGTAACTGAATCAAAATTGCGTTTTTAATTTATGGCCTTGATGCCCTGGCATGCCCCCCAAAAAATTGCCCCACTGCAGGCCAAGTGGCCTTGCCCCTAAAATTATGAAATTCCAGGCCTGGCTGGAGCACTTCAAGTCTGAGATAGACACGAAACTCTCCCGATTGAATAACCAGTACAAAAGTTGAAGAACTGGGTTATAAAAAAAGATATAAAAAGTCAAAAGGGTACGAGCCTGTGTCCCAAGGTAAACACCATGAGAAACATTCAAGCACAGAGCTCAAAATTCTGTTACTTGCGCCGCCAAAGGAAAGTCGAAGGTGAAGATCACACTTTGTAGAAACCTGATAAAACATGTAGCAGTTTAAGAAAGTTCAATTTCAGATTCTGGCTCAGTGTTAGGTGAATTCAATAACAATGGTGAGGTTTTTTTGTTCCTAATTGAAGTGTTCTAAATTAGTAACTGTGGCTGAGGCTCATGGGTATCGTAGTATTTAGAGCCATCTGCCCCACCAAACTGTGAAAAAAAGTTGTCATGCGTTTGACTTAAACTTAAAGTACTGTCAATGTTCTGTTTCCTGTGTCAAACTTACATTTTATGCGGCAATACAGTTGCAATCACACACTACAAACTCTCTTTGAAGGTGCTCAGATGTTCGAGAACTGATGGTTGGTTGGTATAAATGAACGTAATGATGACTTATGTTATCGGAAAATGTAATGCAGAGCACAAACTATAAACATTAAGACTGCTGTTCAGCAGGAAACACTGACATCTTGAAAGCACAAACAGGAAGTTTAAAACCAATTCCTGCCCACAACTGCATTCCCACGAGACGTGCAGGTTACTGCGGTGGATCATCTATGTCGAGCAAGCTTCATGGTATTGAAATTAATTCAAACCATGAGCTGCCTCTAAAGCAGCAAATCAGTTAGAAACTAAAACCTTTTCATGGGATGAAACATGAAAAACAAGACGGAAGCTGGTCAAAAAGGTGGATACGACCTACCATTGCGAAGCCAGAGAGCAGCGCAGAGGTCCTGCTGGAGGCCTTGAGCTTGGCCCGGCTCAGGTACAGTTTCCTCCAGGACAGGGCCTGCACTGAGTGGTGGTTGGAGCTGACCAGCTCCAGGTAACTGCGTCGCACCCAGTCCCTGTAGTCCATCCCCCCACCATCCGGAGCCCGCTCCGAGACCCCTGGGGCCGGGGAACCCATAGGCACGTTCAGCTCACTGCTCATAGCACCTGGTGGATATAAAAGCGGAAACATGGTCATATCAGTGCTATTTTCATATCCTCCTCCCTTGTACTACATAAAATGCTGCATTACAAACAGTGCGAGTAAGACATAATCACATAAAAGGCTGCTTTTCTTTTTACCCCTTGCGCTTCCAGACACGCGCCATGTAAAAGTGATGGCAATTTAACATGACATTCTCAAGTCTGATTAGGTCCCAGTGCCACTTTTATGTAAAAGTTGTGAAGTTATTTTTAAACGGGGGTCAGACCGTGTAACCTTCCTGTAACCCTTCCAACACGACATACGTCTGAATTGCATGCCATCACGCTGACGTAATGCCTACAGCCGCACAAGATAAATACATAAATGCACACCTTGAGAGTGCTGCAATAAATGAATCACTTAATTATAATTTCTTGAGAATAAGGTTATTAAAGTTGGAGAAACCGCAAAACACTGTGAAGGAGATTATTTTCCGTGTCAGATCAGTCCATAAATGTACGTGCTATATAAATAAAGTTGGTTTACAATGGCCACTGCGTTTAAAAGCCTAAGATAGTTTGCAACTCGCTTCCCTAAAGGGCCTTTATAAAAATACACACAACTCAAGAGGAAAACACTGCAAAAAAAGAACATAACACAACTTAATGAAAAGCATTCATGATTTCATGACCGATCCCTCTGTTTCTTAATTGTGATATGACAATAACCCAATAAACATTATGAAAACAATGGTATAATTCATCTGCAGCATTGATCATGGTGACTGTAACACTTTTATGTGTAACTTTAGAGCACCTCCTCCAAAGTTTATTTATTCAACAGCAATAAAAATGTTTCTGTTCATGTTCAACGATAACTCTGGGAAACCACAAATATTACATAAATTATAAGACATGGTGAACGTTTCTGGTGGGGCGTGAAGTCCATCCGTCACAACAATGTTTTGCTCCAGGCATGCTGCTGGCAAAGAGCCAGAGGAGTTGTAGAGAGTATTAACATGTGAGTGCCCCCCCCCACATGAGTGGCAGCAGAAGGGGATGGAGAACAGGAAATAACTACTATGAAAAAGATAACACATGAATACAAATATAGGGAGTGTTAAAAATAGCAGCAACTGTGCTGCCATTTTCTGTTTCCTCACGATATTTTTGAACCTAGATTAGAAAATGTTGATTTTTTGTTTTTAAACATCAAGATAATTGTAAAATAACACCATAAAGTTAGAAGTACACCCCATAACTGACAGAAACATGAAATAAAAAGAAAATAGTCTATATTTTGAGCTATTATGCACCTGTTATCCTGCAGTTGGGGCTTTGCGCTGTCTGCTTAGCTTAGCTTAGCAATGATCAGACCATTAGAAGACAAAAACTGGGTCATCATGGGAGGCTAATGTCAGCCAAAGGCCAAGAAAATGCAAGCAGCGGCATTACTTTGCACACTGTTTGATGATGATTAGTTATTGTTCGATGAGAGTTGTATTTTAAAATTTAACAATTCAAATTCAATGATGAACATACTTAATGTTGTGACGCCCTAATAGAATTGATGCATGGTGCCCATGATATAGGCGGTTTTCACTGCCCATGCAAATAGAGATTTTGCACTCTGTAACTCTGTTTTGACTAAAAACAGAGTCAAAGCAATTGTCAAATACTACAACTGGCAGAGTGTCTGTGCCAAACAGAATAAATAAATAAATAAATAAATCATCTATGTAGCTCCAGCTCATCAACCTGTCATATACTAGTGTATATTACCAAACGTATATGGACACTAGTGTCCACTTTCAGATACCTTTGGTCTCAGGCGGCTTTTCTTGGTTTGGGCCCCTTAGTTCCAATTGGGTGGAAACTTTAATGCTGCAGCAGTATACAATGATATTTTCCAGTTTCAACATGACAACGACCTCATGTCAAAGCCAGGTCCATAAAGAAATGTATCCCATGTATGGGAGGAAATCCTGCAGCCAGGTTCCAAAAGTAAAGAAGTAGAACAGAAGACTGCTCCACGATAGCAGCATATTAACGCCTTTGGTTTTGGAATGACGTGCTCAGCAATCTGAACAGGAATATTCAACGATATGGATGAAATCCTAACCCCACTGTCTGTATACTTTTGGCCACACAGTGTAGCGGCTACTGCATGGCGTCTCTGTGGAGTTCTGACATGTCAGCTCAGCTCCCCCCTACTCCCTGCTCATCCCTGCTCCCCCCCAACAAACACTGCTTTAACTGCGCAAACACATGCCCTGGTTTTCTGAGTTTGCGCACACTTGCTCACTACCTATAGCCAGACAGAAAAGACGTATTACCCAGTGCATTTATGGGCGCATTAATAACCAGCCGAAATATTACGGTAACTGTAAAAAACAAAAAAAAAAGTGGAAGTACAAAATGGGCTGGTGGTCACCACAGATGCGTGTCCAAATGAGCAAACTCAAAGTGCTGCGTTGCCGGGTTAAAAAGCCCCACGTTGTCCGAGTTAAAGAGTTGGGCACAGAGTCCTGCGGGGAGTTTGCAGGCTAACGCTTCAGCAGATGAGTGCATCTTCACGCCACTGGGTATATTTAGATCACTGGTAAGTTAGCAGGATCCGTTTACCCAGTTCAGCTAACAGAAAGCTAACGTTAGTCAAACACGCCGCTGCAGTTATTTTAATTCAACCTCCCTGTCAAGCCGGAAGAGAAAAGCAATTACAACATTAACGCGAAATATTCAGGCGCCTAAATGAGACTCAAATCCTCTCCACTCGTCATGGTTATAAGTAGTACTTGAAGCGTAACTGAACAATTTTCAGACGTCAGACACCGACTCCTCTTGCTAGCTAACTTAGTTAAGTTAGCTAACTAATCAACACCATTAACGATCAAGTTGCTCGTCTGTTATGCAATTAGACTATTAGACCACTTTCATCTTACCTGTCCGCCGAAGTGCTTTTTGACTGATTGAAACAAACTCCAGGGAGGTCTTCTCTCCGCACTGTAACGTTACAAGACAATAAATGAACGCTGCCTGGGCTCCCGAGTGTTTTGGTTGAACAACTTCCGCCCTTCGGTTGCGCTCATCAACATTAACGTTACCTTGGTTCAGCTCCAGCAGTCGAGCCAGGGTCTGTAACGTCAACTGTTACTCCTCGCCGCCACATTAAGCGCACCTGCGTGAAATAAATTCACCGGGGATCGGGTTTTTCTCTTTTCGGGGCCGTCCGGACCAAAAACTCGGCGGATCTGGTGATGAAAACTAAAGTCGTTACAAGAAGGCTTCCGGTCGGGCGCGTCGCCTTCAAAATAAAAGCACAAAAGCTTCAAGCGTCAAACCATGTATAAACCATCACACTCACCAAGTAAGAGCTTAGACCGATAACGTGCCATGACAATAGAAGATACCATAAAGTTAATTTTTATGCTCTATAATATACAGTGTTAACAGCCACTCAGCGCCTTTGGTACACTTGCACACTGCTTACAGCCCATTTGATTGTTAATACAAAATACATGCATATACAACTCTTTTATCTGCAGCTTAGCATTACATAAACATTTCCACATATCCATATGACTAAAAGAAAGAATTATAGCAGGCCCTAAACTTCAGTAATTTTGTTAAACTGAATAGAACACACAATCCTGGCCTAATGTGGGAGTAAGAAAAAATTAGGACCTGTATAATTTTGAATTACACATTCACTATTGTCATTTTTCCTCAAAACAATTTCTTCATGCCACAGTCACTGCAGTTTTATCAAGCCTAGTGCCTCATAACAGGCTACAAATATAAGCAAAGTGTAGGTGCTATTAAAGGGGAATACTATCCTGAGCCATTATGGAGGTGATCTGTCACTAAAGGGGAGAGAACTATCATGTCCCCTTGCCCGAGTGGCACTAACACAGTGTCAGTGCAGTGTACAGCAATGCATTCATTGCTGTCAACCGTTATTTCAGACATCTCTATTTATGAATTGGGAAGTAGTCTGTTTGTATAAAGGGTCCGGGGGCCCATGTTGATGGCAGCCACTCTCCAAATGTTTGTGGCTCGCGATGCAACCAAAAATGACCTCTGGCCCTGCTTCAGTCTCCCAATAACCAGTTCAGTTTCACACTGCAACATTTCTGTTTTCCCTCTAGATGGCAAATGGCTGGTCTCATTGATGTCTTGTAGGGATTTATTAGAAATCATGGGTCACCTATGCAAATACGGAAATCCTTTATTTTGTGTTTTCAACTAATTCTATTTGTGTTCCTCCATGAGGAGGATAAGGAGTTTGTCGATAAGTGTTTGTAGTGTTTCTGCAAGGCAGGTCGGTACACCTCAGCTATTCATCTAAGATAACAAACATGCGGTCACTATCAAAATTGTTACTAACATGTTTAACTTCATTGGCCGTTATTTGACTCAAATTTGATTTAATGATGTGATGATTCTTCACAAAGACATTCTGGAGAGAACTTAAGAATGGTGCCCTGCCGTGTACTGTGTCCAAAACATCCTCAGGATATCATTGGTCATGCTCCCGTACTTGTGATGATGACAATGGCAGCATTATTTGAATTTGTATGAACAGAATGGTGAGTCATAGCTACCTTAACCAATGTGGTGTGTGCAAAAAACCCTGCAAAACCACATTAAAACTACTTTTTCTAAACGTAATCAAGGAAATGTTGGATTTATATACAACCACATTTATCAAACGCTGGACTTCAGATATCCTGAACACCTGACACAGCTGTACATGTATTATCACCACCACCCTTTACTTCAGTCCTCACACATCCTGCCTCAGGGCCTCAGGGTTGTACAGAAACTAGTGAAAATCTGAACTTAATCTACCCCTGCGCGGACCCTGATTTTTCTAGTATTAAGGTTTTAATCTCAGTATTATTGTATCTTTGATGTGCATTTAAACTTGATTAATGTTAAAGACTTTATTTCATAATGAAACAGCAAACTATTGTAGCACAGTATTACACACAGATAAAAAGGGGATTATGTGAATTTGGGAAGATCATGTGTGCAATTGCCGACTAATGCCATGAAAATAACCCAGAATTCCAGCACTCGCGCTAAGACATGGGCCGAGCGGGTTGAGATGTGAAACAAGCAATGTCACTGCTAGCCATGCAAGGACCAAATGGGTGCATGAGGGGGGGGAAAGTAAGCAAGTTCCAATCGTATTACACATGGCCTAATCTGTGAAAGTATGAAATTAACTGGCTGGGTGAGGGGTCAGAAAATAGACAGATCTGGTAAAGGATAAGACTGGAAGTATTCTATATTTCTCTTAGTATCGACAAAAAGACCCAAACCAACAACATATTAATCTGTCTCTCAACACTTTCTGGCTCCCCTAACCTGTCTATTAACCCGCTGGTTCCTACTGAAATTGTAAATCTTTAAAAACAACCAACAAATATATATAGGCTCTTTTTAAAAAAAACATTTCTTACTGTAGTTTTCTTTAGCTACTCAAACAAGAGTAAATAGTACATTTGTTAGAGACTATTTTCAGCTGTGGGTTAATACACGTGGTGCTCTAGTGAGTATATTTATGGCAGCAGGATGGTGTCTGTGGTATTGATTGGTGCGGCTCATTGATGTGTTTTTAATAGTTTTTAAAGACAATGGCAGAAATGAAGGTTAAAAGAACTTGCAAGCCCCACCACACAAGTGAAGACATTCAGTAATAAAGGGGTACACAAAGTATTTAAAATATTTATTGAGTGTCATCACAGACTACAAGTGAAAAAGCAGTGTGAAATCTGCAGCCACAAATGGCTGTTAGAGTAGCTCCATGTTGCGGGCCTGAAAATCCTGATTCAGATGATTCATTCACGATATTGGGACGCCAGAAAAAAAAAAGGACTTAATCTCTTGTCCCCTGCCTTTCCCGACAGGGCGCTGTAAAACTTGAATAAAGAGTTGCCACTGACCAGTGCACAGATCCACAGAGATCTGTATAGCTGAGCGTGCAGCAGCTCTTTTTAAAAGTTGTACAGAACGCCATGCCGTTAATGTTTTTATGCATAATAGTACTGTAGATATTGTTTCTAGATATGTTTCTTTCTAGCTTCACCTACATGTAAAATTTCCTAAAGTCTGTATTGGAAAAATACAAAGTAATATAAAACATATATTTAAAAAAGCTCATAAACAGTATTTGTTACTGTGCAGTACAAAGCTAGAGTTTTTTTAGCCCTGTATAAAGGCCTTACTGTGCGTTCACACTGCTTAGCAACACAAAAAATCCTACCAATCAAGTCACTTCATGCCGAATTGAGTGACAGTCCAATTGTTGCCAATAGTTGAAGTTTAACAAGTGTGCTAGCCAATTAAACATGTCCACAGCTTCGCTGTGCTCCTACTGATGACATCTTGTTTGTATAGCAGGTTGGTTTCATGTATAATTGTTCGGCTGGTGAGTGCAACACAGACGCAAAGCTGTTTACAGCTAAATAAACCTTTACTTCTCTCTACAGTTTTTGGGACGAAGATCAGAGCCACTGCATAGTACCAGAACTGGCCATGACAGTAAGTAACGTGCTCTTTGGAGTGGGTGCCAGAGGGATGAGTCGAAGAGAGTCAGAGGCAGAACCTCTAAAACATGTTTTACATGTTAACTGATATCTAGTAAATAAATAACTGCATTAGGTTTGCCAGTTCTGCAGGTCATGGGAGAAAAAAGTAGTGGGCTGCTAACCTTTTGCATAACGTGGTGCTCCTTTAAGGCCATTATGATTTTTACGTACTGTTTTTCAGCAGACTGGGGGTTGCTGAAGTGGTGGGTGGTACAAGGCATACATGAAAGCTGCTGATGTATTTTGATCACTTAGAGAGTTGACATGGAAATACTGCTGTAATAAATGCATGTTTTGACAACCCTGCCCCATCCCCTGTCTACCCCCATAGTGTGCTTATAGCTTGCTATGTTAAAACATCAAAAATGATGTGCATGTGCAATGCTAAACCAGCAGATACAATGAAATACATCATTTAACTTTTTGAAAACTTCCCATTATCTCAACCCCAGTTTGCCATCGGCCAATTTGCCTGCAGGTCGGACGCACGCCTCCGCTTCAAGGACATCGTTGGGGGTTTTCACTCAGGGCTTTACTTAACGCTGACTATCACGGTGTTGTGGATGGACTCCATGACGGCGGCAAGGCGACTGCACAGGTCGTGGGCCTGATTGACGTGGACTTTGGGTGGGTCTTTAAGAACTACTGTCTCAGCTGAACCGTCCAGGACCCTGGGCAGAAACTCACCCAGCTTCACCTGCAATGAGTCTGAAAACAAAGGAAGAGCAGTGGAACCGGGAGGTTTGTTTTAGCGAATTTTAGTTTACTGTTTGTTAGTGTTCGTAGCAGTGTAGGTTTTGACTAAGCAACACTTAAATGTCATTGAAAAGTAGTTAAATACCATAAAACACAATATAAAATAAAAAACAGCATATTAAAAAATAACCAATATCTGATGCGGACTTTACCAGACCTATAGAATGTGTGGAAACAAAAATGTGGCAGAACTGAAAGGTGCTGAATACTTTCCAAAGCCACCAAATAGTTTTGGGGTGACAATTTTGACAACAATTAGAAGACTGAGTACATTGTTATGAAATGTGCAGATGTGTTAACTTAGCTAATCTTACCATCCATGTCCTGGCCCAGGCAGCAGCACCAGTGGCTGCGGATGCCCTCCATGGCGTCCCGGTCTTCCTGGGATAAGGCCGAGTCCCGGCTCATCAGGTGAAGGCAGGGGATGACGGCCTCGTCCATGATGGCGACGCCCTCCTCCACACTGGTTTCCTCACCGCTGCAAAACAGCCGTGATGCGCTTTCATTCAGTGCCTGCGTGATGGATGTTGGGAGGAGGAGGAGGAGGAGGATGGAGAAGACAGTAAAAGTTATTGTCGCGAGGTTTCCTCTCCATTTACTTGTGTGTTTGATCAGTCTGCAACACAGTGCTCATAAAAGCTTTGCAGGGAATCACACATATAGATTCACACATCGTCAGTGCATAAAAAGTATAATCACATTGAGCAGATATTATGGTTACTAACTTTTGCAAGTTAGTGATGATAACCTGATTTTCTACATCACCTCAATTCATTTAATTTATTTTAAAAGTTGTGTGCCCAACAGTGATGTCACGGGGTCTTGGAGTACACCTGTACATCACTGCAGCAAGGTGAGAGGTTGAACCACTGGAGGTCACCAAGAACAAGATTTTCAGGGGGTTTGCATGAAAACTATCTCACCACAAGGTCCATTAAGTGGCTGTTCTGAAAATGTCACTGATATCAAATGTGCTTCATCAGCAGATGGAGCCTGCTCAGTTTTTTGTGGATGTTCAACACTTTCAGGACCTCTCGATCACGTTGGCTTGGAAGCAGAAGTTCATGTGATATGACTCCAGAACAGCTACTAAATGGAATTTGTGCTGAGATTGTTTCCTCAACTTCTGGTACCATGGTCAGTAGTGAACTTTGAACCTCAACTTCATAATCATTATTCCAAATCCAACACAAAAAAAATGTAGCGTTGTCCACATTGTATATTCTATTGAGACTGTAAGTAGGACACTAAGCCAAGTGCTTCTTATTTAAAACTTTGGTCCAGTTAGTGACACAGCCTAAATATAGCAATGTTGGCCAGTCTGTTAGTCCTTCTGTCTGTCCAACACTTTGGTCCAGAGCTATTTGCCAAATGTCATGAAATGTCAGATGGACAATGATAGTTCCAAAAGGATGACTGCTATGATTCTCAAGACTCCTGACTTTTCTTCTACTACTTTTATATTGTTATTCTAACCTTTATGCAGAAGGATTGAGCTCAGTGCTCTCATGCTTCACAATAGTGTCCTGTAGTTCCATACACTGAACGCAAGAGCGGCCTTACTCACAGTGAGGCATTTCCTCCTATAAACTGCAATTAGTGACTTGTCCATGCCACGTTTCTCTCCGTTCTTCAGTAGGGTGGTGTTGGTCTCATACGCATGAGCCAGGTAGGTCAGTGCCACCCGCATCCTGCAGCATACACACAAAGAAACAGTCGCCATGTTATCCCACTAGTTTCCAATCAGAAGTAAACACCTGTTTTGGGATGTAAACCATCATTGTAATTTTCAAAAGGGCAGACCACAAATGTTTATAATTCCCAAGCTACACCGAATCCAGTCAGAATAGTATTCTCCTGTAAATATGTGGCAAGACAATTAAGTATTTACAATTGTATTTAGAGGGCTTATGTTTTCCAAAAAATGTACAAAATGTTACTGCTTTATATCTTTTCTTTCTGAACAATGACTCTAATAAAAGATGCATTTTTTCCATCCTGTTTTCGTTACATGACCAGCTGAACCTTCATTACGTTGTTCTTCTCAGAGTACAGAGTAAGAACATCAGTAGCTATGTTCAGTTGGTTAAACGCTGATTTCAAAAGGATCGTTTCTTTTTCTCTATGTTGTACGTGCAGCATGATTATTGTAACTTTCTGAAAATTCAGTGGTCAACTTTCAGAAGGATCAGTGGCGAAACACTTGGATGAACACAAACAAGCGGCTTGATAATGATCTGCAGAAGTGATCTGACACATGCTGGTCAGGTAGTGTGGTGGTGAACGTTGAGACACCTACTTCCCATGCTGGTAGTGCTCCAGCCCGGTCAGCAGGTAGACAAACACCGTTCTGAACAGCCTGTAGTCATCATGCCACTGCTGTGAAAGAGCACACAGGACAACCAACAATCACTTAGATTGCTCTTTGCTGTTTGTGCCGGTCTGAGGTGAAGCTGCTATTTATATTTCTGCCACTTGACAGTAACTAAATGCAGGATTTATTTTGTAATAGAGAACAGGCCAATTTCTTCATTTGTTGTCTTTTCTATTTTTAATTTCAGAGAGACTGTTGGTCATTGCATTTCACTCCTCGCTTAAACGATAAGGCTGCTGATGTTCTATATTTTTGTTGTTGTCAACAAATATGAAAAGACCAATACCAACATTGTCTTAGCCCGGCCCTCAATACTTTCCGACTTCCCTATCTTGTATGCGGCTCTTAGCCCCAAGTCAACGGTTTCCTGCTGACGATGTAAATAGTAACATTTTTAAAGAAGGCTTAATAATTTCCTTAAACAGCTTTGAAGTCATTGTAGTTTTTAGAAAACGTTACTCAAACATGAGTAAATAGTGCATTTGTTGGTGCGCTGGTGAGTATTTTCAGCAGCAGGACAGTGCATGTGTGCCTTGTTCATCATTATGAAGGAACATGTCATCCAGGGCAACAGTGTATACATGATGTACAGAGGAATAAACTATATCGTAGGCGTTGACTACAGAGAAAATACTTGTTAGTAGGATTAATTAAATGTTGGTTTAGGTCTTTTCATAGGATTTGTTGACAATAATAAAAGCACAGAATTAAGGATACGTCTTATGTTAACTTATACAATATTCTTGTTAGTAACAGTTTAGGAGGGTGTCCTTATCACTCCAACTGACATATCATCCAGGCGTCTACACAGTTAACCAAATGTCATTGGGTTTATACGCACCCTGCTCGAATTCCAACCATGCAGACCTAAATACACTCGTCAGATTAGGGTTTTAACATACTGAACAGAATCGAAACCTCTTCCATATAGCAGAGACTTCCATGTAATATTGTGTTTTTATTACCTCATGGTACAACGTCTACATATTGTTCATGGGACAGATTAACCCCCAAAACAGAAACAGTGTATCTCTGAAAATCAGTCAATTGTCCAATATGGCAGAAGTTACCAAGTACTCATCCATATCCATGTCCTCTGGCTTGATGAGGCGCAGCTTGGATCGGGCTTCCCTCATGATACTGATGGCCCTGCATGTACACAAAGGACATTTGAATGCTTTTAACTTATATCAGGACTGATAGATGAACATTCACACCATGCTGCAGGTCTCTGCTTTGGACACTAGATGGGATTATAGACGTGCTGTAAGGTCTCCTGTATTTCTTCTTATTCAGTGAAGTGCTGCTGTTCTGAGTCCAGTCTTCTTTCCAGCCATGTTTTGCCGTAGTTACTCACTCACTTCTGCTATGTGTACACATTGTACCCACCAGACAGAAACCCCTCGAACATTATCTGTTTTCTGACTAATCAATTTATCTGGCCCCCTAATGCTTCTAGCCCCCCAATTTGTTTTAAAATAATATATCCAACAGAGGTTTCTCCTTCATCTTTGGTTTGTGATCCATTTTCTTTCATAGTGTGAGTTTTATCCTCGATTGTGACAATAGCTTATTTGTATTCTCATTTTTATAACTTTTGAAAACTTGATCCAATGTAATAGACTAACGTCTGAGACTTATAAAGGGGCCATTTGTCTGTTATCTGTGTGTACCTCTCATCAAAGCTCAGGTTGCGGTCAGTAAACTGCTCCAGCAGAGTCCTCTCAATAATGCGCTTGGGTGCCTTGTTCTGGAAGAAGTAGACCAGAGCATGCTGCAGACGAGCGTCCTCCTGGGGTGTGGTGTCCTCCTGGGAGAGCTCATACAAGCGGGAATACTCCTCATGAAAGGCCTGAAGGAACAGTGGGAAAATCTTTTATAATTATGTTTTAATTATATGTAAACTTGCCAATATGCTCACAGTTGGCAAACATGTAAAAGCGCTAGATAGATAGATTTCATTTGATGCAACCTCAGGGTGACTGATGGACCCCAGAATGACTCATACAAGAACAGGTATGTTACAAGAGACAATGCTTGCTAACAGAGTTATAACAGGCTAACATTCTTCATTCAAAAGGGATTACTAAAGTTAAAAATCTCATCAAAAATACAGAACAGTTATTTGACTTTGGGCTTCAAGCATCAACCCAAGTATCAAATTGTTTTCTTTAACTTCGACACTGATAGACAATTTGCAATATCTTCTGTGTTTCTGAGTTTTTCTGTGTTGTCATTAACATCTGGGAATTATTTGGATTATGAGTCAAACGATAGGGTTAAAACACTCTTCTTCTATTGACTTTGACCTTCTTTAATTTGGAATCGTTTATAAAAGATTCTGGTCTGTATCATTTATAGAAAAATCTTTAGGAGGCTTTTAATCCTCTAATGAATGATTTTGTGTTTATGTCCTGATTCTAATAAATATGAGGGGAACTACTCAAAACTCTGGATAGTGAATGAATTGCTCCCATGAAGGAAGTTGATTAACACAGCAATTTAAATATTTTATGTTGTCTGGCAAAACCATTCCAGGAAACACGATTATTTAATAATTTTGTGCAATTTAGTGTTGATGTGAGACGCAAGGACCTTCAATATCCCTCGAATACCATACCTTGATGAGGCCAGCCTCAGGGCCTTCCTTATCGAAAGTTTGTCTGGCCTTGGCTATGGCTAGAATGACGCCCTGCATAGCAGGTGTCAGCATCATCTAGGAAATTAAACGGCAGTGAAGAGGAGAAAGAGTGAGTATCACACAAACTGGGCAGGGAACAGGTTACTGAAAACCATCTTAAAAAACGAAAGAAAAACAAACAAAAAACAATATATAATGTGTCACTTATGGAAGAGTCACCTCCTGTTGAGTACCAGAGAACCACGAAACACTATCGCTTCGAAACCTAATTAATACTGTGTATTCCCATCCCATCCAAATTACTATTTGAGAAATAAAACTGCTCATGATGTCTGTGTAAAGATCCTGAACAGTTTCGGGCTGCACCCCATTCCTGCATATTGAGATGTTGCTCAAATCAAACTCTGGTAGTGGTTGTGTCGGTAGTGGGAAACTTCCTTTCAGTAAGAAATGAAAACTGTAAAACAGCCAAATTCAAATGTGTCACAAAAAGCAGTGAAGAACAAAATCACACACTTGTACGCTTTAATTATAATTTCTGGGTTTCAGTGGTCAAGCTCAGAAAAACTGGAGGACAAACTTTTGAACTGAAATGTTGAATTGATGTTGAAGTATTTATCAATCAGGTGGTGTCATTAATGTAACGTCAGATCTGAAAAGTAAACATTGTGGCCAGTTAAAACAGCATCCATAGCTTAAGACTGTGTTAATATTGCACCTATCCTCAAATTTAACCCAGTTTAGTTTATATTTGGGGGCACTAACTTGAAAGCTCGGCAAGTGCAGCTATGTGGTATTAGCTACTCACACAATATGACACGTACTTACCTCTTCATTGTATCCATCAGCATCAGCTCTCACCATGATCCTGCCCACGTTCGGGATCTCCACTTCCGAGACCTCGTTCTCAGTCTGTCGCGGTCTAGCCGGGACCTCCTGCTGCGGCTCCTCTTCTTCCTGCTTTGCGTCACGTTCAGGAGCTTCTCTGGAAGACTCTGGCTCACCTTCAGCTTGAGGGCCGAGGCCTGCCACCCGGGTGTCGTCCTTCTCCACGTGGAGGTCAGATGGTGTCTGTTTACTAAGCTCAGCTTCGGGGCCAGGAGTCTGACAGAGAAAGATTTAACAAGATTCACATCACAGTGCCTTCAATCCATCCATTATCTATATCCGCTCATCCTGTTTAGGGCTTTTGAGGGCCTTGGGCCTATCGTAGCACACTTTGGAAGTGTATCTCAGGATTTGCACAGTGCGCCTCCATGTAGAAAAGCCCCTACCCTAATCTACACATCTCTATGCATTATAAACATCTGTGGAGTGAAGTGAATATATCTGGACAATTCAAGTTCAAATACAGTACACAGCATGTGTTTCTATCTTAACTCTGACTCTTAAACACAACACCAACCCCCATCTCCAATGGTAAACAAACTGGCTCAGGGTGTGTGTGACATTCAAAGGGGCTACTTTATCCAGTGAAAGGTTGGTCTTATTATATGTAGTCAGGTGGGTCAGCAGGCAGGCTGCAGCTGCATACATTTGGAAAGACACTTAGGGAGTAAATACCATAACTAAGTTAGCAGTTTATTTAATGCCATCTAATGGAACAGCCTACAACAAATCTTATATTTATGAAGCTTATAATCAGTTTTGGTTGACATTGTGTCGAAAGTTTCGAGTCAACTTTATGTTAATTTTTCAGACTGTAGTTTGGGGTGTTATTGTATTGAACTGCACTGGTAACCACAACAAAAATTGAAAATGATTAAGTTGGTAGCAGTAATTACTCCTGACCTTTACTCTATGTACACTGTATTACTCTACACCCCGCATGACATTAAGCCTGGAAGCCTCCGTTGCTAAGCTAAGTGGTGAGATGGGATCTTTGACCCAGATGTACACACTTTATTTATGTGGCCTGGAATTTCTGACCCATATTCTACAGAAGGGGAACGCGCGGGGGTGGGGGACTCGCCCACCTGACTCTCAAGCTCCTTCTCAGCTGTGGTGGAACTCTGGTTGGGCCCCAGGGTGTCACTGACTGCTGCACTGCTGGTGTCGTCTGGCTGGCAGCCAGGGCTCTGCGGTGGTGGTGGCATTAATTCTTCTGGGGTCAAAAAAAAAAAAAAGAGAGGACAGAGGCTGTGAGTGGACACAATGAAAAGTACAGCTCAGTGGTTACTTGCAGAATATTTAATGGCTACCTCATCATGTACTACAGGGCCTAAACAAACATACAAAGCAAAATCACACTTATAGATTTTTAACAATTTTTAACTCTCCTGTCATATAAAACATTATCATCCTAATCTTGTGTAGCCAGACCCATGTCTAATCCTAGCCTTGTCCTAACAGAGGTCTGGAGAAATTCAAGTGTCATAGATAGGGGGACCTGTTTTTCTGGCGGCACACACGTCATAGTTGCTAAGAGCCTCTTTTTGATAAAAAAATCAGTACTGTCTATTTATATTTTAAGTGAAAATGTAAAACGCCAATAATGTGATGACAGATCATCCAAGTCAGGTGTTAATATATCATGTATGCTCTCTTTATCTGCTTCCCAATCCTCAGACTGTACATTTTGAGTTCTCTGAAAAGGTTAAATTTTGGTTAAAACCCATATTACAGTGGTTATTATTATGTTTTTTATGCCTATACAAATTATTTAGGATGATGATTCTGCAGTTATCTGACAAAAAATACACAATGGGTTGTTAAGGCTCAGAAAAACCTCGCCTAGTTCCCTTTTCTCTAGTCACCACTACAAACCTTCAGGCTTCTCTCTGGGATCGGGCTTCGGATCCTTCTCTTTCTCTGGGTCTGGTTGTGGGTCTGGTTGTGGCTCTGAAGAAGCTCCCTGGTCCAGCTCGTCAGTGGATGGTCCTGACTGGGGCGCTGGCTCAACTGGTGTTTGCTGTATATTGTCTGGACTGGGGTTTGGGGGCTCTGCAGAGGCTGTAGACTCTTCCTGTGGGGTTGCGGTCTGGCAGAACTGTTCTTCCCATTCACTGAGCTCCTGCTGGAACCAGCGGTTATCTTCATTGACGTAGCGTCTGAGGATGGGTGGCAGGGAGTCCATGCCATGCAGCACCTGGCCTGTCTCATCATCTGTTTCATCTGGGTGGATGTGGGGTAGTGTCAGTTAATAGAGTTATGCAATAAAACCCACTTACTGACCTCACGTGTACATATTGGCCAATAACGTACTTTAGAAATGACAGAATTAATTAACTGTAATACACAAACTGGTATTTTTCAATGTGCTTCTGTACTTGATAAACAGGAAGACGCTTTTGCTCTTCTACCTGTAATAAGGTGGGGTAGCCTGTCATCAATGTACATCAGGCAGTAGGCACTGGCGTTGGTCATGCCGCCAAATGAGTCTTGCTCTAGCTCCTCCCACGATGACTCAGTGATGCTTATGTCATTGTACTTCATCCAGCGCTGGTTGGCATGGTCGTAGATGTAGGCCCAGTAATGACCAGCTGATGCCTGGCCTTCATGGACGAGCACTGCATGGAGTCTGTAAGGTACCTAAATAAGAGCAGAGTGGGAGACAGCATTGAACCCGCACTGTATAAAATCCTGAAGCACTACAAAGTCAGTCAGTCAGTCAGTCAGTCATTTTCTACCGCTTGTTCCCGTTCGGGGTCGCGGGTGTCTGGAGCCTATCCCGCACTACAAAGTTGGGATCCAAAATCCAAATACTGAGATGTGACTGCAGTTGTAAATTCACCGCTGTAGAACATTCATCTGTTTTGTTCTTATTTCTATTTTGTTGTCCTGTTGACATTACATTATTTTCTGTATCAGTACATTTTCATCTAATTTCAGCCAATGCAGCATTCTGCAGCTGTAGATGTAAAACACGTGATTTAAATGCTGCTTGTCAGAGTGAATTAGTTGAGTGTAAGTCTTACCTGGCAGAGACTGTTGTCTGAGTACATGCCCTCGAGCATCTGAGTGAGCCTGTCAATGCTGGCCTTTAGCTCTGACACGCAAACACACACACAAAAATAAAACAAAAAACCCAGAAAGAAAACACAAAATTACACCTACAGCTAAGTTAATTTCCCCATAATGTCGAAGTTTGGGAGAGCAGGGTGAATGTCTCCAGCTAGTATTCAACTCAACTTGACAATTCACTTATTTTAATCTATTGCCTGTGACAGGCATGAGCCACAGTCAGATGACAGACTTATAGATATTGGGCTCATGTATAGGTAAGAAGCTCTGTGCCAGTGAAATAGTATTTTCCTAAGGCGCACTGAGGTTCTTGCACCAGGTAATTAATACTTTTGTTTATTAAAAATTGATCAAATGACTACGTTTAATGTATTATGTGTTACTCATAGTGACGCACTGACAGAGAGTTATCACCCTATTCTGCCAGCCCCCTCAGCTTTATGCAGCATTTCAGCGTCTTTCAGCTCATTGCTTTGGTTTTACGTTTTTTCCAGCCACGGCAGGCAGCGGTGTTCAGCAAAAACTGATAAAGCCACTGTACACTACCTGTCCAGCACAAAGCAACAGTCGTTAACAACAAGTTAACTGCTAAATAGAGAACATGGCGGAGCATTTTTGCAGCTAAAGAGCCAAAAACAGAGACCATAATGTTATGCTAGCGAACGCACATCAAGACTTGTATAGTCTTGATGAGTAAGAATAATGAAAAGAAAAAACTGATCTTACAAAAGCAATCTTAGTAAATCACAATCTGACTACGTGTGATTGTTACATATGACATATAACTGTGTTAAAAGCAATGTTATTGTGTAAACTGTATTATGAGCGTTAACATTAGCATACCAATTATGTCATTCTCTACTTCGGTCCTCCAACGCTGAAGGCAGGTCTTAACAAAGTGCAGCTCTTCTTCAGTGATGCTGTGGGGGGCTGGGTGTGGGGGGCAGTCAATTGGGTGTCTGCACTGGGTGAAGGGCTTGTATATGGGGGTCCGCTGGCAACTGGAAACACTGGAAACCAAACCTTCCGATGATTCTGTGTCTCCAGGTTCACTGAGGGAAGCAAGAAAAGCATCAAAGACAGGTTGGAAGTCTGTCCAATAAGTTCAGTGCTTCGTGAACGCTGTGGTGTCACTTTGGTAAAGAACCTGTGTCTCAAAATCAGTAAGCATTCTTTTTTAGCTCTATTTTAGATTGTAAAATACACCCATTAAATGGTTTTGGGATTACTGTAAATACCTTGGGGAGTATATGTTATTATGCTATCATCAGCATAGCAGTGGAAAGAGACATTAGGTTTATGAATAAAACATGCTCTTCACTGTTTTTGACTGTTAATTCTGTGCTAGTAAAAGTCTGTGGATAATATATTATTCTGCTTCTGTCTTTGATCAGGGGTCACCGCCTTGCACAGTTCTCGGGTCCTCTGTGTAATCAACCTGTTGTCTTTGAAGATGGGTTCACTGAGGGGGTGGCTCGCTGGAGTCGGTGAGGATGACGGTGATCTCAGATCTTCAGCTGGGGAAACACTTGAAGGCTTGGTGGTAGCAAACTCCAGCACAAACTGCAGCATGTCAGCCAGAGGATACTTGGTAGGTCCTGAGCCATAGTTTTTGTAGCTGCAAATAAAGACAGGGAACAATTCGTACAAGATTTGTTCCCATAAAGTGGAGAGGTTTTTAAGCCATAGCTCAACTTTAACAGGTACATTTTTTTATTTCCCCCCCCAAATTTGTATTAGAGGATAAACCCCTTCAGATGTACCATCTTGTTTTCAAGGGGGTCCTTACCACTCAAGTTTCTGTTGAAGGGCTGCAAGTTGCTCCCTGACCTTTTTCACTTCTCTTCTCCTCTCATGGGTCTGTTCTATGTTTTTGTGAAGGTATCTGAACAAAGAAAAATCAAGCAATCCCCAAAATTGATCAGTACACGATTTGATGATAATAGTTGTTAAAACATTTAAATGGCAGCCTTGTTTTTTCTTCCCTTCTACATTTACAGTACACTGAGCATTTCGACGGCATACATTTGTGAGAGTCCTGGTGAAAACTGATGCAGCCTATTTTTCCTTTAAAGTCATCCCCATGCCGACTGTAGAAGCTTCTTTTCTCGTGTCGGAACAGGTGAAAATAAAATGAACTGCGACGTCTATGATTGTGTTATCTGTACAATGCTCACCTGTCCATATAAACGATTTGTGGGAACTCCAGTTTCTTGTGTATCTTTTCAGGGCGACCAAGCTGGGTGTTGAATTCAAATCTAGACAGTTCAAATGTCAAGACTGGTGGTAACTTTTTTAACCATCTCTGCAACCAGAAGAAAATACGTCTTAACAAAGCATCAAACTCCAGAAATGCTGAAAATGTATGTCGTATACGTCGAAAATTCTATTGTTAGTCAGTTGATGAAATTGTTCACCTCACGGCCAGATGTGACACTGTGATCTGAATGCAGTGACTCAATCTCCTTCTCAACCATAGCACCTTCTAGGCATTCATCCAGGTTGTTGAAGCCATTGACTTGCAAGGGGTACTGGCCAAACTGCTCGATATTACACAAAGTCTTACCTAAGCAGAGTCACACAAATGTGAGTGATTGAGAACAGAATTCATATTGATTGTCACCCTGGCAAAAACCCATACAAAACTCATACCCTCATGTCTTCTTTCTGTCACAAAGGTACCATAGAAAAGCTGGACCATGGGGTTTTGTTGTTTGTCTTCTGCGTCTCTGAAAGTAAAACATGACATTATATTTTTGTAATTTAGCAAGCGGAAGAAGAAAGGGAGAAGAAGACTGGTATGTGTATGTGGATGACAACATGACAACTTACTTTCCTTTGGCAGCCAGCTGAAATGCATCCTCTAGCCAGTCAAGCAGCTTGTGGGAAAACTCACTGACATCCTGAAATGAAGATATTAGGAAAAAAAAGTTAAATATGTACTGGTTCTGGTTAAAAGTTTAAATAAGCTGTGTAGCTGTAATTGTACAGGATAGAGTTAGGTTTAAAGAATCAATATAGTCACATGAGTTCATGACCTTGGCCTTGGAAACAGCAGTTTGAACGAAACAATCTTAACTGAAGGCCAGTTTTTCCCAAAAGTTTTAACCTCATCTCACAGTCTCTTTCCGTGGATGGAGTTTGCTCAGTTGTCATGGAGATAGCTCAGGTGTATCACCACCTGTCAGCAAATGACCGCAGTTCCATACTACAGTATCTCAACGACAACTGAGCAACCTCCATCCACTGACGAAAGACTGAGATGTGGATAAAAGCTCTGTAAAAAGCTGGTATAGGTCTATGGCAAACTGGTCAGCGAAATTGCTCTCTTCAGAACCATCTTGAAATGGGTCTCCCATTACAAGATGCAGTCTGTTTTTGGGTTTACAAATTAGGTGCAATCTGTCGCTCTCTATTTATTCTCCCAGAACACAAGTAAAAAGCCCCACTATCTCCTTAGCAAATAAGTGAGAAAGAAAAAGGAAAAGAGAGAGAGGACAGAAATGAGAGCACAAAACAGAGACAGGGGTGAGCATAGAAGCAAAACCAAAAGGTATACAGGAATAACTTTATTTGGTCAGTTTTTTATTGTGGTTACCTACTAAATTAAAAAAATAGGTAAAACTCTAAAGACAGTCCCCATACGGCAGATTTCATGTACTCCTGAGTGCTCAAACGTTCACAGTGAACTCCGAACACACTCCGAACACACTCCGAACAGCAGAGTGTCGAACCCTTCACAGCTGGTGATGAACGAACACATGTATTGTCCACAGGATAAGCTTCTTGAGATGCATCATCTTGTTTTCATGGGGGTGTTTCTTGTTTATGGTTTTTTTTCGGTGTGTCTGTGTGTGCGTTTTTGTTTTTCACATACAAAGAAACATGACATACATTCACAATTATTAAAGTTAACATTAGTAGCAAGAGGTGATTTCATGAGGTGCTGCCAGAAATGTATTTTCTAGCTAGTCTTAGCCAGTCCAAGCCTTATCGACAAATGAGAGGCTCTATACTTTAAGCAGACCTTAAGTTAAGATTTTCTTGTTAAAAGACGAAACGTGTTGTACCTGTTGGGCCTCACTGGTCCTGAAGGCGTCCCGCAGTAACTCCACTGCAGCAGAAGGATCCACAAACCTGCGAGTGGAGCCCACCATGAGGGAAAACAGACAGCGCAGCTCCTGCATGAAAGCTATGTTCCTCTTGTCCTGTTAACACAAGCTCAGAGTCAACAAACCCTCTCTACACTGTCACATAGTGGCGATATTAACAGAGAATCCCCACAGCTTATGTGTAACCAGTGAAGTTCACCTCTCTCCTCTATGCTCCTTTATGTGTATGAATGAGACGTTTTGAGAAAAATTGAACTATATGAATGAAAATATGCAAACAAAGGTCTGTCTGGTGGAAATGGCAGTGGCAGAGTAACCCACTGTAGTTCGGAGAAATCCTCGAATGTGCTGGTGACAGTAGTTTACTCACAGAATGGCTTTTACACTTCTCCAGTACTCCCTCAGACAGATGGTAGTTGAGAACCAGCCTCCTGAACACAGGCAGGTGGAACAGTGACTGCAACAAAACAGGGACCATTAATGCAGCCACTCAACGTCAGATGCGGGAGATTACCAGCTGGCAGATCATGATTAGTGGTCGTGCATCGTAGCGGTGGTCTAACGTGGAAAGATCACAGATGAAACAGGTTCTTTGATCAACACGGAATACTGTTCCCCATGCCAATGATATTTAGCTAGTTAGCATTTGCAACTGTCCAACGTCCATTTTACATTCATGTTTCGACATGTACCACATTGGTGTCTTAAGAGATTTGGGTTAAAATAAAATGAGAAATTAATAATAAATAAATAAGGGGTAGTTTGTGGTCCCTCCTGCAAGGTCCAGAGCTTCTTACAGATGCTCCTAACGTTTTGCGAGTGTGTAGTAGTAGCCAGGCACGCTTTATATTGCAATCGTTTCTATGAATGTCCATGGATTCTTTCTGCAAATACCTTTTAAGCAGCACATGGTTTGTAAGATGGATTTTACTATCATCTTAACTTTCAGATGGTTTCGGGCCATGGGACCCAGCGTGAAATGTCCTCACACGTAATGGCGAACAGCAAGACAGCATTTCAGAAGTTGTAAGTTACACAGCTTCATATCAAAACCTTTATTGTTGTGACACGTCTGAATGAGAAGTCAATCCCACCCTCCTCTACAATTGGCTGGACAATGACGAGCCTTACTATTTCATGTGTCAAAGTTCAATCAGATCGCAGTGAATACGTCTCACCCCGTTCTTCAATCAAATGAATGAGGTGCGAATCTCATTCTGACCGCACCTTGAGCCCTAATATTTAATTAATTAGAAAGTTAAAGTGAGATTAATATTAATGCACAATATGGATGTAAATAAATGTGATTCTTAAAGAAGAGTTGGAGGATTGTTTCACTAGTTTTCAAACAGCAGACCATTTACCACACATTAGACGAAGTGCAGCTTTAGGCCCTTCAGCAGTGACATCACCACTCAGCTGTGGTGGCTGCCTCTTGATCAAAGTCATCTCAGTGGGTTACCAAGTTGTCTGAATTAAATATAATTCAAAATTAGCTGCAAGCACTAATAAAATAAAATTGTTCCTTTGCCTTCAGGGATATAACATAGGAGGTCCTAGTGTCTCAGCAACTTTTGAGCGTTTAGAGAAATATTTCCTGAATTGTATGGTATTTTTATTTTATTATATGCATAATAGTCAAGCACACCAATGGGCATGTCACTTTGTTAAAAGCTACTTGTGTTTCTGATGATACACTAAATCCATTAATACCAGTCAAATGTGCCTTACGTGTCATGTGTGGTGGTGAGTGGAGCTTCTGAGCACTTCTGAATATTTTGATATAAATTTCCATTTTAGTAAGGAAATTCAATTACGGCTTATCTGAGTTTTACTGTAATTTATACCACAAAGGATAATAGAGGGAATATGAGCTGACAACTGAATCCTGTGGTCACTCAGCCTCAATCTGATAGCATAATTACTTTTTTCGGGGAGGCTGCTTTATCAGGCTCTGCTGAATCTGAAACAATCAGTTCAATTGTAGCAAACAGTATCGACACCAGCAAAAAACAAACAAAAGGGTATAATTTGAACACCATTTGTATTCAAACAACGCTGCCTCATTTTCCCATTTCTATTCCCACATAATAACCCCTGTCCTTTGGCGGTTTGACTTCTAAATCGATGTAAAAGCATATCTGAGTTCAAAAGAGACACAGCCTGTGCATCTCAATGAGGGCTCCGGTTTCTGCCGAGCCACCTGATAGGCCTGACTAAATTCAGTCTGGAGTGGACTTATAATAGAATTAGCAGCTCAGAGAAATAGTGTATGTTCTCATTTAGCAGAAATATGCCCACACTTTTTGTTTTCTTCCTGTTGTTTCTAATTATTCTATTGGGAAGGCAGTGGCTGAAGAGGTGGGATTGAAGGGAGATCTCTCTAATCAGAGTGTTTCTGCTGTCACTTTAAAAACATGTCTGGTACTGAACTCCGGGGGGGGGATTTTGAACCGGGTCACAGAAGAAACAGAAGACCACTAATAAATTAACCACATGTGCACTAATTTTAAAGTGGTAAAACAAATCTAAACTTTGTTATGGGGATTGGTGTGAGCTGAAAAAACATTTGCTGACTACATACAAGGTGCGACGCCACTCACAGACTAAAGTTAGACATCTTTGAAGGGAAACTCCATGTCTATATACGTTTGTCAGGCCAAGTGAGAGAGCCATTTTAAGTTTCAGCAGCAAAGGATGTAGAACAGGCGGACGCTTGGAGCTTAGTGCACGTCACAGACTATACGCTATGGTGCCTTCAGTCATTATGGTCCTACGCTCTGGAATTCTCTACCACATGATCTAAGGTCTGCTACAACAGCATCTCCTTTTAAAAGCAGACTAAATACTAAAAGATCTTCTTTCGTAAGCTTTTAGTTAGGTTTTCAAGTGTGTGGTTAACAGGTAAAACGTGTGTGGTTAACGGGGACATTTTTAATCATAAAATCAGTATTTTTATCATTTTATTTAGTTTTCATGTTATCTTATATGTAATACCTCCTTATTTTACACATTATCTTGTACGTTTTTGTCATGCATGATTTTTGCCTATTTTTTTGCGCTCGCTTTTATTTTGAAGCACATTGAGTCTGTCCTATGAAATGTGCTACATAAATAAAGTTGACTCGACTGTGCAGGTGTATTATGGATTCCGTACTTTAAATTTGAATAATTTGATTCAAATGACATACATTCAAGGGTGCCTATTCCACATTACAGGAAACTACTGTTATTATGTACAAAGGTCAGAGAAAGCAAAAAGGGAGCCAAGCAAACATATGGTATTGTATCCACATGTGTCAACATAGCTCATCAGATATAAACGGAACAAATTAAACAAAAAACACTTTCATGCGTTGATGGTAAGCCTTTAACAAAAACTGAACTAAGTCAAACGCCTTGTACTGTATGTAAACATGCACCCCAATCTACATTCAAACGAGCATCCAGTTTCAGCACTTACCTAACTTTCAAGCACCTGCCTAACTTTCAAGCACCTACCTAATGTTCAAGCACCAACAAACTAACGTTCAAGCACCTAACTAACATTCAAGCACTTAACTAACTTTCAAGCACCTAACTTACTTGCATCTAACTAACTTTCAAGCACCTACCTAACTTTCAAGCACATACCTAACGTTCAAGCACCTAACTAACTTTCAAGCAGCTAAATAACTTTCACGCGCTAACTTACCGACTTTCAACACCTAACTAACTATCAAGCACATAACTTACTTACTTTCAAGCACCTAACTAACTTTCAAGCACCTACCTAACTTTCAAGCACCTAACTGGTATCTTGCTTGGGACCTTTGGGGATTTGTACTGGTTTTTTTTGAACAACTTATTACAATAGGCATGAAACCATTCAATATTCCAGAACTTCCACGCAAAGTAGTTCAGCTCTCAGCTTTTCACAGTTTTGCATTTTCAGCAATGCGTTGCAATTTCTTATCATTATTATGCTTTTCTGCATACTTTAGCTACAGAAACAATTCAGATGTAAAAACATTAAGCTCTTTAAAGGCGTTTATGGTTCTATTCAACTTTTCAACTAAACATTTCCAACTACCAATTTCTGCCTCTTATATACTTCTGCTTCCAGGTGTATGAGCAGTCTAGTGTTATACATTTTAAGCTTTCACAATTTTTCAGACATTTCAGATTTCTGCAATTTCAGCAATGCTTTGTCTTTCACTATTCACATGCATTTTCAGCAGGAAATGCAATTTTTCTAGTTATTATTGTTATGAAGGTTTTTTTTTTATGAAGATTTGTTTAGTACGTCTATTGGCAGGAATGTTAATTAATTCCATACTGTATCACGACATGCCATTTTATGCACACAACAATTAAAACAGTTGTTAGTATTGTAATTTCAGGACATAACTAAAATTAAGAGCAATATGTTTTTTGCGATAAAGATAAATATCCATTTTAGTATTTATTCATTTTCGACCTCTATTACATTACAATATTATAATTGAGCCATTTGCGTCTCTTTTATATTTTCATTGAAAATATTTTGTATATTAATATGAGAAAGAATGCATTATAGTAGGTTTAGTTTTAGATTATTTAATTCTTATTTTAATTTATCTATAAAGTTAAAAATTACAATTGCGATATCTAAATTAATTAATATTAAAAGTAGTGGTGGGTACAGTATATGCTTGGCAGCATTTTATCTGAAGCTTGACGGCATGTGCACGTTGTTGTTATTTGTCTGCACCACAATTGTCAGAAATAGCCCTGTTATAGTTAGTTGTTTATTATGTGTTTTTAGAATGAAAAGGGGCACTATGGGTACTGTTGGACCCACCTGGATTGACAAATGGTACCCATGTTAAGGAGCAAAAAATGCCTCCAATTTTGAATGTTGCAGTAGTTGTACAGATCCTCATCCCTTTAATGTAACCAGTCAGACACTGATTCTCACCTGGCCCTCCTCATTCTCACCTGGATGACGGCGCTGAACCAGCAGGTGTTTCCAACATTGCGAATGCCCACGGGCCAGTCGTCCTGACGGATCCAGTCCGCAGGGCTGCACACCTCACTCTGGGCTTCACATCTCTTCCTCTTCATCCTCGCTGCATTCTCCTCTGCACTGGCCTCCAGAGCCCTGCAGAACATCAAATGACCAATTTCAGAGCACTGAAGTGACCTTGTCCTTTTTACAGGTTGATTAATAAGACTGTTATAAGTTAAAGGTGAAATCAGCCTAACGTCTGTAGGACAGAAGCGACTGCCTCGTATGCAGACTTCAGCATGGCAACATGCTCATAATGGAAATGTTAACATGTTGATGTTTAGCAAGTAATGATTATCATGAACACCATCCTAGTTTAGTGTGTTATTATGCTATATCATTTTCTTACAGCTGATCGTATTGTCGATAGTTTTACAGGTATTTGGTCACACCTGAAAGTATGAAAATAAATAAAGCCTTGAAAATAAAATGGGAAGCAGAAATGATCCATTCTGCAGAAAGTGGGCACCACCGCCAGCTCTAAATCCACGATGCTGCTGAGAAATGATGAAAAAACAGTGTAGCGAGTAACTGACCCCAAAGTCTTTCCTTGTTTGAGTCGAGGGTCTAAGGACAGAGGGTGTCGTATGTTGTACAGATTGTAAAGCCCTTTGAGGCAAATGTGATTTGTGATATTGGGCTATATAAATAAAATGGAATTGAATTTGGACAAATTTACATTGTGTTGACACATTTCACTCTTAACCAAAAATGTCGACCTCATGGTGGCGCTAGAAGAAAAACCAGGGGTTCACCAAAATCATTAACATTCATCGTCTGGGAACTATTAATGACCATTAATCCATCCAGTAACTGTCTGTAGGTGACGCCTGATGAGTAGTCAGTGGATCACCAATGCCAACATCAGTCACAATACACAATTTCATGGCAATCCATCCAATATATAATAGAAAATATTTCTGTCTGTACCAAAGTGGCGGGCTGACTGACCGACTTACCATCATTTACAACCCTTTAGCTAGCGGCTTAACTAAATTAATTTACACTGTCAGCAAACTTTTCATTTGTTTCAGAGAAGAAGAGAACTCACACGTGTCCACAGCCACTGTTTCCACTTTCATTCTTTTCTCCAATGAAGTCAGTGTTAAATTAAAAAACCCAATCACAGTCACCAGTAACAAAGAAGCGTTGTATAAAAAGCAGGTTCTATTGTACCTATTAAATTCTCTCTCCTCTTCCTGGGCATTGTGGGACTCCTGCAGGCTGAGTTCTATGGCAGTCTGCAGTTCGTCTTTTGGAAGGCCTGAAGAAACAGACAACAATGCGTCAACCAAGATCCCACAATTCTAGTTAAAACTGTTTCATTTTCAATTTGAACAACACATGGGGCATAATAGATTGCGTAGCTCTTCATATGAATAATTCTTCTATACTGTTGACTAACTCTACTCTTCCTTGTCCTCATTCTGGAGAACCTATCCATGGAAGCGCTACATTTTTTAAAGGAAAAGTTAACCCTCAGATTTCAAAATCAACAGAGAACTCTTCCATAACAGACACCACATATTTGAAAGCCTACGGCCACTAATTTAAAAAGCAAAAGCCTCAGTATGCATGTTTGTTTAAAATTATACTTTCATTACTAAGATGCTAACATATTAAAATGAACGTGGTACTTACTGATCTTTGTAATCGGTGCTGGAAGTGTTATCAACCTTGTGTCAATTTGCAGTACTAAGTGATTGTATATTATATTTGAAATATGAAACTTATTTGACACTAAAGCGAATGTAGTCAGAATTGTGTGCGTGCTTGTTTTGTCCCCAGTGTACCTTTCTGGCCCTCCCAGGCCTCTCCAGAGGTCCCGGACTCCTGTTGTTCTCCAGGATCCTGAACCTCTGCAGGCTGGGTTGTCAGCAGTCCAACAGCATGTCCAATGTCACCCTGACTGGCCTTAAAGAGAGGGGACAAGGAAACGAGAAGGGCAGATATTCTGGATATTTTTAGTGTCTGCAGAAGATTTAACAATAAACTCCACCACAAGAGCGAAATAAACAAATATGAAATAGTTACAGTGAGTATTTAAAAAGAATACAAACATGCGCTTGGGCACACTTGATTAATTAAGGAGACACAGAAGAATTCCCTCTTGTGTTTGAAACCAGCAGTATACTAACATTTCTAATTTAGCATGGAGCATGTACCCCTCCCAAACCTGTGAGCTCCTGCTGTCGCTGTCTTCCCCTGGTACAACAGGTTGGGTGATGTCTGCACCACAGTCAGCCAGACTGTTTATTGTACTGTTTGTCATTTATCACTTTTATGAGGTTCCTATTAACTCAAGCTCCTAGGGATGTCTTCGTTTGCAGTTGTGTTTCAAAACATAAGCGGTGTGCTGGGGTGGTAATTCGCCACCCCGGGGGGTGCTTTTCATGTATTCAAAGAGTGTTCCTTCAAAATTAATTACACTTCAAGAGCTATGGTTTTTTTTTTTGAGCCAACTAGCAACTAGGCCCTAGGGATGGATTGCCATGACATTTTGTACAGACGTTCATGTTCTCCAGGATGAATTGTAATAACCAATCTCCTAACACATTTATGCTCATAACATGACAAACCCTATAGAAAAAGGTCACCAAAGACCCTGCTCTCTGACACCATCCTTTGGGTAATGTTACATTTAATATACTACAACTAATGCTCAAAAATCAACTTTGAACTTAAACATTTGGTTTTCTTTACAATGAGCACTACAGCCTGACAGAGCTGGTAGCATGGCTGCAGACGCTGTTTGGTTTTTATAGCAACTACAAGGAGTTGTTAAGTGGCTATGAAACTGTCTCAATTTAATACTGATGCCTCTATACAACCTACATAAGAAAATGAGACCATCAGGGACAAGATTGGCTATTTCTATACGCACACCAGAAGAGCCTATCTTTGCATTTTCCCAGGCAAGGTTTTGCCGTGAGTGTTACGTTAAAAGGTTAAAAGGAAGCGCCTGGAGATTTTTCTTTAGAGAATTTTAGTTATTTTTTTGATTTGATTATATATTTGTGATTATGGCTGATACTGGGGCAGGCTCGGCAAAGACAAAAAGAAAAGAATTGACCGAAGAACAAAAGAGAAGAAGCTAAAAGGGCACAGTGAGCACGGGCGAAAACGAGTCAAGCTTGGTCGGGTCATTCCACATATGGAGACAATTGCGGGACTTGAAAGCATTCAAAACGGATCCTGAATTGGCCCTCTTCCTCCTGGACAGGTAATATGTCTATTTTATTAGGCTGTGTACAGCCCACGGAGGTGTAGGTCACAGTGGACATTACTGTAGTTCAACTGGCTTATGATGTAACCTTTTCTATGTTGGCCTTGCTACCGAGCTATAACTTGCTGTTGGCTTATTGTTATTATTATTATTATTATTTTTAAGACATAACATTACAAGGGAATGTTAGCTTTCTCAAATAAATTACTATTACCGAGCAACCAGCGATGTAATCTTACATAGCCACAAACAGATAAATTACCCCATCGCTATGCATCTTGCAAAGAGCTGTGTTTAAAAAAGAAAAATGGTGTTAAACATTAAGTTGCGTCTTTCTTTCGCTCGCTTCGAAAACAAATGCACGTGCTAGCCAGCTCGAGATCTTCACGCCGCAAGACGGCGAAAAAACACTACCGCTTTTGTCCACAGGGGCTGCCAAAATCAAAGGTCCATGTAGTTGCTTAATCAATTTTCTTCCTTAAAACAACATTTTTGGATTGTAAAGATTCAGTGCGTTTACATCCTCTGATCATTCTAGTACTTCCACTGATGTTACTGCTCATTCCTCCAATGTCCTGTATTTATGTTTAAATTATCAAGGGAGGGATGTTGAAGATAAGTCTGATTACTGTCCAACGACAACTAAACTAAACTGGAGTCGGATAGTAACCTTTAGTAATAAGTAATCTTATAGCATACTGTTGGGATTGCAAATTTATTTAGCTATAACAGATCTAACAATAATTCCTTTTGGTCATCTTGAAACTGTGTAATGCTACAGGTGTCTCTTACTGTGTGTTCAGTATTTGGAAAATCACAATGCTGTGATAATGTTACGCTTGCTGCATAAAGGTCAATCATTGGCTCGCATTGTGGCAAAATAACCACATAGTACACACAAGGGAGACACCATCCAATGTCTCATTACACAATGTCAGGGATCCAAAAAGTCGATGATGATTTCTTAGGTCTTACATTCAAGGCTCTGTAGAGAATCTGCGGGTCCTGGATGCCAGTGATCTCCCTCAGCTGGTTGATCAGCATCTCGCTCTGCTGAGGGAGAGGATTGGACAAAGGGGAAACAATAGTCAAGCTTGCGATCCCTCATGCACCACTCCAGCCAACACGTCCTTTGTGGCACTCACATAGTGTGGGCTAGTGATGGACTGGCATTTGACTCCCATTTGGGCTGACCAACTAGAAAAAACTGGGCCATAGATTGGGTAAAGTATGGGTTTAACAGGAGTTATAATTCCACTGCTTCCCCATTAAAGGTTGATGAATTAAATTAAATGACCAAACTAGCCTATGTAACCCATGTTTAACCCTTGTGCTAACCAGCAGATGACCCACTTTTTCCCCACGTACTGTTGTTGGGGACAAATTGGGGCCCATGTTGCACCTGACGCTAAATAGCTTATGTTGGTCTCACTTTTAGCCTCTTACCCAGATGGGCAGACATACATGGGGTATATATGGAGCTGAAGGACAAATGTCCACATGCCAACCTGTCATGCCTGTATGAGGTCCACATGTTGGCTGGGTTAGAACAATGGCTTAATAAAACAAAGCCAAATGCAGAATTAAAGGAATGGTTTGACATTTTGGAAATATGCTAATTCAGTTTCTTACAGAGCGTTAGATGAGAGAATTGACACCACTCTCATCTCAGCATTATGCAGCATATATGAGAACCAACTGCCAAGCAACCAGTGGAGACTCCAGAAGGTTACTGGTCTCAGCCAAGAAATAGTCCGGCACATAACCCCATGATAACCCATAATTTTGTCCGGAATGGTTAAACAAACAAGACAAAACGTGTTGTTTATTGAGCTTTAAAGGTGTTGGTAAAGCGGACTCCGTTACTGTTGGACTTTCCTTTAATCTAAACTCAAACACTAGCCTACAAGAATTGTATTGAGGCCGGGTGCAAACCGATTGTGTGCCACCTCACCAAACATGCCACCATCCCATTATTCACAACACAAACTGCCAAAGGCCGTCTTATGTTTTGACAAGTCCGCTGAGTGAGAGACGCTATATAAAGCCTGCGACCCCAACAGCAGGTGGAGATGTCAGGGTATCTCTTTCACACACACACACACACACACTCATACAGGAAGCTATGAGCAGGCTGACCAGACTTATATGGAGTCCCGGGGGCTATCTGAGACCCTCCTGGTTAGCCTCTATTTTAGGCTACTGACATGGATAGCCCAGGCTTCTGTTTATCATTCCACTCACCATGCCACCAGACCTGAGTGACAAAGGCACCGGGTGTCTCTCCCTCTCTTTCTCTCTCTCTCTCTCTCTCTCGCGCGCGCGCGCACACACACACACACACACACACACACACACACCCTCTATGTCAATACCAAACAGAGGCAAACTAACTTTTCTGATGTTACACCACTGAATCCAAACCTTTACCCCTTCGACGTAACATCATTAGAAGCTTGGCTCACAGTGGTCTGCAGGAACAGATAATTAGGATGGCCTACTGATGAAGCAATAGCCTGGCTTGGGTGGAGTACTGCAGCCAAACACTGATTCAAGTCTAAATGTTCCACTCAAGAAATAACGTGGTTAACTTTTTACAAGCGATAATTCGTGTCAAAAAGAAGTTAAATATTTTATAGACTGTATCTGTATGCTATTTAGTGGAATATGGTAACGTTACTGAAAGGTCCTATGAGACTAGCGACTGAAAACAGACTTAAAAGACTTAAAATGTAAAAAAATTTGCTTATCATATTTCCTGGATATGTCTGCCTACTTTTTTTTTTATTTATTTTTTCTAAGCTTTTATAAAGAATTCACTTCCAGCTAATCAGCCACATCGGTCGAGGAACAAGTTGACATTTTAGAGAAATACGAGCGGTTTGGTGTATTGTATGAGTGCCGAATTCACAAGTCTTTTCTAAAAGTTATGATACTGTTTTCAGGTTGTTTTTTTTCTACTCCGTGTTAACGTAAAACGACAGGCAATTAAAAGGAAACTTTAAAACTGCGGATTTTCAGTAGGAGATTTGGGCTTCGCAGCACAACTGAGGGGTTAGTGTGAACGTGAGTTCCTCAGGCATTCCGATGCAAACATGTCACTTGTTATGTTAATAACGGTTCCATCATCCTTTGCGCTCACCGAGTTCGTTGAGTTTTGTCCATTTTCAGTCTGTTCACCTCTCATTGCAGATGAAAACGTGAATTTTATCCCGTTTTTCCCCCCCAAATGCTTTCAGCCCTGACTCCGAGTCAAACCAATTCCATCAGTCAAGCGCCGGGAGCGACCAGCCAGCTGCGCGCGCTCACCTGTCTAGACACGCGCGTGCACTCGAACGAGCGCTAACGTCAACGCGCGCGCGCGCTCTCTCACAACGTGACAGGACGGTTCTTAGTGTAACACAATACCTCCAGTGTAAACAGTTTCAAACATTACCCGAATTATTTCACACTATGTCTCTATACTACAGGTCGTTTTCAGCTTCTGTTTTTTCAGCTTTTTTTCCAGTAATAAAATATGCTGTCTAAGAAACATTTGGACAAACTCCAGAAAACGGATTTCTTTGTGATTTTGCACAATAGCCTATTAGACACTTTAAGCAACACTGACAGATTGATAACTGATATATTTTTTTATGGGTCATAGAGGTTTTGTGTTTGTGTAGCCTAGATTGTTTTTTTTTTTCTTGTGTCAACTGACATCTGTCTCTCTCAAGCACTCTGCTGACAATCTAAGGTAGCCTATTTAACTTTAAGTTAATTTGACAGTCAAGTTTGGAAACCCTAAATGATTTGTTGAGTTGTTTTTCCATTTTAGGAATAATTCCAGATGAAGTCTGATTTTGAATTTTAGTGATTTGTGTTGATATTATATCCAGTATAACATCAATTAATTTCCAGCAGAAAAAAAAGTTACTTTTACAGTCAAAATGATCTGTGGTGACCTGAGAAAACTCAGAAAAAATAGATTAATCAAACAAGTGAACCATAATTTAATTTAAATCAGAAGATTGTGATATAATACAAAATTGCCAAAGTACTTATATTTGGAAGGGATATTGTTTTACAATGTTTGTTTTTTAAGCACATCTTGGAGTAATTTTATTACATCTGCAAGGGACCTAATATAGCAGGATCTAGTGCTAAAATACGCTACAAAGGCTGATGGTTGCTGTTCACTCTGTTAATCTGTCAGTTTATAACTTTAAGTGCGTTGTTTTTATTAAGACCTAAGACTAGACTCTCACACTTTATTACATTGTTTTCATCTTCGATGTCTATAAAATCTGGAAATCTGAAAGCACCACAATTACCGCATAAATGGATTCCTGCTTTCTTTGCTATCATTTTAGGACTGTGTTTTCTCCTTCAGGTGCCCAGATATTGTCATGTACAGTACTGCAGAATTGGGCACAATGCAACTGCGAACTAATATTATTTCAAATAGACAGCCGAAGATGCACCTAAAGGGTACAACACCTCGATTCATCACATGCTCTATTTGGTGTTTTCAGCAATTCCAGATACCTGTGTGTTCGTGCTCCTCTGCATTTTCTCTGTAATCACTGGCACTAAAACAAACCTTCAGGGAGTTTCCTTATTAAGTGTATCACCTTACCCGGGAGGTGGGAAATCGATATCAGTGCAACCAAAATGTCTTCACTACCCTGTTCACTGTTCTTCCCCTACACCGAGTACCGCTACCCTTGAACATATTTGATGAAACTGTGGATATTTTTGTGTTAACAGAGGAGACGTTTTGATGTGACACCTGTAATCTGGAAGGTTGATTTTTAGCCTGATGTCTCTCATTTGGCTGACGTTGTTGTGCTCAGGTAAGATGCTCTTTTTGGCTAAAGAAACTACCATTTCCTAAATAGTATGATGTATTTATTTGTCATTTTAAAATGACCTGCGGGGTTTGTTTGTTCCAAAGATTTATGCTTTGTGAAATTTTCCATCGAAATTGAGCTACTGTAACATTTATCTCAAGCAACATTGTTTGCTCTTTGGAGTGTGACAGCTCGATGACTCATTGCCTTCCTACTCATTAGGTCAGCGGCTACCCTCTCTTAGATTCTGTTTCAGTAGTGTGATGCTTTCAAACCGTACTGTCAAAGTTCATGTGACACATGCCCTTTTTAAAACGAATGCATTGGTAAAAACAAAGCAGAGTCATTGTGCGCTCCAGGTCATTGGTTATCATAAAGCACCACAACCACCAATGTGAGCAAATACATTCATATCATTGTGTAAAAAGCTGTGGAATTGTAAAGCTATAAAAAACTCCACGTGTAATGTGGTTTGATTTTCACAATCATGACTGTTTGACAAGGTCTGTCAGGCAAAAAGCGTGATCATCTCGTCAATACAGTCCACATTTATAGTCAGTATGCACTGTATTGCATTGTATTGAGCAACTTCCTACATCCCTCAACCTTTTAGCAGGACTGGACCCCCCCTCGCTTACTCACCCACTATTTCCCCACTCTATTGTGTTGCCTTTAAGTACCCATCAGGTATAGTGCACATGGCATATTAAACACTGCAGCCTTGTTATGTTTTCCCAAAGCCAAACAAACCAATCAGTATTCCAGTGTTGTAATACTATGAGCCCTTTACGAGTGTCAATTAATTTTTTTTTTTTAACAAATATGCACCATGTAAACAAAACATATCAACTGAAACAATAAAAGGTATTACACTTTTGACATAGGGTCCCTCTACACGTCTGGCCTCAATATTATGTACAAATGCAGGAACGACACATTTGCAATTAATCAAATTACCATAAACTAATTGCCAGACAAGGAGCCTGGAGCCTCCACGCCCCTTGAGGGTTCTGGGGCCCCAGGGCAGTAGCCTGCTTTGCAAAACTGCTAGTTTGGCTTTGTCTTTTAGCTCATCTGGCTGAATGCGCGCCAGAGAAGCCAAAGAGATCAGCTCTGAATCAGCTGACCAGGACCCTCCTCAGGAAATATGACTGCGGAATTCGACCTGTCCACAACTGGACCAGTCTCACCACCGTCTACGTAGACCTCATTCTACAGTCTGTCCTTGACGTGGTATGCCAACTTTGAAAGCTCTCTGCTGCAAAAGTGTTTTCCTGTTTTTTTTCTACCCCTCAGGTTTAGCTATCATCAAATTAATGTGAAGAGTGAAATATTTTTTTCAGTCTCATTATGAATTTACATATATATACACACACAAACACACACACAAGGGCAGACACATATGACTACAGCCCTGCACAGTAGCCTTAATATAAAATAAAACTATAATAAAAACATTCTCCTCTTCGCAGGATGGAAACACCCAGAGCATAACTACAAGTATTTGGTACAAACAGGTAGGTAGGTTTTTTGGTGCTTGTTGTAAAGATTAAGGAAAACAAGCCCCCCCCCCCCCCGATAAAAATTTTTAATTTTCTAAATCCTCAGTGATAGTGAGTTCTACAGGGTGGCTGCCTCATGTCATTTTCAGGTTTTAAAAATGTTTGCTATTGAACGGGCATTCGTTTAAAAGTTTATTCGCAATATGCTGCAAGTATTGTGAATTTATCAGTAAGTGTCCCTTTACAGTGTGTCTGAATTATGTAGTGCTGATTGGAATTCACTTCATTATCAACGGCACAGGCAGCAAAGTTCAATTTCTTCTTTAAATGTTTTCCGATCAGTGTTCCATTTAAATACATAAATTATATCATTTTACCTCCTCTGTTTTCAGATCTGGACGGATGAGTTCCTGGTTTGGGACCCAGAGGAGTTTGATGGTATCAATGAGATCTCACTGTCGTCTGATGCCATCTGGATACCTGATATTATCGTCAGTGAATTGTAAGAGATTACCGAAACGCTCCTTCCGAAACATTTTACTTTAGCGCTTAGTCTTCTGTGTCCTACAGTATCACCAGGGTCTAAAGCAGGGTCCAAGATTTGGGAACGTGTCTTTTCCTACTAGGAAGCAGGGTCTCACAGCTCCAAACACACTGCAACAAATTTTCAACAAGGCATTATTTTTAACTATTTCCGTGAATAAAGTTTCTGCAAGTTGATAAATAACAATGACAGTTTATAAGTAACTGGAACCCAAGGGCTGTCTGTAGGATTGGGGAAATGTACTAATAAATCAAAACGCTACAGAATGCACTGAAAAATATTCAGCAGTAATGTTATGTCATGTAGTCTATATGATTTATAGGAAATGGTCTGAACATGTAAAAACAATAGTTTGGTTCCATAACATGGCTAAATATTGAATTTGGTTTAGAAAAGGTTGTAGGAGAAATTGTCTTATCCTTCCTTATTCATATCCTCCTCTTTTCTTCTATCCTACATATCTGTGAGTGGTGTTGCAACTGCCCCAAGTTGATAATATAAGTCTTACTCAATCGAATCGAAAGTAAATTTTAATTCCACGGAGACCACCTGCGATGTACGGGAGCATCATGGCACTTGAAACACCAAATGGCCACTACAGTTATGTCTGTTATGGCCGGTCTCTGCCCTGTTGTCCACGTCTCACCTTTCCTCCCCTCTCCTTCATGTGTATTCCCAGTGTGGACGAGGGGAAGTCCCCTCCGATCCCCTACGTGTACGTCAACTCCTCTGGCTCAGTGAAGAACTACCGGCCCATGCAGGTGGTGCTGGCCTGCAGCCTGGAGATGTACGCCTTTCCATTTGACAAGCAGAACTGCAGCCTTACCTTCCGCAGCTGGCTTCACTCAGGTCTGTTTTCTTGCGCGTTCTTGTGTGTTGCGGTGGTGTTAGACCGTGTAAGGACAACTGGATGACTTGAAATCCAGGTGAACACACAACTGAGAATGCTCTTTCTGTGAGGCCAACGTGATGAGCATGACTAAGAGAAAACGCAGATATTTACAGCTTTTCTTTGTCTCTCCTTATCCTTCATTATCTCTCTCTCTGCAGTGAAGGAAATAGACCTGGCTCTGTGGAGGAGCGCAGAGGCCATTGCTAATGATAAGAGGGAGTTCATGAATGACGGAGAATGGGAACTGTTGTCCATTCCTTCCAGCTACTGGCAAAGCCACCAAGACAACACTGACTATGCTCACATCCAGTTCAATGTATGTGCCTTCTTGGCTCAGTCATGTAAATTCGTCACATTCACCAGAGGGAATGTTTTAAATGAGAACGTTAAAAGTAAAGTAAGAGAGTTAATAGGTTCAATTGTAACAGAGAGTCCTACATTATCTAGTCCTAATACTACTGGTGTCTAATGGTGTAATATTGTGGATGTGTAACAGCTCTTATAACTGCACTGTGATTGCTGTGATTGCTTATTGGTGGTGCGCTTTTAACTGTAGCCATCTGTGGGTTAGTCCCCCCCATGCTGTGCGGTGGAATTGTAAAGTGTAAAGCAATTGGCCGCGACCTTCATGGATCGGGCTAGTGAGCTAATGCAAATGACGAGACTGAGGCCGTTTCTGGCAAGTAAAGAGACAGATAGAGAGGGAGGCTGATAGACAGGGGAGGGCGAGCAACCATAATGAGACCGTCTCAGTGGCCGCCTGATCAATGGACCTCTTGTTAGTGGTGAGGAAAATGGCCCCATAGCCCTTTGCAGGTGGAGAGCAGGGAGGGCTGCAATTTATTCAGCTCAAAGCACGAAGGCTTTTTTTGGTACCGCAGCATTTCATCGCTCACTGGGGTACCGTTACCCTGTGGCAGTTTTGCTGCTAAAAAGGTAGCCATGTCATATGAAAGGTTTCTGATGGAAAATGCTTTTGTTCATTTCCAGTTCTGAGAAAATGCCATTTTAACAAAGCTTGAGAAAGATATCGCAGGAAGCAAAGGTTATGAAACGACAGCTACAACACAACGGGAAGCAGCAATTTCATGCTTCAAACACTTATGACCAAACAAATAAACACGCTTGAGAACAGAAGCAGTTGTTTATTTAATAATTCGGTTTTTAGCAGACTTGAACAAACACCAAATAAATCACTGATAAGCCTTTTAAGTGTAATTCAGGTGTCCCAGTAAGCCATGACAGTGTGACTGTGAGCCCGCATGCAAAGCAGCAGGACCTTGAACCTGAAGCAGCTTAATGGAATTTAGCCATCAGTAATTATAATATTTACACCTGTGCTTTTGCTACTGTGCCATGTCAAAATGTCTTTCACGATAACGGCCTGCTGTGTTCTCAGAAATCTCAGTGACAACTATGTCAAACCCTGGACAAATAAAAGCTAACCTATCTCCATCGCCAGACACCACTAGAGGACACACGTTTCAGGACATGTAGTTGAATAAATCATATTATTTGTGTCCATCAGATCTCAGCTCACTTGTCCTCATCTCTGAATCAGGTGTTGATCCGCCGGCGCCCCCTGCTGTATGTGGTGGGTCTCCTCATCCCCAGCATCTTCCTCATGCTGGTAGATGTGATCAGCTTCTACCTGCCTCTGAACAGCGGTACGCGCATTGCCTTTAAGATCAGCATACTGCTGGGCTACACGGTCTTTAGAGTCAACCTGACGGATGACCTGCCATCCAATGCAGTCAGAACTCCACTCATAGGTGGGATATTTCATGGTTTCTATCCTTTTTGCTTTAAGGCACAATTTCTTCAGTTTTGTTATGTTTTTTTAGTACGAATTTACAAAATTAAACTCCACGAACAATCCGTTTTGTTCTTTTGTTATTGCAACCAGAAAGGCCATTGTTCTCGGATAACAAATTCCAAAAAACATCACTACGCAGAATTCCTTTATAATGACATCAGTAAACTGTACAGAGCATGCTCGTGTTTACCAGCCCGGCCTGGTTTGTGATGTATGAAAGATGTAAGAGAAAAGAGAACTGGGGCCTCTTCTAAGAAGCAGGTTTCCTGAGCGCTCTGAAAAATCATTGATCTTCTTAAAATCTGGCACACGAACTGATGTAAAGAGACCTCTTCCAGGTTTTGGAGAATGTTTCCCACCCGAGTTGACACAAGGATTAATAGAAGGAAAATAAGTAAATAGGTTAAAACCATGGCTTCCCAATCACTGGCAACAGAAAATCCTTCTATTTGATTGAGGCTGATAATTGATTTTTTACATAAAAACACGGACAAGGCATAGATATTTTTTTTTTGTTATATTCTAGTAGTATCATAATAATATTAATACATATTAATGCCAAAGTTTTAACTAAGAACACCTAAATCAGTGGTTGCACAGAACACTGTGTGACAATTCAGGTGCTTGTCAGCATGTCAAGATGTTTTGCTAATGCTCTCGAGGCTACAAAGTTGTTCTGCTCCAACAGGAACAGGAATATTGGTTGAATGGTGCTTTGAGCAACCCGTGTTATCAATAACGCCTGATTCTGATTATTGGCCGTGATCTAGCTATTGTGTAAGTAGCCAGTGTTGGGAGCTTTTCTGTTTTCTCTCCCATCTCCATCCAGGTGTGTTTTTCGTGGTGTGCATGGCCATGCTAATGCTCAGCCTGATCAAGTCTATACTGGTGGTGAAGCTGCTCCACCACAGTGAGAAGGAGGTGAGGCAAATGTCAGTGTCTGCCTGCCTGCTGGACAAGTACGGAGCTGGTCACGACTTCACTGAGAGCGCTTTAACCTCCATTAAAACCCTTGACTACGTCAATCCATTGCGAGGTAAGGTACAAGCTCAAAGACAGAGAGTTTTCTGCTGACAGGCGATTCCCCGCAGTGTCTTCTTGTTTTATGCCTAACCAAATCAAAAGGTCTGTTTGCAAAATAACAGTGGAGTCAAGGGTGAAAGAACACTTGGATAAAAGAAAGCCAGGGGACTTTTTGTCTGTGCGGGAAAGTTTAAAATCTAAAAATTCAAAAAGTTTGGATGCTACAGATGTTCTGGTGTGGTTGTTGGCTACACAAAGGCTTTTTGACAAATGGATGGAAAACAGGAATGCCTTTTGACTTCCCTTTTCATCTATTCATGATTAAATATGGCGTAGGGCTGTTCTATGGCCAGCTGAGACGAAACAGTCTGTACCAAAATGCTTGGAAAGTGAGCAAGGAATATTAATAAATTGCCCCAACCATGATGACTGATTTAGATTGTTCACATTTTCAAATCGATTCCTTGATCTTCTCAGATTATGAACTTGAGCTGTCACTGGAGGAGGATCTGCTGTCCCTGAATGAGATCCAGGATGCTCCCTCTGGGCTGGATTGGCTTCTCCAGGAGCTGGTTGCCCTCCGCCTGGCCTTATCCGAGGAGGACACTGAGTCTTCGGCTCAGGCTGAATGGCTGGCCCTCTGCTCTAGGCTCGACTGCTTCCTGTTCCGCTTTTACCTGCTGGTTCTGGTCTTGTATGCCGGTACTCTGCTGTTGCTCTGGGCCAGTTGGAGCTTTGCCTGACCACACAATCAGAGACATAATGATTTTTTAATACTGCAACTGAAAGCACCTCTTGCTTATGGTGTTTACATATTTATAATGATTCAGGATGCAGTACTTTAGTCTGTGTTGGAAAAGCCTAAAGCAGACAGAACAATGTGTATGTAAAATATACGTATAACATATACAGTAAGTGGTCATATCTAATTCCCCTTCAACAAACGTTTTTAAAAATGAAATAGAATAGAGAATACACCTTGTATGTCAATGCTGTTAACCAATGCTTTTAAAAAGGATGTTATTACAAATTGTCTCTTATTTTTGTAGTTTTGGCCATAATTTTTATCGGTCATGATAACTTAGCACGAGCAATCAGAACGTCAGACATGTTGTAAACACGTTGTAAAACAGAGTTTATCCAGCACAGAAATAGTTCAGGCAGAGCACTGAACATGTGCTCGCTTCAGCTGATCGGCATCACCCGCCACATATCATTGGCTTATGGATGAATCATAGCTTCGCTACCAGGTGACCAGTATCATCCAGTCATAGTCATGCAAGTGTCTAAGGCGGCCTTTATAACCGGTCTCTATTACTGTGCTGATTCTCTAATGCCAACGCTGATAGCTGTGCAACTCCCTCCCCCACCCCAAATTCCTCCTCATGTCTATTATCTTGCTAAGCTCATGTTCATGTATATTTCTGCATCTGATGTTGTACCCTAAGCGTTTGTGGATTAGGTCTCTTAGCAGAATCGTCGTCGCCGCTCGTATTCATCTGAAGCTCCCTTGCCAGAGCCTTTCACGGCAAATCTGTGTAACAATTTGCAATATATGGTCAATTATTTGATGTGTCTCTGACTGAAATCACTTTATTTGGACGTAAAACTGAAAGTGAGTGCAGCTGAAAAATCGTCTGTAAAAATCCTTCATTGCATAGGAAAACTGCACACACAGCAATGTTAAGTACGGTAGCTCAAAGTTGAAGCACCAGATTTGCCTGTAAAATGTTTAAAACTGAAAATATGGGTAATCATTTTATTGCTTGACTTTGTTTTCTCTTCCATATAAAGGTTGGCTTATCTGTTAGTTTATCTGGTCATATTCTTTGCCCTGTCTGATTTCTTTTTAGCAATATCATTGTGTTCCCGAATCTCAGCTATTAAGTTGGTGAGTAAAATTTGATTATAACTGATGCAAATGAATAGACTACAAGAATAAAATTCAAGTTGTCCGAAAGTAGAACCATCCTTTAAATATTCTGTTTGCATAACCTCCAGATGTTTCATTGCCACTGAACAGCAACATCATAGTTTGACAGAGACATTATTATATCGGGTCGGTTATGTTTGAGATTTACTCAAAGATACTGTATAATAAGGCAGCTCTCTGGAGAAAATCCTCAGTGCCAGTGTGATGTTATGATATTCTATTCAGACTTTAATCTCCATCCCACTGCCACAAAATAGATCAATAAAACCCATTCAGAGCTCAGCTGCTGTGTCTCTATCCCCTGTTGGTTTCCTAATAGTCCTGATAAGATGATCAAAAGTGCGTCATAGAAAACTTGCCGGTGGAAAGATCCATATTAATGAAATTTTCACCCTATCTGCAGACCTCTTTTTCCAGTGGCTCTGGTTACATGATGTTATGCAACTGAGCCGAAGATAAATGTTTAGTCAGTGCTTTGTTGCTGTCTGTATGAGGTAACTAATGGCTGTATGTTCACTTTAAGCTTTGTTCTTTTCACTTTGTTGTGAAAATGAATTTTATCTCAAGACGATTGTTTTTTTGAAACATAAAAAAGCCCTTTACGCTGTTCTGTGAAGATAACACATGACAAAAGTGAAAATAAAAGCCTCATAGAGTCAAACCTACCTGCCTATTCTTATTTCGGAAGTACACAAAGTCATGAGAAATCTGTCTATTACTAAATAACTACATGTATGTATACAGTTTGAAAAACATCAGCCCTCAGAGGCTGCACTGTTCACGCTCATTGTTATTGGCTTGTGGGAAGCAGATTTACAGCTGAAGAAGGAGGCCACCAAATACATCTGAAGGAAATTTGAACTAACAACAGCTAAAATATCCTGTTACAACTCTTCACAGCTCTAATTTATTGGACCTAAAGGTTCAAACTAGAGAGAATGTCAATTTGTTTTTTAATAGTGTTTGACGTTCAGGAATTTGTCTTCTGAGTTTTATAGCCGTTTGGCAGAGAATTACATGGTTAAATGGAACAATTGACCGTTCTGCTTCTGTATTTTAGTGATCATTCAGACAGGCACAAACAATTCCAAAGAAAGCATGGAAAGGTGAAAAACAAGCCCAAAATGCAACTTGACTGATAGTACCTTTATTATCAAGGGGATCTCTAGATGAACAAGCCCAAATTCACTTAACCTTGCATCACGCTTTATCTTGGCCTCATATTTTGATGGGTGACTTTAACAGGGTTCATAAAAAGAATGGAAACTGAGCCATTACTCAAATAAGAATGTATAGTGCCATTTCCATTTCATTAGACAGGAACATGACAATTTAAATTCAACCGCAAAAGCCCAGTTTGCTTTTACCTTGTGAAATTTAAGTACCCATTTACATTCAATTTCATGGTAACTATGGCATGCTGATTGTTGGGAGAATTACACTGCACTACAAAGGTATGTGGACAAACATGTCCGCATGCTTTATATGCTCTTGGTCTGGAGCAATTTTTGATATTGTGGCTGTCCTGTGAAAACCACGTATCTCTAAAATGTCAACTTTTCATGAGCGCAGCATTGGGACTGTGCATTTTTCAAAAAAACTAATGGGTTTTTTTAATTGTTTATTTATCTTAAGAAGTAAGGGCATTTTCTCAGCCCATAGAAAGGAAAACGTAATCTTTCAATTTATTCGAAAAATGATGGCCCATGTTCCTCATGGAAAACAAAGTAAGTAATGCATACACAATTGGAACATTTAATTTGATTTCATTAAATTATTTAGTTTGAATATTGGCAGCACTGAACTTCAATATTTGGGATCTCAACACAGAGAAAGTAAAAATAACTTTGGGCACTGTGGTTTTAGGTGATACAGGACATTAAAATGCTAAAACTTTGCTGTCAGTGAGTTGACACTCTCGTCTGACAGTCTCTTAATTGTTCTAAATCACCGTAACGCACTGGCCTGGTGTTGGCGCATTACTTAATTAAACGATTACTCAGACATGACATACGATCCGGTCACTAGCTTGTATTTCTGCAGTCCTTCAGCCTCAGCGAGCTGCTGCTTTATTGAACAAGAAGGAGTGGCGTCAGAGCAGATGGATACACCCTTACGAGCTGAGTGACACTAATAAGGTTTTGATAGTGGATGAGAGTAAAGTGATGCGATATAGTGGATGGATATGGAGGATATTGGTGTCAGGCATCCCAAGGCCCTTCATCAGAGCGGCAGGCAGACTTTCACAGCAGGAGGAGAAAAGACGGGGTGAACTGGCATCATGAGACTCTCATCAGCCTGGACAACGCTCATTTTCCTTCTTATTCAAGGAGCTTCAAGAGCCTGCACAGGTACAGCAGCTTCTGTTTTACACTCCATTACATGCTGTCAAAGATTTTACTGTTAACTTTCCAAAGCCTAAGATATGACAAAGTCCCTTCACTCTTATTTGCCATAAAAATTTGAGCCTTAGACCCATTTATGGTGTATAAAAAGCAGATGAGCAAAAGATAGTATTAATCTGTCTGTGTAACACCTTGTCACAGGGACCGACTGCAATATCAGACATAAATGCTGAAGTATTATTTGCATATTTTGGCAAACTATTTCGATTTAAGGATTACAACACAATCATTTTAGTCAATTTGAGAAAATTATCTAGGTGTTATATATATGACATAATATTACAATTAAAGTGTTGCGATAGTGCTCCTTTCCAGAATCACAATTAATGCAAGTGAACATTAATTTAGATCATTCAGAATGGCATCAAAGCTAAAGTGCCTAAAAAAGAAAATCTAAAAAAAAAAACTTCATTGCTGACAGCAATTATGATAAGAAACTAGATTTTTTTAAAAACCAACAAAATGTATAATAATAATATAATAATAATAATAATAATACAGAATGTATGTTTTGTCATTGAGATAAATGATTAGTTTTACAAATCTTTTTATTTGGTCAGAGTGGCGAATTATTAGACAAAGGTTACCGTTAGGAATTACCCACATTGTTGCTCTAAAATTACAGCTTGAAGCATATTAGCTTTAAACTATAGATGTTGAATTTTGTTGTTTTGTTTGATTGGTATACTCTCTATTTATGAAGATATTTGTGTAAAATAGACCAAAAGGAATGAAAAAATGCCAGTGAAAATTCAAACAAATAATTGTAATTAAATAAAACTGAACCGTAAATAAAATCGGTTTCAATCCAAATAAGAGTAATCGTGCTCGAATGTTAGTGACATGAAACTTCGCAATTTAATGCAATACATTGTAGCATATACCATTTATTAAAAGATACATTGCTTAAAACAGCTCATAACTGCTACTAAATATATTTCATTTCCACTATTCACATTTAAGATGTATTTTAATCAGCCAGATCTTACAAAGAAGCTATTTATTTCAATGAAGATTACATTTAGAAAAGATGTGTGCACTATTAGGTTAAATTGTGTTTAACTTACACATAAGCCTACTGATTAATAAACATATGTGAATGTCTTTAATAGCTTTTGATTGTCTTTTTTGTTCATGTGCGTATCCTGCTGACAATATACATAACGCTATATGTTTGACTTCTTCATGTCAGTGCACATAAACAGATGAATATTTTGTAAACTTTCAGTGAAGAAACTGGGCAGCAGCACAGGAAGATTTGCCAATGCCACATTAGTGCGGCTATCTGAGTTTTTGAGTGCGGGGTATAAGAAAGGCGTGAGACCGGTGAAAGACTGGAGGACCTCCACTATAGTGGCCATAGACCTCATGGTTTACTCCATCCTCAATGTGGTGAGTTGTGACGCACAAATGGAGAAGTCCACACATCCAGAGTGTCACACTAACCTGCTAACAGTGAATTTCTATGCAGTCTTATTTATATCATCTACTGTTTGTGTCATGACTCCTTTAATTATTGTTTTCTCCCAAAAAGCACCAAGGAAGTCATTCCTGCCTGTGGCCATCAAACTCTATAACTCCTCCCTCTAAGTGTCTATATGACCCTAAGTCATTAAACAGGAACATCTCTGCAATACTGGACACAATTGTGTAATATTTGGTGTTACAATTACTGTGCAATATACCCTGTTTTCAATTTAATTTTGTGATATTAATTTATACTTCTAGTACTGTTGTGCAATACCCTCCGTCCCACTATATTCTTAATAAGCTACATGTAACTTGACAGTTCATGCACTACTTTATACTGTAATATTATCCTTAGACTTTAAATTAACCTCATATTAATACAGCAGCATGGGTGTATTGACCTGCTCCCGTAATTGTGGCAAAAATTTGCTGCTGTTTTAGACTGTCCTCCTATGCTGTACTACTACCTGGTCCCAGGTTTGCTGTGTGGTAGTTTGATTAAACACATTCATTTAGAAATACGCATACACACAAACCCTAATACAGGGCCCTTAAAGCAACCACCTTAATCACTTTAGAGTCCCTTATCATGTCAGTTGATACTGTGCTTCAGTGGTGCATATTCCCAATCACATTTTCAATTAAATCAGCACAAACAAGTTGACACACAGTAAGCCTGGAGCTTGTGTGTTAGAAAATGATGTCTTAAAATCAGATTGGCTGGAGTAAACTCAATAGACCTTTTTCTCAGCAGACATTTTGATAGTCATAGTAGGAAAAGCACAGGCGTTACTAATGGCATTAACAATGGCTCCGTTCTATTCAAGTGTCAAGTGAGCAACAACAGTATAACAGTAAGTCAGCAAGTACAAATACCAGGAGCCTTAAACCAAAGCAGCGCAATAGAATTCAACTATCATTCATTTTATTTTTTATACCTGTGCTTTTCATACGATGAAATGTCAAAATGTAATCTGTGAAGAATGCCTCTGGAAAAAAACATAACCCCTCCAAAAAACAGTTTGTGGATAAATATACCAATGGCAAAGAGCCACAAATAAATGTAAATGATCCCTCATGTGCCAGGTGAGGTGTAAATGCCATACTTTCTGAACATATTTTTTTATTATTTATTTGAAGCTTCATTAAAATAACCCCATAAACACGGGGTTGTTCAATTAAAATGTTACTTAAATATGTTAATATAAATATGTATTATAAGATATTAAGCACATAATAAGTGTATAAGATGTATATTATATGACTATTATGTAATGAAATATAACATACAATAAATCTACATATTACAATATAATTAATATCAATTTTTTTTCCTGAAACCTCTAATGTCTTCTTGAACTCAGGATGAGAAGAACCAGGTTTTGACAACATATGTGTGGTACAGACAGGTAAGACAAAGACAAACGCATTTTAAAAAAATCAGAACATGTACTGTTATTTGCTCCATATTACATCTGGGAAATATTAAATATTTGATCCATTAAACCAATGTGTCATACTTATAATAGCAAAGTTATGGTGAGTTGTAATTACATGTAGTACTTTTACAACCAGACAGTTTTAATTTTGTGGCATTTTTGTATTTTATTCCTCTTCAAAGACAGTTTTACTCTGACACTAATGCTATATGTGTTTACACACACACTGTGCAAGAGAAAAAAAAAATTGATTTTCATTTTTACATGGGGTTTTACTCATTTAGTTTCTTCTGTTCTCCAATATTTTAGTCGTGGACAGATGAATTCCTGGTCTGGAACCCTGAAGACTTTGATGAAGTCAAACAAGTTTCTATACCTACTGCTAACGTATGGGTGCCTGACATCCTCATCAACGAGTTGTAAGAACTGCTGCTGTTGATACCATTATTTCTGCTGCTTCCCTCATTCTACCACGGTTGTCTCCAGCCTGTCTGCTCCTAAACAAATCGTTGTCATTTTTGTCTCTAACCTGCAGTGTAGATGTGGGGAAGTCTCCAGACATACCTTATGTCTATGTGACACATGATGGATTGGTGCGCAACTACAAGCCCATCCAGGTGGTCACAGCCTGCACTCTCAACATCTACAACTTTCCATTTGATGTCCAGAAATGCAGCCTCACCTTCCAGAGCTGGCTACATACCAGTAAGACATTCTTTACTTACTTCAAACACATTTCCAATTTTTTTTGTTTAAACCATCACAAGCTTTCACGCATTTCCCAACATTATTAATTAGTTTTAAAAGCATTCAGAGGTTTAATCCTTCGCACAGAAATATAAACTACCAGCAGGATCTGCATTTACTTGTTTCATGTGATATGTTTTTGGCTTTCTAAATTAATTAGTTTTCATTATATGACAAAGCCACAAAGTATACTTCATCGTTTATAAGGACGTGTGTGGTTTCTTTAACAGCTTAAGTAAGTTCTCAAGCTAGATAAAATGATCGCAAGGTACAATCCCAATACTGCTCTACAATACAAAAGCCACATTAGGTAAGGAAGTGTTAGCATGGTTTTAACTCCAAAATGAACACAGAAGGGAACCCACTGCCCTTAGAAAAACATATATACATTAATATGTTTAAACCTGCAACTACAGTTTATTACAACTTGGGTTCTATATTCATAGCTTTGCCCATCATTTCTATCAGTAATAATAACATTGTATTCACACAGTTAATTACTGAGATCTGGGAACTCAGCAACATACTAAAAAGGAGTAAGACAGGTAAAGAAACACAAGCAGTCAGTCCATCAGACAGGTTGGACACAAACCCCCCCAGGAAACTTGTTTCGAGGAAATAAAAGGGTGAGATTATTTCTCTGTCCACTGTAAACATCACAGTTTACAGACCAACCTCCTGGTTGAGATTTGACCTACTCTACTTGTTATATCATAACTGATATAAAAAGGTGGAGAAAACTACAAAAATAAGAGCCACGTTGGACTAAACCAAAATTATGCTTTAAGTGGCCTGCGACAAAAATGTCTATGCTCTCCACATTAAATTTCACCATGGAGGGATTACCTTGAAAACATCAAAATTGTGTCAGATTAATGTCTCTTAAACAATTTTTTTTTTTTTACCAAACTAAAACTAGTTTGGGCCTATCCAACTATCATTTCTTAGTGGATGTTCCATTCTTGAGCTCATAACTAATTTAAGTATTTACAGGCCCTTTACATTAACAGCATCCCTCTGCAGCGCTCTCAAAGACCCAAATATTTGCCAATATGCTACTTTTGATGTTATTCTGGCAAAATGGTGAAAAAGATTCACTGGCATCAGAAAAAAACCCTCTCTTCATTAAGACCCTGAGTAGAACAACCGTCCTGTTCTGCGCATCCATTAAATTTCCCATGCTGTGACCAGAGCAGAGTGGTGGGTGAAAGGTAACTCGTTGCCATGGCTGCTTCCAATATTGTGTTTCGATCTGCAGTTGATGACATCAACATCACCCTGATGCGAAGCCCTGAGGAGCTCAGGGAGGACAAGAGTGTCTTCATGAACCAAGGAGAGTGGGAGCTGCTTCATATACTGTCCAACTACAAGATCTTCAGTGTGGATAACGATGACTATTATGCTGAGATGAAGTTCCATGTAAGTAGTTCCATGCTATTGTAGACAGTCGTCATCTTCTTGTTCTTTCTCGACCAAAACGGTTTCCCATTATTACCAACAGAACAAACATCATAGGCAAGTCCAGCCTTAAAAATATTCAAATATTCCCAATATTCTCAAATGTCATGACAGCTGACAGAAGTCCTCTTTACAATAACTTCACCCAAACTTAACAAAAAAGGAAAATAATTGTAGTTTACTGACGGTTTAACTAATAATATTTTCCCCTAAACAATTTAAATTCAACCAGAAAAATAAAACACCAAAAATAAGATAGATAAGATCCCTTTACTATAAAAACAGACTCCTTTAAAATAAGAATATACTTCTTCCAGGAGGCAGCATAGCCTCCCAACCCCTTGTTGCTCTCAGTGAGGGCACTGAGTGCTTGATACACAACATCTTCTTATCATAGGTATATGGACAAGGCCTCCATAATTTTTGCTGACCTCGATATTGTCCATTGTGTTTGCATGCGTGTTTGCCTACAGGAGAATTTGTTACTAGAGGCTATTAGGTGTGTTAATTTGTGTTTCCAGCAGCACAGAGCTGATGAACCGGCCAGGACGTAAACGGACGGTCGATTTTCAAAATAAGACACTCTGTGCAGACGCACGATCGCATATCAACAATAAATACAGAAAAATAAATGAAACAATTTAACTAACGTTAGTAGCCTACTTAATCTTGGTAGAAGCTCAAAAATCGAGGACAAACATAGCATTATTATTCTATTATATTATCATTATATAAGTGGCATAGAATGGCAATAGTATCGTTTATCGCAATTATTTTGTCAGTAATAATCGTCTTCACTCAAACCGAATAAAGGCAAATAAAGCTCAACTTACAGTTCTGCTTCATTCCTGGAGCGGAGAAACTTTGCGCAGCAGAGTAACGTTGGTAACGTTAGTGGAGGCTGACAGTCCATCATGTCTTCATCAGAGGACCAACACAGCTCGCCGTGGGGTCTGTCTGGCCTTGAATCCGGCGTTATGGTCCACGTTCACGCTTACTGTATCTACTTGTTACACAAGCGAACTTTAAGAAGCTTCTGCCAGCAGAGGCTGCCAGTACGCTTCATTAGCAACCTCGAGCTAAGCAGCTAACGTTAGCTAGCGGCGTTACTCCCGCCTGCTTAGGGATGTCGGTAATTCGGCCTTGGACAAACACACACACACACACACACACACACAAGCGCTAACGGTCAGAACAATACACTGAAATTAAGTTGAGAAAAGTGCGTGTTGCTGTCTCAACCTAGTGCTACTATCTTCTCTCCATTAACTACAAAATCCTCCGACCGGCAGGCCTAACGTTAACCCTTGAAATGATTATCTCACATTATTTTAGAACTAAGTTAGCTAAATTACCTTCAGTTTTAATGACTATCTTTGGCGTTTTTACCTAACTGTATTTGAGACTGAAGTATTTTCTGACACTGGAGCTACAAATCTTTGTTTAACTGTTTTAACGGGCCATTATGAATATTTTCAGAAACCTTTATGTGCTGCACCTGCTGGCTGAGGTGTGTGACCGTGAACTGCAAAGTCCCTGCTTCAAAATCCGGCTTCTGTCCCTTTACTGTTAACTCCGCGATAAAGGCACAAAATGCCCCCAAATAATACAAAACAAAATTAACTCTCAAAATTTACGGAACTGGAAAGCAAAACCTGTTAACTGTTTTCCCATTTCCAGTCTTTATGCTAAGCTAAGCTAACCACCTCCTGGCTATATTAAACCTATATAAACCTATATTTCCCAGGTGGTGATTCGACGGCGGCCATTGTTCTACACTGTGAACCTGCTTCTTCCCAGTATCTTCCTGATGGTGATGGACATTGTGGGTTTCTATCTGCCACCAGACAGTGGAGAGAGGGTTTCCTTCAAGATCACTTTGCTGCTGGGCTACTCTGTCTTCCTCATCATTGTATCTGACACTCTGCCTGCCACCGCCATAGGAACCCCGCTGATAGGTGACTGGTCTATTACTGCCTATCAGCTGTTATTCTGCCTCTAAACTAATGTGGAAATAAAAAAACAGGAAACAAGGTTGGTAAACCTAGTCTGCAAGTCAAGCATGCAGGGACAGATTGGTGAGGGCAAAATAAGCTCTGAGAGTGACTACATTCAAGCACTGATATCAGGAGTTTGGAGGGCTGGAGACAATCCCAGCATGCATTGGGTGGAAGGCAGGGACACATTCTTATGAAGTTCTCCCACTACGTCATAAGTTAATAACAGGCGCCACTACTGCTACGTTGTTACTGCGTTTAGAGGATATCCGCGAGGGAATCGTCATCAAACACCTTGTCTCGTCTTTCCTGTTCTGTAGGCGTGTACTTCGTGGTTTGCATGGCCCTCCTGGTGATCAGCCTGACAGAAACTGTGCTGATTGTGCGTCTGGTCCACAAGCAAGACCTGCAGACCCCTGTTCCCCACTGGGTGAAGTACTTGGTGCTGGAAAGAGCTCCGGTCCTCTTCTGCATCCACAAGAAGCACCGCCTATGCTCCACGCTGTCCTCCGGGGCCTCCGACCTGGAGCACTACAAGGACAACAGCTATGGGACTGGTAAGGTACAGGTGAAAGCATGTAGAGTAGCCCACAACGGTGGCTTTCAGTCTTGTGCCGTTACGGAAGACGTGTATTCAGGTTTTAAATCAAACCAAATGCAACAGCAGCTAATTCCACTGATTAGTTTTCCCCTCTGTGGACTGAAGATGTTTCAGTAAGAAAATTCAGCTGCTGGAATTAAAAGACTCGTGTCTTCTTAGAGACATGAGATAACAAATGCAACGTGTTGTCAGTGAGGATTCTACAGACAGATTCATTGAGAAGGTTTTCCCGTTATGTTGATAAAAAACTAAACCGGGTGACACTAGTCAATTCAATTCAATTCAATTTAATTTATATAGCCCAGTATCACAAATCACATTTGCCTCAAAGGGCTTCACAATCTGTAACATACGACACCCTCTGTCCTTAGACCCTCGATTCGAATAAGGAAAAACTACCCAAAAAAAAACCATTTTAACAGGGGAAAAAATGATAGAAAACCTCAGGAAGAGCAACAGAGGAGGGATCCCTCTCCCAGGACGGACAGACATGCAATAGATGTCGTAAGTACAGAATAGATTTATAGCATCAAAACTAGAACATATACAGCCATGATGGCAAAATTGTTGTATATATATATATATATTATTATGTTAGAAATGTTTAGGTGGTAAAACATAAGGGAAGATGATGGGTCCAGAAGGATAACCGAGCAGCTCCAGGTGGAGCCCAACAAGCAGGACCCGAGCCACTCGTCCCCTGCACCATAGACACAGCAACACTGCCCCAGCAGGTCGCCATAGTCACCGATCCAGATACATCTCCAGACACTGAAATACCTGCTGAAAGTGACCGTAAGAAAGAAGAGACGGACGACAAAGCACAAAACTCCGGGAGAGGGAAGAAGTCAAGTTAGTGACATGCATTTATGGGATGAGAATGCACACGGATGGAGAGGAGGACAGAGGTGAAGAGAGAGAGGTGCATCCTGGGTAGTCCCCCGACAGTCTAGGCCTATAGCAGCATAACTAAGGGATGGTTCAGGACTCTCCTGAGCCAGCCCTAACTATAAGCTTTATCAAAGAGAAAAGTCTTTAGCCTACTCTTAAATGCGGAGATGGTGTCTGCCTCCCGAACCCGAACTGGGATCTGATTCCACAGGAGAGGAGCTTGATAGCTAAAGGCTCTGGCTCCCATTCTACTTTTGGAGACTCTAGGAACCACAAGTAACCCTGCATTCTGAGAGCGCAGTGTTCTAGTGGGGTAATAAGGCACTATGAGCTCTGTAAGATACGACGGTGCCTGACCATTAAGAGCTTTGAAGGTGAGGAGAAGGATTTTAAATTCTATTCTGGATTTCACAGGGAGCCAGTGCAGAGAAGATAGTATTGGAGTAATATGATCTCTTTTCCTAGTTCCTGTCAGTACACGTGCTGCAGCGTTCTGAATCAACTGGAGAATCTTAAGGGACTTTTTCGGGCTGCCTGATAATATGGAATTGCAGTAATCCAGCCTTGAAGTAACAAATGCACTACACTACATTTCCTTCTTTCGGTATATATATATCTGTATAGTTTAAACACGTTTCTGTGTACAGTAACAGATGTGTGCTGTAACGTTTTAATTTTTTTTAACCTTTTATGTAATTGTGTTGCTGTGTCAACAAGAGATGAGATGTAATTAAACATATGAAAGAGAAGGAATGGCATATATGATCGTATTTTAATAAATGTAAATATAAATTACTACAAATTTCCAAAGTAAAATTATATCGTTGTTCCATCCTGCAGCCCAGTGCACCCTCCACCACACCTGTGAGATAGGCCGAAGGCATAGCCATCATGACAGGGAAGGCGGGCTGCTCGGACTGGGCCTGCCCCCCTCCAGGGACCCCACCCCGCCTGTCATGGACAACATCTTGCAGGAAGTGACAGCGATACGCCACTTCCTGGAGAAGAGGGACAGGTGCCGGGAAGTTGCCAAGGAGTGGCTGCAGGTGGGCTACGTGCTGGACGTGCTGCTCTTCAGAGTTTATCTAGTGGCCGTGGTGGCCTACAGCATCACACTGGGCACGCTGTGGTCAGTGTGGCAGGTCGCCTGAGTCTCACCCCTGTGCTGCTGTGGACACAAGCTCAGTGGGTAGCGCTTGGGATTAAAAAGGCCAGAGTTATTGGCTCTATGCCCTGTGTAGCTCAGTGGATACAGGGAGGCACTCACATAGTAATGGAACAGGGAAAGGCTTCCTGTAGTTGGGGGATGTGTACAACGGTTAAGCAGCTTGGTTTGCCACTATATCCCTACAAGCATTATTATTATCATCATTATTTTCAGGTTTGATCAGAGAGTTTTGAAGTTACATAATGTAAGTGCAATCTAAGGGCCAGCCCAAGGCAAGCAGAAATTGACATACTGCCCCACACACTTATGAATGCAATTATTATTCATCCTTATGAAGGATTAAAAAGGTTGGCAGTAGTATTAACACAACAAACAAATAATACAAAGAGAATTCTAGAAAAAACCCATACATTTATTTACTTAAATTACAGGAAAAGTCGACCATACAAGCTTAATGCACTCGTTTCACGCCCATTTGGTGGCTGAGGAGCCTAAAAACCAATTACAGTATTTATGTTTGTTTAGAAGAATAAAAGTCTTGGGGGTGAAAGGGTTTTGGAATCACACAAGCCAATTTAAAACAAATATGTAATATCGCCACAATAATTAATGCCTTTAAAAGGCTACATTGGTCAAACCTGAGAAGAAACCAGACAAACTGTTGTGATAAAGGTCGAACCTGGAGGTAACCAGCACTGATGAGGCAGGTTGGAGTGCAGCAGGATATTTGTTAACTTTCAAGTTTTAATATTGCTGTTATTGCAGTGTAAAAGTCTATATGAATATTTAAAATATGTGTTTACATGGATGAATAAATAAGGAATTTTCACAAGTTAAGTAATAACTGCGTATGATGACCTGTTTTGCACTACATGTATATTAAGGAAATCATTTGACCGCATGTTCACCCTTACCTTTAATGTGGAATTATAGCTATTCACACAGATAGTTGTGCATAGTATTTGTTTATTTTCACGTAATGGTACATCATAATTGTAAGTAAAATGGTGGAAACGTGTAGAGCTTCAAATACATATCAATACAATGTTTAACTTTAATGTGTAACCTCATATTATAAAATCTGTCTAAAAACTATTGTAATGTTGAATACGATTTTTGTAACCCACAGCTAAAAGTGTTTAAACACGTTTCTGTGTACAGTAACACATGTGTGCTGTAACGTTTCACTTTTTTTTTTACCTTTTATGTAATTGTGTTGCTGTGTCAACAAGAGACGAGATGTAATTAAACATATGAAAAAGAAGGAATTGCATATATAATCATATTTCAATAAACGTAACAATGTTTCCTCCTTATAAGCAGTTAACAATGCCCATATGTGTTCAGCAACTAAATTAAGAATTTACCATCTGCGCCTTACTCTTTATGGAAGCCCATGTGGGCCGTAATTATAGAAATAAAACAGTAAATAATTAACATTATGAATAAACAAAACAATTTTTTAAACAAGCCAATAAATAGTAAAATAATATTATTAAAACTCATGTCATTATGAAATGTTATTTCATGTTTATTATTTTCACAATGACTAGCTGCTAGCCTGCAGCTAACCCTTTCCAGTGCCGTCAGACACAATATTAGAGTTTTTCTCCATTGGTTTGGCTCATTTCTTGAAACAGAAATTACATTCTCAAAACAACAAGGACAAATCTCCTTGGCAATTGTTCACAACAGAATAGCATTTCTCATTCATTTCATCAAATTGCAAATGTCTAAGTACACGTCTCAATGTCTCAGTACCGCTTTGCAAGGGATTAAGTACAGGTAGCCGACATTTAGCACAATTTCCAAGTGAATAGATCTTGCTGAGCTAAACTGATTGTTTGCTTCTCAGTCTAATGGTCGTTCGCTCCAAAACGTGTCCGCGTCACCTCATTGTATAAGTCATCACATGCACAATAGTCTGCTCAATTGTCAAAATGAGTCAAGAACATAATACCATGAATACCATATGTGAATCCCTTGGAACATTTTCTTTTTACTCTGATGTATGGAAGTTACTTTATGTGTGTGAATTATAATGGTTACAATTTCCTTGGCAGTATGAGTGCAATGTGTGATGTCGAACCTTGGAGGCTACTCTCACCCTAAAATCCTATGTATTTTTTTCAGTTTTATACACAATTTTATTCTGTTAGCTAGAGAAAAAAAACAGTACAGTAACCATTTTCAATGAAGGACTCGGCTAAGACGTGAGCTGGACATGAGGGATATTTCACTGGTCCTCTGCCATAGTGACAAAACATCTAAACATTTTGACTTGCAGTGCTTACACAATGCCAAA
>CM022491.1:1102454-1140026 GCA_011952105.1 Coreoperca whiteheadi | reverse complement strand
CCCCCCCCCCTACACTCTCCAGCCAAGTAATGTTGTGGATATTTATTAATGTATTTCACATCACCGCTGCAGGTTTAAGTCACCATCAATGACCTATGCCTTTCATTATCTGCCTGTCCGAGCTGCAACGTGCCAGGGAATAAATTGCATTTCTCGTTATGTGCCGCTGCCCCACTGTTAAGAGACAATTTCACGTCCATCCTGCATATTTTATTTAAGATTTTATGTCTGTCGATACACTTTGTATGTGTTTATTTGATTTATTTAGGAGGAGAGACAGAAAGAGGGATGGAAGAGGAATGAGAGGTGAATACACTTTAAATGCCGATCACATTTTGGGTATGCGATACGTTCATGGAAGAAAACGTTTTCGGTGCCTTGTGATGTTGGAGGCCTTCCCATTAAAGGGAAGCTTTGATGGGGATGGAGGGGTGCGGGGGGAGGAATAAAACTGAGACAGGGATGGGGCAAGGGATGTGGGTGTATATGGCAGTGGTGATGGGGGCTGGGTAAAAATCAATAAAAGTGACAGTCTTTATTTGTCTGCGTGAAGTTATCAGTGGCTCCCGCTGTAAGACATTGTGCTCTTTCTAGCGTTTCAACCACAGCAGAGATCACAATCCATCACGGAGCTCGGTGGACTCGCACAACGCTGCAAGAATAATAATTGAGCTCAGATTCACCTGCCTTTAATTAGGGCCTCTGATCAGACCAGCGAGTGGGATGCTTATGCTCAGAAGAGGCCTATGGAGGGATATTTACGCTTAATTTCCTGTTGCTGTGCTAACGTCTGCGGTTAGCGAACATCATCAAAATTCTTGACTTAGTAGGAAAGAGTCTTTCTTTTTTTCTTAAAAGAATGCGTGTTTATACATTGGAACATTTACTACAACATATGTACACTTGACATTAGTGCTGGCCATTGTTCTTTCATTTCAGAATACTACTAACATCAACTTGCATAAAAATAGATTAAACAAAAAATATATATACATCTATATAGATATATGGATATGGTGTCCTTCACATCACTCGTAGACTTCTTTACAGATGTTCTGAAGCCGTGATGTGGGTTATATTTCACTTCACGTTCAATTTCTCACAATGCTCTTCAAAAAAGGATTTTGGTAGGAAGCCATTCTGTAATAACATGGAAGTTAAAAGCGCTTCAACTCCCTTACTTTAAAGTTTCTCTTTATGACGAAAATATTTATTTTCAATGCAAGTATTGACATTTTGTTAGATTATGTATTTAGATTAAATATCTCCAAGTCTGAGCCCCCTGTCCACCCAAAAAAAACCAAAACACACCAAACTAACAATGACAAAATTATGCTAGTTATGCCGGTACCTATAAAAACGAGATGCTGCAGTTGCTGTCTTAAAGTCATGGTGTCTTTGTCATTCCAGTTCAAGCACTGTCCAATACTGCTTGATTAGGTACATTAAATTCTGACTGGGAATAGATAGTGTATATCCACACAGTAAAACAGAGTGCAGATGCAAGCATCCCTGGTATCAGCTGAGGGATAAAAGCACACAGAGTGGTTGCTGTCCAGCTCCAGCATCCTGTTTGTGCCCGGGATGCATATCATGCATGTTATCTCCTGTAACCACTCGGGGACGCCAAAGTGCAAAGTTGCACTGCAGAGCTTTAAATAAATCAAACACAATTCTATAATCACATTGTGAGGATGTAAAAGGCCAGACAGGACTTCATTTTGTCAGGATATTCTCACGGGGGCTGGAGAATAATGGGGCCATGTCCTCTGTCCATCCCAAATCTGCCACTATTACTTCCTCTCTCTCTCTCTGTCCTCCTCTCATCCCTTTCTCTCTTCCTTCCTTGCTTTCCTTCCCTCCGATCTCTTTTCTTTCTCTCTGGTGTGACCACATGGCGGGGAGGCCACAGATGAGGACTCATGAGCACAGTGAGGTGGAACCACAGCATGGTGAGTGGACCCTTGGGTGCCCCCGAGCATCACCACCTGCGTCTCCTAACCCCCCCCCATCACCTCCTTTGACACCCCAAAGGCCTGCTGAGGGTGCCTTTGCCCATGGGCACCCGGGGCGTGTTCATTATATACGGTAAGAGGCTGTAAATCACCGGGCTCCATCACTGCCAGGACCAGAACTGGCTCGTTCTCTCTCTCTCTAAATTCATTTCAGTCCTCTCTCTCTCTCTCTGGCTGTAGCACTATCAAATACAGCTGCGAACACAAAACACCCCGCCACAGCAGACAGCAAATTGGCTCTGGGTTTAAAAAAAAAAAAACACACACACAGACACTTACACACAGACAGTGCACAACAACGGAATATTAATGAAGGCCTGGTCTGTAAAGAGATGGCGTGTGTGTGTGGTGTTAGGGAAGGGGAATAACACAGCTGCCATGACTGCTACTGTTATATGCCCACATTGTAGATTTGTGCCTGAGTGCTTGAACCTATACTGTAGTGTGCATACATGCAATAAAAATATATGAACAAAATAAAGGGGCAACATGGAGCTAAGTGTGTGTGTTATATCTTGGCATGTTCAGAGAAGGGGATGAAACTGCAGGTAGACGGAGGAAAATGAGAAGAGAGATGCAGTGAGGGGAGAGAAGGGGAGATGACATGATTAAGATGCTGAAATAAACACCATTAAAATCTGTTTTTTTCTTCCTCGTCCTAAATGGTGATCCAGTGTCAGCGCCCGCACCGGCAAGGCTGCTTTCAAAAGATAAGCCAGCAGACAGGTAAAATGAAGCACACGTAATGAATGTCCATAAAAGTGCTTTTTGCTGCTTTCTGTTGTCAGTTGATACAACAGAATGGCGATTCAACCAATAACCGAGCTATATCTAGAAAGCTTTCTATTGATGAGCTGCCTCACTCCGTCCATTAAAATGAGGGTTGAATACTGGGAATTGAGATCTTGGTATTTGAAATTCTTGCCAAAATTGACTCCCATTTCCTGGGAATAATACCTGCAGGAACCCGTGACTTTTTGTGTGTGTGTGTGCTTGTGGGTCCATGTGTTGGTGTGCTAAAGACTACGCCTCATTAATGATACCATAAAACTGTCGTAACTAAATACTCTGACCTTGAAATGCCATTATTATGGTAATATAACTGGATCAGCTCCACTGTTTTTTTCCATTTATGTTTAATGCTACAATGATTGCCTAAAGACCAGCTGAGAGGCAATTTATTTTTTTTTAAACAATTACTGTGAATCAAAATCTGCAAACCAAAACTTTGCGGAGGGTTCAACAGGTGGCTGAATCAGACACGCAGGCCTCCATAACCAAATCTGAATGCAGAGTAACAGTCAACAGGTGGAGCATTGGATGCATAACATCACATTAATGTTACAACTAAACATCCAAGAATAATACATGGCCCATACAAAACAAAGACGGTCATGCACTCCCATATGTACCATATTAAAACTGGTAAGAGGTAAAAAAAAAACATTATAATAAAAAAATAATAATAATACCAAAGATAGGGTGTCTTAAAGTGAAATGAATAATGATATATATAACATAATATATAAATATGAAATAAAATGTCGGAAAATTAGTGATTATCTGCAGTTCAGTTCTTATTCAAACTTAATTTACAGTGAAAAGTTCTGGTTTCCCCAGGAAAGAGTGATATAACGTGGGAAGTAATCATCTTGAAATCACAGAAAAACATTGAGGCCTGAAAAAACCCAAAACCAAAATAAGGAACAGTTTATGTGATTAATCATTCTTGATATAGAGACATGAGAGGACAAATGAGAACGTCTTAGTCACCCAACTCTTGTATCGAAATATTTGCTTTGCAATTAATAGACAATACAAGGCTGAGTGAAATGGATAAAATGTTCTATGATAATAGGTGAAATGTATCGATATCAGTATACGTCATGACAGGATGCGTTTTTTTGGAAATGTATGGATGGTTTGGGAAGAAGAGGGGTTGTATGTTCTTTAGTTTGATCTTGCAAGGTGTCGCGCAATACAGTGCAGAATTTCAACAATACAGGGCCCTGGGTTTTGTCTCTCAGGTTACATTCAGGCAGCCCTAACCTCTGAGTGGTGGAGCTTGTTGGGCCTGTATGCTTAACCTGCTTAGCATGGTTTTTGGGAAAAAATGCCCCAAAAACCTTCATCTATGTGAGAGTGTTTTTACCATTGTTACAGAAAGCACAATTTTGTTGCGTTTGAAGAGCCCCTGGCTTTATTGTGTCCTCCCCATGTCTGAAACCAAACCTACACCGTGGTTAGTAGGAATTTGTTCGTATTTTGGATGCATATTGGAAACATGTCTCTGTAAAAACAAACAAGGCTACATGTAGGTAAACGTATAGGGTTGATTCTCTGAGGTGGATATGCTGTCTAGCGCTGTCTGTTTTTAAACACTATTTTTGCCTTGTTACCCAACAAAGTGTGAATGAGATTATTAACATCAAAGTGTAAATGTAGAGGAACACCATGCCTCTACTTATTTTTTTTTTTTGGAGGGTAAATTAGGACCTATTTCTGGTGCCCAGGATGGCTGTGTGAGTTGCTGACTTTATAATCCCCTGACAAGAGGCTCCACATCATATTTAAACGATTGCTTTCACGGCTGGCTCATTGTGATTTAACACACGCCCACAGCGGGATGAGGTTCAAAGTGGCATGAGGCTCAAGTCTCATCTGCAGCTCCAGAGACGAGCTGAGGTGATATTTGCGTCGCCCGGGTGGGCAGGTGGATCAGAGACGCTGCTTGTGTCCCCTCCAATGTCTGATAGACAGAGCAGATGTGTGTGTCGCTACTGTACAGGCGGCGCAAGCAGCTCCATCCACCCCCTACCCCAACCCCCCCAGCCTCTACCACCATCACACACTAATGGTGTATTCGCCTGACTTGTAAATAGGGCCGACTGCTCTCATCTCACTGCCTTTCGTTTCAAATATTTATCCGTGAGCTGGTGAGCTAAATCGGCTCTGACAGTGAGACTGTTATTTAAGGTCGCAGGCAGGCGGTGGGGTGAGGGGAGGGGGTGGGGGTGAGGGGAGCATCTATCCTTCGCCGGTGAAATGGGATTCATTTCCATGTGTTCATATTCTGTCATGGTTACGGGTTTTTTTCCCCCCACTCTGAATAGCCGCATCCGTCAGGCTACCTCTGCACCCTCGCAACAATGTATTAGTATCCTGGCCTCGCCTCAGCAGAGAGCCAGCACTGAGAGAATTACTAGTGGACTGAAGAAAAAACAACAACAAAAAAAAAAATCACTGTAAATAAGCTTCGTCTGACTGCTGCTGAATTCATTTTGGGTTGACCTGAATTGCTGAGCTAAAGTAGCAATGTAACTGGGTAGGGATAACATAATTCACTCCCATTTCCTAAAATAAACCATTGCTTTTTACTTTGCATTATACTGTAAGCTATATTTGTCCATGGTTGTTGCAGATTTTCCCCCCCACTATGGCTGTATACAACTCACTTTTTTCAAGGTCAGCTATTTAATTACACTAATACACCAGGTAGGGAGATGGTGATATACTGTAGGGTAATCTGAGAAAAAAAAAAAAACCCAACTCATCTGAGATTCAGGACGCATATTTGTGAGAAATAATGAAGTCGTCGTACAAAATTTTTAGCTTAACATTTGTATGCAAAAACCCCTCCAATATTTAAGACTTAAATGTAAGAAAAAAGGTAAAACAAAGACAAAACTTTCCATGTGACTAGTTAGTTATATACATGGGAAACTTCGTTTCACATGTGAAATGTCACATGAAAATCACATGTGCCCATATCATGTGAATTGATCATGTGACTGAAAAAATTGTGCCTATATGTGATTTTTTTCAAGTGTGAAGTGGTGTTCCACGTTTGATTAACATTTTAAATGTTTTACATGTGATAATCATGTGTGCTTTCAAGCTGTTATTTTAATGTAGTTCAACTCCTGGTGGAAGGAATTTGGGGGCACTTAGGCAAGGTCGGATTTACCTGCTACAATGACCCTGACTGAAAAATGAGCTTCTGGGCCCACATTAAACACAAATACATTTAGGAATATACACCATGGAAACACAAAACCAGCTGAAATAATTAAGACCTTAAACTAGATTTTGAGAAAGAGACCCTCTTTAACACAAGGCCCCATTATCAGGTAATAAAGCAGGTCACACCTTAAGGCCTTTATCCTGTTAGTTGATAACGTGTTTTAGTAGAGCATATTGATGTCAGTATGAATCCTTTCTGCACTGTCGGCTCAGCTCTATTAGTAGTTTGGTAGAAACAATAAAATCAAGCGTGCTCTTTTGAGAATAAAGGGGCAGACACAAACGGTGATGCAAAGTCTTACTTGAGCATGGCCAACAGAGTTGAGTAATTTCCTGACCCGAGATGCTGCAGCAGCATTGCACTGGTGCACCTGAGGCTCTGTGTAAAATGGGTTGGACCAGGAGGAATGAATTATCGGCAGGTGTGGTAGGAGCTAGCAAGTACGGCAAATTAAAAAGGAAGTTTGATATTTTTATGACCTGGGTTTGATTTTTTTTGGACTGGTCATCATTCTAGTTATTCTTGTTAGTTCTCCAAATTGTAGTCAATATCTTAACAGACAGTTTAGGTAATAAATAATAATTTTATTGGATTATCAGGGCTTTGAGGGAGCTCAGCTTGAAGGTAAGGCTCTTGATGTGTCAGTTCAACCCTCACCTATGGTCTAAGCCAGTGTTGTCACAGTTACTTTGAAAAAGTAATCTATTGGAAGTGCATTTTTATTGTAATGTCAACAATGTATCTCCAAACATTTTAAGTTGAACTTAAAAACTATCTCCTGAAATGTTTTTAGAAAAAATTAAATAATGCCAGTCTTTCTTGAATTCACTTAACATAAATACTTGTTTTAAGCGAAGTCCAGCGGTTGTTGTTTGGGTGGTGGGGGGGCCTCCTGCTCTCCGCGCCGCACCACCTGGTGGGACTCGCTCTGTAAGTTTGACCGTGCAGCGCTGCGACTCCAAATGTTTCTTTAAATTTGACGTAGTGTTTTTGTAGCTAGATAACACTTTGTCGCCACAACGAAACCTTAATTTTGCCATCTTTAGCTGACACGAACTCAAAATAGGGTCTGTATTTCCAGCTGGAAAACGCGCGTCTCTCTCCTCCCTCCGTTGTTGTTTCCGTTTGTGTCGCTGCCTGATATGGGTTATTACACGTGATGTGAACTGGCCTCATGCTGAAAACGTGACTTGTCGCATATGTGACTTTGCTCCCCGAGATGCGAGAAGAAAGCAAAAATATGTTTTTATTAAGGAAAATGACTTGGATAAGTAACTTTAATCTGATTACTGGTTTTGAAATAGTAACGCGTAACGAGATTACTCGTTGCTGAAAAAAGTAGTCGGATTAGAGCGACGTGTTACGGCATCACTGGTCTAAGCTCTGGATAGTGGCTCCCATTTGACTGGGGATATGAGTGGCTGACATACGTTTCCTTCACCGGAAGGAGCTGTGTCTGAGCTCAGTGTTATGGGCAGAAGGAGAAGCTCAGACTTCACAAGAAGTGCAAAATAAGAAGTACTGCCATGTCAAAAGGAGCTGGGTGTGGTGGTTTGGACATTTGATTTTGATGTCTTCCAGCGGCTTACCTGTGCAAATATTTTGTGCTAAAATGGGAGCTGACCCTAGGGCTGACCCACAATACACCAGAGGGATTACTTATCCCATCTGGTCTAGGAAGGCCAAGGGATTCCCCAGAATGAGCTGGAGAAGCTGGCTGTGGAGAGGAAGATTATAACCATAATCCAGACTTGGAGAAGGCACTGAAAATGAACAGATGTATAATACACTATGGAGCCCACCAGGACTTCCATTTATATCATCTATTAACTTGAGGCCTTAACACTGTGGTGAAGATGGTTAGTGAGTGCTTCCACTGACCTGTGTGTGAGCGTAGGTGACGTTTGAGTGCAGTATGGCTGGGAAAAGTCCGGTTGCATTCACTGCAAATGTAGCTGCGAACGCCGGCGTGGACTTCCATGTGCTGCTGCAATGCCGTCTGCGTTTGGAAACGCTTCCCACAAAGCAGGCAAAAGATGGCCATGTCTGACCCTGCAGAGCAAAAGACACAACAGGGGAGTTAGTAAAGAGAGCTGTGAAGCATCATTTGATTTCATTTACCAACGGCCACTGATTTATTAAAACTTATTAAATCTTATTTTCGTTTTTTCGTGTTTCTTGGCCCGTCGCACGTATTTTTAGTGACGTCTCTGTGTTTCCAGAATCCAGCTATTAACATGGTGAGTACAATCTTTTAGTTACTGATAGGAATGACCTAAGTTGTTATAAAACTTAGAGTTTTGCTTAACATTTCACAAAATGAGCACTGTCACTGTGAAACTAGCCAGGGTGTCACCTTCCCCCGCAGCACTTCATGGTAGACATCCAATGGAAGCTTTGCTCCAAAAAGAAACAAAAAACAAAATCACACTGAAGGTTGTGCATGCACAATCATTAAGACACAGGATACGCAACAACTCAGGTGTGATGTCGTGGGCTCAGACATATTGCAGTTTACTAACTGTGCCTTCATAGGCTTACATGAAGCATACTGTATTTATAGGATTAAAGGTGCACACAATACTCATGTTTCAGGTTGGGTGAGTAGAAAGATAAAGATCTCCTATGCAATGCTTCAATCGAATCTTGACTCTAGCGAGCACTGTGCATTTTTTTCCCCGCAGAGATAAAGAGCACACAGTCGCAAGCACACAGAGACCTAAAATCACAAACACAGGAACAAACACACACAGTTGCACGCTCCCTTGAACACACTCCCTTCACACTTTTTCAATTACCAGGCTGGGGAAAACTCTGGGGAAGGACTGAGTGTTTGGAGCTCAGTTTCTATTTCATCAGTCAATAACACATCTTTGGGGCAAAGCTGACACTAATTTAAAAATCTATGAAGAGCAGCCCGCCTCATGTTCATAACCACTGGAGGAGGAGGAGGGCCCACGACAGCCTCCACGCCAGATCAATCACTGTCTAGGCTGCTCTGCACACTAAAGGACGGGGATGGAGGGAGAATGCACCGCTGGAGGATGATGATAGGAGGAAGGATGGTTAGCAGGTAAAGATAGGAGATTCGGTTTGTAGTAGAGGAAGGTGATGTACAGAACCAAAGGGGAAAAAACCCATCTAATTTTGGTGTATGTAGGGAAGTGAAATAAATATTGACAAACCTTCCCTTTCTGACTTTAGCTCTGTCTCGGTGTTTCATTTTCTGTTATACAGGAGAGAAAGCAGAAGTCTCTGCAGGAGCGTAGAAGTTTCATTAGATGCTTGTTGAACACTCATAACTAAAAGTCTGAGGTACTAATCTGTCAGCCCTATAGGTGAGGATGCTTCGTAATATGTTGGTAACCGACTGACCTTTTCTCTAGACTCACCATCAGGGCACATTTTCCACTTTTACACAAAAAATATTCAATTCTATTGGGAAGAGTGCCGTATAATTTGCTGAGCACATTCATGCCACCTTGAGGATAAATCCCTCTGAATGTTAATGCCACCGTAGAGTTTCCTCCAGCTCCACTAGTGGTGAGGCTTTGTCATTTGCGGCATGAACATTACAGCCTCTACAGACCGCCTGCATTGTTTTAGACTAATGTGACAAATGAGACTACACTAATGTGTAAGGGATTGGCCTGGTGGTACAAATGTGACACAATATTCTGTTTGTCCGTTAAGTTGTCAACATTTTTGGCAAAATGTTCATACTGCATGAGTCTTCAAAATGTTCACTCTTCTTCTCCCTTAGATATTCTTTTGACGATTTTGAAGATTCAGTTTCAGTAGGTGGCGCTCTTTACCTTTCAGGTATGGTAAATGCCATGTCATACATGCGTGTAACTAGTATATGCATGTAACTTAGAGCTAAGCTAGGTTTCTCCTGTGTTGTATTTCGCTTGCTCTTCTCCTCCTCTCTGCTTTGTCAATGAAGAGGCTATTGACTGGGGTCGATTGCTTCTGGAATCCCTCTAGGACTCCAGGTAGTTAAGTGGCTTTGATTGACAGGCATGCCTCCTATTCACTTCTACTCTCTCGATACCTCACTCCCTCTTTCTAAGTTTATCATGTTTCTTAGGTTTGGCTCTGTCGGTGGACTAGCATATGCAGAGGGCTTCTCCCCCCAGGTCACTCCAGACCAAATAATTCATGGTCACATTAAAGACGTAAAGTAACTAGCCATTATTGTTGTTGTTTGGAGAGGTAGAAAATGAAAATGGCCTGAGTGGACTAGAGGCAGAATAAGTGACAGAGACATTGAGAGAGGAGGGGAGGGGGGTTGAGAGAGACTTTAGCCTAAGAAGGAGAATTAGAGGGAAACAAAGAGGGTTTGGAATGTAAAAGGTTATCAGGCCTCTGACCTAAGGTCTAGGCAAAGGTGTGGACATGGTGGAAATATGAAACCCAGATACTGACACACACACACACACACACACACAGAAAAATAGAGCTGCAAAACAAAGAGCAGAAGCTCCTCATGAAAAAGATGTTTACTTTGAAGTGAGGGCAGTTACAGTGGCGAGTCACATTAAGTTGAATGCCGTACGATATGTGTCAGCAAGTACGTGTCAACTTTAAAAGAAGTCCGACGGTCACTGTCTTTATAGGTGTGTTTTCAAAGCAACACGAGACAGCTAAGAGAGTAACACAGAGAGCAACCAATGTGAAACAGACAAAACTGTACAGGTAAAGAACAAAGGTGATAAGTAGACGCTAACCACTAGGAACTGATGGACATTTAAACATGCTGCTTTCTAAATAACGCACAACTAAATGCTCAAAAAAGACGAAATCTAGGATCCAGCATCTACTTGTTGAGCTTTGAAGAGCTGCTATTTATGGCAGAACATAAACATGCATACCCTGATGTAAGGATGACAGAAAACAAAAAAGGACGACAATAGCAAAATGGCTTGAGAGGTCTTTCAGATGTATTCCTTTATCATATACAACATATCCAGTCAGCAGATAGAAAACATCCCTGACTTGGATAGTTTTCCATCTCATTAATCACTCAAAGAGCTTAACACTTTAGGTATTCAAGAAGGGTCTAATGTTGACTACTCTCAGTGGCAAACATGAACTGCTAGGAGGACTTGAAAAAGAAAAACGATGCATGAAAACATATCGCTCGGGTAATGAACTACATTGTGTACCGTTATAGTAGCAATATAAGGAAATAACTGCCCAAATGAAGCCAAGTATGCTTAACCCAAAAACACCTGCAAGTGTCAGTGAGAGACAAGATCTGTATTTGTGAACATATCATGATTTCGGATTTTCTGGCACCTCGTCACCGCCAAAGATAATGGCAATTATGTAAATCCAGGTTTTGAAACATATTTTCATAAAACTATGGGTGACATCCAAGATGTTATATCCATGCTATTCAACAGTCAATGTGGGAAAACTACCTGCTACTCGCTATCATTTCCCCCTTCTTGTCTGGAAACCACAGTTTGCAGTAAAGTGTTGTGCGGACCCTGATTAGTGTTAGACAAAATTAAGTGCTACAAACTATACAGTCAGTACAGGGAATAAGGTGTGTGTGTTGCAAGGAAGTGAGAAAAGGTGTTGTCGGCCACTGATAGATGAAGAGAGCAGTGGAGAGATAAAAAAGGAAGGAAAGGTGGGAGAAAACTAGTTGACCCAGGAGGTCCATTACAGTGTAAAATTGAGTCAGCCCAAAGTGACACCTGGAGCTGGAGGAGCCAGAGTGGTGGGGGGTTCTTAGTCTCAGTCCTGTTTGGCTGTTTTGGAATAATTTACCACCTCTAACCAGCCTCTCTCTCCTTCTCCCGCCATCTATTTATAAAGGCTCAGGCAGTTTGTGTGTGCGGTCGCTGTAATGCCGGCAGTATCTTAATGGGCCTGGAGTGGCAGGGCTGCTGTTATTTAAGTGGGGGACGGACGGAGGCCGGTAATGGAGAGGAATACTCCTCGATGGGAGGTGACAGTGGTCGGATGGGCACAGAGCAGAGAAATGGCTTAAGGGTAGAGGCTGGCCATCGAGGTAGGCACTTTTACTGATTCTGAAGCGCAGCAGGGTAACCAAGCGCCCACCCACCCACCAACTCTTAAAAAAAAGTCTAAGAAAGTCTAAAAAGACCTCAATTAATGGCCTCAAACCTAATTAAAAACACTTAGGGTCTGAATAGGTAATTTTACTCCTTTTATTGTGTGTCCTGATGATAATTTTGAGAATCACTGCTCCATTAAGAGGATACTAAGGCTTGACTAAATTTGGATTCAGTTATTTTGGTCAACTAACTCACAAGAGGGTAAGAAGTAAAGCCAACTGCAGGCTTCAAAACATCCCTCAGAGACATAAAGGTGATGCCACGTACAGATTCTACATGCTTGTTTTTCTACAGTCTATGCTCTTTACTTTCAGAAAACCCTGAAATGCTTAGTTGAAACCTCTGAAAAGCTCCTCGTCGTACAAGTCAAACACCAACTTTGTCACTCTAAACGTGTGTGAGCAAACACACAGAATTTACTAAATGTTTTATGCATGCAGCACCATGCTGCATGCATAGAAGCTTAACAGGAAGCTGTAACGTTTGACTTTAACAACTCAACGACATGTTTCAAGATGAGCCTCGCAGTTCTCCCAATCCAGCTCGAAATCCACCCTGAGCGCTTGTGTTTCTTGGACTGTAGTCGAGACAGTTAAATGCGTCCTGACTGTGGCCTGCAATGCAGCGTGCTGAACGGAGGACCTGCCAGAGTTAATGAGGCAGAGAGCAGCGGGACCTCAGCACAAGGTGTTCAATCACAGGCCATTACCACAGCGCTCAACCTCTGTTGCTGCTTGCTCTTGTCAATAGCAATCTATAATACGCTATGGTTTATCTATAGAGTGGGCAGAATAGTGACTACATGTAGGCTTCTGTATCCTAAAATGCCTACATTAATTGTAGGTGTCTCAGTTTGATCTCAGTTTGAGGCCTGAAACTCGATCCCAAAGTCACAACAACATGATTTATGACGGCTTTGTCAGGTGCTGGCTTAAAGTTCTGCTTATAAATCCAACTTCTGAGTTTTGTCTCAGTGTTCATTCCTGACCTGGAAACAGCAGTTTAACAAAAAACAAACAAACTCATGGTTGAAAGCTCTGGGAAAAAAACTAGTAAGTGGGGGTTTAAGTGATCAAAGACTTTTTTTGGCAAAAGAAATTATTTATCTTAATGTTTAAGGTGACCTCTCTTAGCAAAATGGTCCCTGTAACAGATGGTTCTTATTTCTTTTTACACCTTGAGAGTTTTTCATTTAATTTTAGAAACTGTAGTTTGTGCTGGAACGCTAAAATGTTAAAAAAAAAATACGTGTGCAGACATGTCGTATTTCATTTGTTGTTGGGAAAAGGTGCATCACAGGTAGCACAGAGTGAAAATAGACACCTCATTGCTCAAAGGAAATGGAAATGGAGGAAGATCCCTCACAATAGGTATGAAGAAGAAGAATGGCCAACACAGATGACCGGCAAGATTAGATCATTAAAGGTGGGGTATGTGATTCTGGAGAAATCCAATACCATGACAAATACCATGATATAAGTCAGAGCCACTTTGTTTATTTCCCATTTACCGAGCCAGGGCTGTGAACAAACACTGGATTGTTTTTCAGCGCACACACACAGAACAGACAGCTAGCGGACCGTGAGGAGATACCCCGCCTTAAAGCTGTACATGTGCGCAAATGTTGCTGGTGCTTTTTAAAAAACAGTCAGACCAATTTGTTCCCTTCTTGCCTTGGACTATTCTTGCTTTACACCAGCAAGCACAGGCTTCAACAATCAGTCACAACAAGACCCACCCAACCAGGTGCCCCGTTGAATTCTCAGCTCTGCTAGCTGCCAACATCTAACTGCCAGTCACCACAAACACCAGTCACAACAATCCTGCCTGTGTCGGCAGAGAAAGGCGTAACAAACGAAAGCAGAGGTGACGTTCCTGCTGCTCTTTAGCTTCGTCTAGACTAGAAGTGTTTGTTTTTACTCTCATCTGCAATCAGGCTTCATCACACATCAGGTCACAGCCGTTCTGAAAAGGTCGGCGAGCACCTTTTTACCCCCGTCTCCACGGGGCGTCACCCGAGAAATTCATCTTGTCATGAACAAACAAATAAATGACTTCAGTAATTTACTCTAGTATGGATCAGAAAAGGTCCCCAACGTAATGTTAGGGTACGTCCCTAACACTCAGGACTTCACACTGTAGTCATCATTTCTGGCTTATCGCTGTCTAGCAGGACCCCCTGTGGGCAACAGTTGCTGCCTGTAACACTGCAGGAAAGCTAACGGTCCAATCACTTTTACCTAAAGGTGCCCCTTAAAACTCCACAAGCACCACCATGCCCCCTGATCATGACCAACAAAAACTGCTCTCACAAATCCAACATACAATGTGGAAAACATTATTATTTTTACAACTTTAAAGCAAACTATGGGCAAATTAAACAGGATAATTAGGGTTCAAGAGGTTTATTGGCGGCAACAGGAAACATGAAATCTTTCCAAATGGTGACTATGTCAGAATCAGTGATCATGATCCTGTCGTGACTTGAAAAAGAGACATGTCTGAATACACGTAGAGCCTCCGTTTAAGCTTGCGATCTTTCACAACGTATATGACGTCCTAAGGTAATCAGACAGGAGGGGCCAGAGGTAGACTTCCTGGAACAGGAATGTCAGCAACCATGGCATCATGGAGCAGAATATTAATGTGAAAACAGGCAATTTTTATTTAACTCTTTTTAAGTGTTTTTAATTGTCTTTTTATATTGCCCTATGTTGCTTTTATGTAAAGCACTTTTGAATTGCCTCGCCGAGTCTAATGCAGAACTAAGTTTCAAACAGAGCTAAAGGATTCATTTTGAATAATTTCTATCCAGGATAACACTAAAAATACCTTGTGCTGTCATGGGAACTAATTTCTCTTATTGACTGATAGATACTGAAATTATAAAGCTCTACTGTTTTAGGACCAATTTCTGCTCATTTCTTGCTTTTCATAGCATCAGTGATTGCCTCATTATACTTTGATCAAAACAGTTCAAGATTTCCCAACTCTTAGCCTCACTGCATTCTTAGCCATCAAAATATACTGTTAGACATATGTTCCAATGGTCGCTTCAGCAGAAAACCAATTTGGTTTTAATTGTGGAGAGAAAAATGGATCAGCTTTTTAACTATGTTCAGGGCATCAAAATGTACATGTAAAACAATTTTATAGCTTTCATTTAATTCTGACCAACTTGTGCACATTTGGATTGAATGTGCATGGAAAGCTACAACATGGTGCTAACAGAAGCATGGGCACTGCCAACACAGATAGAGATATGAGGAAATAAGCATACAGTGGATTGCTTATGTACAAGTTAAAGTGGTTTACAGAACATACATTGCGTCCAAATTACATCACTCCACACAACCTGGTCAAATCATCTCTTGTCTGCAAAAATGCAAACTGTAGCTAATGGTTAAATTTAGGAATCAAGTTCGGATTACTTTTATGGCCCTGAAGACTGTTCTATGTCCTGAAATCTCCATGCCAAGAGCTGTCAATTTGTCATGTGAATTTGAGGATTTCAGCGTTAAACCTGTTGCTACGGAAGATATTTCTCATTTACCTAATCTTTCAGTTTTGGGACACCATTTCCTCACCTATGGAGAACAGAATTCCTATTTGCATTTTAAGAAATCATGCTTGATTCATGACCTTTCAGGAGAGCAGGAGAGAGCGCAGAGTTTCAGGATCGTATCTCTCACCCGTGGGCTAATGTTCATCATGTATAGCCTTTCAATCAGAGTATCCTGTTATCCAACTGTGCAGAGCACTCACTAACATCCTCTTTTCTCGGCTCACATTTCCAGTCTGGTTCCTCTTATGTGCTTTAAAACACAGACACATAACTCCAGAAACATAACCACAGTGGCCTGGCCTCTAACATGGCACACTCTGTATGTTTGTTCGTGTATATGGTATGAGAAAGAAAAAGAGATGCAATGTCTACGCTACTGCTAATTCACCTAAAACACCTCCAAAGAACTATTTATTGATCAAACTGGAGGAGGGAGGAGTGAGTGTAAAAAAAGAGAACTCTAGTTCTGCATGCACTGGTCAGTAATTTGACTTAAGCAATCGAATGTGTACTTCTATGCATAGGTTTAATGTTATCCATATTCTAGGTTAGCAAAATGTTAGATAGACAAATTTAAGACTTTCCACTTTTACATGAAACTTTCAAAAAAACAAAAGAAGAGAGAAAGCTGTTACCTACCCCATTTCTGATTGCAAATAGCCAATGACAGTTAGTGATGATGGACATTGTTTCCCCACAATAGAAATGGAAGAGTTGCCCCCAAAAAATACATTTATTAAAGTCATGTTTGAGAAGAAATCTGCAGCAAAACGGATGTCTTTATATCAGTGGTTGCCAACATACTGCGTCCATTGGGACCACAGGTAGACATAACTTTGTTTAGGAGCTAAAAAGGTTGGAAACCACTGCCTCATAACCTTTTCTTCTTGGTATTAAACAGCAGAGTATGTTCCTTTTATATACAAACTGTAAACACCAATAATAATAATACGCTATCAACATTAGTATACAGAGTGGAGTTTTTAGTATTAGTAAATAAAATGGAACTGGGACACGCTGTAAAATATTTGTACAAGTGCAATTAAACACAACAAAACCGGATATATATGTTTTATACAGAAAAATATCTTAACAAAACTACATTAGCACACTGATTACGATCAACCCAGTAGTGACTTCAGAGCTTTACTGAATGAAGATCAGCTCCAAAAGAACCAAATAACCCTTCACATTATTCATGCAGGGAAAAAAAAAACAAGAAATCACAGAAAAAGCAATCTCTACTGTAAGAAAATGCAACACCACACAGTCAACAAACCCTGCCCTGCTGTGTTTTGTTTCGTCCCTGCCTCCCAGTTCCATCGGGCAGTGATAACTCACTTCGGGCCCGCAGCAGCGCTGACATTGTAAGATGAACTGCTCCCAGCTAGATTAATGCCACCAGATGCCAGGCGAGATGCCATATTAATTACCCAGAGATAATGTCAGCACAACCATATGGCAGCTCAACTGGCCATTTAGTTGACAGGGAGAGGTCTTTATAGCAGTGCAAATTTCCTCTTCTGCACAACATCACAGCCTTGCCATATTCTCTCCCTACTGTAGTAACTGCAGCACTTCACTACTATTTGCACAATATTACTTAACTTACTGTAGCGTTAACTCAGAATTTGTAGGGCGTTGTGACAGTAACACATTATGAGGAAGACGTGCTGGTCAAATGTTTTTCAGTATTCATGAAAAATGACATTTTAATCAAGTTCATGAGAACACCAAACCAGCAATGAATAGATCCTATTAACAAGCATTGGGTATTGTGTAGTCAAAGCCTGATATAGCTTTTTTCTCTGAGCAATAGAGCTCCATTATAGTCCAAAAACAATAAAAAAAACACATCAATGAGCCACACCGTTGTATTCAGTGACCTGTTCCTCCATTTCAATGAACACGGACATGTAGTTTATTTACAGTCAATTCCACATACACCATCCTGCTGCCATAAATACTCACGAGAACACCAAATATGTATTAATCTGGGAGTAATGTTTGCTAAAAAATAAAGTGCCCATTTGTTTCAGGAAATTACTGATGCTTTTTCAACAATGAAACCATGTATCTGTGACCCATTTCTAAAAACGTGCGTCTTCAGTAGCAACATATACTGTAGGTTTGGGGCTGAGAGCATGAGGCAGGGTAGGAAAGTCCGACAATATTGAGAGACGGACTAGCACATTGTTAATTTTAGTTTTAATGGTGTTTGTTTACAACAAGAATGACAGAGTAACGCCTGTAAAAATACGCAAAATAAAATGCAATAATGTCTTCCAGTTAAACATATAGCAGACATATATAATAATATGATAATCTGTATTCCTCTAACATGGCCCCTGAAAGGTTTTCAGATCTTAAATACACATCCTACCCACTTTCAAGAACCTTAAAAGGAATCTCAAACCCTTCCCCTGCACGACTGCAGTGGATATCAATTCTGAAATGTCAGTAGAATTTATTTACCAGCATGTGTTTATTTTTTCCCTCACCGCCATGCTGACTGTAAAGATCATAAACGATGCAAGCTGGGAATTAATGTCAACGTGAGAAACAGTGCCAAAGCCCTTTATCATGATTTACAGTTGCACCGCCGGCCCCTTCTTGTTGTGGACTTGCGGATCATTTACAAAGACGGACCATGCTTGCCATCCAATCCCCCCCCCCCCCACACCACATCCCCTCCTCACCCACCACCACCACCGGAGCACCCACCTACCCCACCCTCCAATCCCCACAAATCCGATTTAATCAGACAACTTGTGCAGTGTGGCTCGGAGTAAGAAAAAGGATAATTAGTAAACAGAGGAGCTACTCGCCAGGCTTCATTGGCATTCGCACCGGGTTACTGTGTCGCATTTAAAATGCAGTCTGATGAAGTCTACAGAATCAAACCATTTGTTACTCCTATTGAGGAGGCTTCGGGCTACTGGCAATTAAATTGGAATTAGCGCTGGGGAATGAGATACGGCAGATTCATACCAAGGAGAGGAAGGCGGGAGGGAAAAGGAAACAGAGAGAGTGCTCTGTCTGGACCTGGCTCTGTTCTACAGTGGGTCAAATCTGGAAGTGATTTGGTTTCCTTTACTTTTGTTTATTTTCCTGCATGACTTCAGTTATCATTTTTATAACCATAAAGCTCCACCCAGCCACCGAGGCTCTTATAAATCTCTTGTTACTGAAGTAATAAACTGATTTATATACTTCTAAAAAATAGATGGCTGAGCAAAAGAACAAAAATGTCAAAGAAAAGTGGTGCTTTATCAAGAAAAAAACCCCATAAATGGGTGTTGTTAATATCTTTGGGCTTTAACTTGGTAATAACTATATATATATATATATATATATATGCCAGATAAAAACAATCATATGCTCTTAAACTCTCTGAGTCTTTGAAGAAGAGAGTGAACAAACAAAGAGATGCCATTTGCTCTGCCACAGCTGACTGGGCACAGTGGAGCTCAGCATGGAGAGAGTGCTAGTCCACTGGCAGAGGAAGGAAGAGAAAGGAAGAAGGGATAGATGGATGGATGAATGGAGGGAGGGAGGGAGGGACGGAGGGAGGAGGGGGTGGGGGGCAGATAAATGAAGTGGAAATGAGAGGGAACAGCTCCTGTGCTACAGCTGGCCTCACTAACTCTCAGCCAGCCTGGCCATGACAATTGGCTCCCTCTTCCTTTGCCGGTCAGGGAGGGGCCCCGTCTCAACTGGAGGGGCCCGGCCTGGATGGTACAACTGGTAAAGGGCCAGGAGGGGCCTCTGAGGTGGACCTGACTTCAAATTTGCATTGACCAAAAACCAATTCAATTGTTAAAAGACTGTTCTAATCCATGAACTACAGTCTGATCGGTGTCACACGTTGGACGTTGATGAAGATACAAATTGTGTCAAAATGTTAGTTCTTGCACAGAGGAAAACTAGTATTGAGACAAAAGTTACTCTAATAGGACTCAAACGATTTTGAATGTCAGGATCAAGATCAATCATGTCGTCATGGGTAGTACTACACTGATATTTTCTCTCCTGTGGCTTTGGAGGAGTTTTGCCAAGTCTGAGCAGATTATCTCAGCTTGGGCTTGGAGACAACAAATTTATAACAGAAAGGCTGCGTTACAAACTGGAGGTGTGACATTTGAAAGGGTTGACCAGGCAGGGAGGGTCTAATAACAGATGTTATTGAGCTGCATTGTGGGAAATGTACAATCAAAGGATTTTGGAGCTTGACCCATACTAGGGACATAATCAGATGATCTCGGCCTGTGCTGCATAGATTTTGACCGTTCTATTTTTTTTTTGCCTCTTCTATGTCATCAAATATCATGTAAAGAAAATGTAAAATCCTTGAAGAGCTATTTTAAATACATCATGCATTGTAATATGCATTAAAAAACATTGGTGCATGAAATGAAAGTATGTATATGAAAATATATGCATTGCAAGTACTGTGTAGGACTTGTCTATATAGAGTGATACAGTATGTTCTCAGTTCTATATGACAATATGTGCACCAATGTCACCGACCAATACCTGGACATTTAATAAAGTAGGGTAATAGAGCATCAATGTCAGTGCTAAATTAAAAATGTTGGCTTGATTTTCATTGCGACCTTTCTGGAGTCACATTTAAAGCTAAACAAAACATGCTTTTAGAGAGAAAAAAAAAAGAGTGAGATGATCATTATCATAGTAAAGTGTGTGTCTGCGTGTGTGTTTGTGGACTACATAAATGCACATATGCACTCATATGCTTCATTCTCAAGGTTAAATACAAAGATGTTGTTCAAGCGAAGTCCATTACTGCAGGAAACCAATGAAAATAAATGACAGCATTCAGTGGGAGGTTTGAGTATCCCACGGAGAAATTTGCGCAGCTCGGTCATTTGTATACCCAGTTTTCTCCACATAAAATGCTCAATTGTGTGTTTACAGATGAAGCACCACATTTGAGTGCAGTCCTATTTTTCTCTTTAACAGGAAATGGAGACATTTTCCCTCTAAATATATCAGTGACTCTGTCGGCTGATGTAAATCCCTGTCACTAAGATTAATGATCTTGAAGATGAAAAACAAAATCCCCTCAGATCTTATTCTGAGACACTGATTCACTGGGTACAACAATAAGGGTATTTCCAAAACATTCAAGGAGCTTCTTACAAATGTAAACTGTGTTCATTAAAACCAGGACTTCAGCTCTGATAGCTAACACTGAAGGGAGAAAATGACTTATACCAACCCTAATTCAAAGACCTGAAGACTAACACAGGTTTTCTTTAGAGTTGAAGACATATATGACAAGATGAAAAGGAAGACAAAGCAGGAAGAGTGTCTCAGACCGATTCAAAAAGAGCCAAAAATGTCACCTCAGATTGGCTGTGTCATGTCTACTAGAAGTCCACTTTGTATGTTGGTTATGTGCTTGGGGATTGGGGAACTCTTACCATTTTAAACACTTGCGTAATTTCCTTCCCCTCCGATCACTGTCTCCTCCCCTACGAAAAAATGATTTTGTCCACTATTTGGTTCCCTTAAACAGCTCAAAAAGGACCTGTTTTTATTTCCACCCTGCCTCACATTTATAATTTAAAAGCAAGAATCTTCAAACATCAGGTTTAGCCAGTTATCCAAACATGAAATTAAAGATATTATCAACCCATACTCACAAAATAAAATACAGATAAGAAAACATATTTTTTTCAACAAAGTATATGCTACAAATTTAAATAGGAAAGGGTTTTTGAAATCAGTTATGGGTAGAAATAATAGTACTTCCTGTGATGTTTAAAGTGGAAGCAGGAAACATAGAATGCCCATCTTGTTGATATTTAGAGTGATGCTATGTGTTTTGGGCCGTTTTCATGTTTACCTTAACAGCAAAGTGTGTGGTGGGCTGTGGGACTGTCATTACTGCACCTGTACTAACATGTGCTACTGTTGCAGTCGCTGGCCTCTTGTCTAAGAATGTTTGATCATTTTTGACCCGCTTTAATTAAGATTACAGCTTAATCTTAATTAAAGCTCAATAATCTTATATAAAAGGAAAAAAAGTGACATTTCCCACTCACAGGACACTTTCTGCTCCCTTGAAATAAAATGCGTCTGTGGGCCAAACGGAATGGGTGTGACTTACCCAACACCATCCAACTCCTGTCAACCTCCCATCACCCCCCACCTTTGCCCCTTGTCCTGCAATGGAATCCCAAATCTTTCCTCGCCTTCCCAGGATTTATTCTTCTCACTGGCCATCTGGACAGTGGGGGCAGACAATGTAAAAGGAAAAGGGGGCTGGGGGGACAGGGTTGCAAGCCCACATTAGTCACAGGCTCTTAGGTCCTTCGACCCATACACACATACACACACACAAATGACCCCAGCTCCCCCTCACTATATCCCCCCCCCTCACTGTTGCTGCTGACATCGTCTTTCCTGCTGGACAAAAGGCTTTTAGCACCTCACTCTACTGTCCTAACCACAACACACAAACACACACACACACACGCACACAGCACCCTCGATACCTTCTAATACAGACACGCTGAACAGGATAGCATGTTTGTTTTGTTTTCTCAGACAGCTTGGGAAGAAGGGAAGGGAAGGGAAGGGAAGGGAGGGGAGGGGTGGGAGAAAAAGAACCAGGGATGAGGGGTGTTGGGGTTGCGAGAAGGAAGGCTAGCTGATGTGTGCAACTTTTAAAAGTATAGAGCAAATCATACGTGAATGTTCAGGGAGAAGCATAGCCAAATCGCTACTGAATGATAAAGGTATTAGGTACAATAGGGATGGCATGCTTCTCGGTCAGCTTAATGTAGTTAACGTAGGGCTTTTGTTGGAAGTAGCAGAGGATGAGTACAGGGGTGGAGGTGTGAGAGAAAAGTCACAGCGCGCTACAAGCCTCCATTGTCGGTTAAGTTTGCATTTAACACACATACAAGAGGTTTTTGCTCGAGAAGAAATGCAGTGAAAACAACACCGAGAGCAGGTGAAGGCTGCGCCCTTCTTGTACTGCAAAGCAGTCGTCAACAAGCCACAAGGATGTGGCGGGGCCGTGACATCGCAGCGCTGCACAGTCCATTCTCAGGCACGTTCAAGAGTTTCAGAGTGAGAAACACAACAATACAATGGGAAAAATAATCACCCTACACTTGAGTTCATCTCGATGAGATCAAGATGCCGCGTAAAGAGCCAACAACAGCCTTTGTATGGAATCAGAAAAACACTTCCAATATGCCCGTATCACTGTGAACCAAACAATATGCAGTAAATAAGCAAAGGATTTAGCCACAAATACCACAGCAGCGCATTATAAGCTGCTATTCACAGCCTGAATGCAACAGCGAAAGTGAACAACAGATTGCAGTCAGACAGACTTTAAGCCTGTATAATAAGTGAGATGGTGCAGAGGGGAAAGAGCAGGAGATAAATTAGTAAGCAGTAAACAGCAGTAAATTAAATAATGATAAAAGCATCAGCAAGTAGTACTCAGGGTGGTGGTGAGGATGCAGAGGAACCTGAACATTTTTAAAAAATGAAATTCTGTACAGTAATTTAGATTTTCTTTCTGTAATAAATTAAGTAAAACACTGACTAAGAAGTACAGTCCATTATGATTTAGCTAAAAACTTTTTTTTATATTATTTAACCAGGAATGTCCCATTGAGATTAAGAAAACCGCATAGGGAACTCACATTTCAAAAAGAGAAATTTCTAGGAGTCATTGCGTAACCAGGTAAATTAAAAACATTGACAACTATAGGAATCTATAGTTGGATAGGAATTAATTCCTTAAGTTTCAAGTCCTTCTGTAACGTATTCCATGCCGAGGGAACAGAATACACAAATGCCCTTTTCCAACTTCTGTACGGGCATTTGGGACAGAGAGCATAAAGAAGTCCTGAGAACGCAAAGAGTTCTGTCCGACACTTTTCTGCATGATAAAGATACATAGGTAGAGTGGGAGCATACCTAGAATTGCCTTATATATATATATATATATATATATATATATATATATATAAATAAAGGTGTAGGTTGTGATACGGATATTGGTTAAAAGGTGTACAAAAGAGGCCTATGGACTTAGTCAAGTCAGTCAAGAAAACAGCGAGAATCTTAAGGTTAAAATCAGAATTATTATTAAGATTTAAGTGAAATTATTTTTCTTAAAATGACTTCATTTTAAAATTCTGAATTTAAGCTCAGAACTCCGATCATTTCATCTGTACTGATCCTCATGGGTAAAGGTGTCCTGCATGAACAAACAAGCTTGAAACATGTTTTGTTGTCATATTATGCGTTGTACCTAGACACTGTATACATGGCTTGAAATTAGCTGCCAGCTCGCTAATAAAAGTGTGAAAATGAACTGAATCAAACACTAAACAGCACAAATTCTCTGTATACAGTATCAAATTTACTATAACAGTATGTTGGAGTGGTTGCTGTATTTTATCAACTTGTTTATTAAGAAAAGCCATTGTGAGTGTAGTGAAAAAGCGAGTGTGTTAAATATTTGTAATTTTGGCTGGTGATTCAAATGAAGTGAGAAACAGAGATCAAACTCAGTTTAATTAGATTTAATAAATAGTTTGAGGCCAGTCAATTACAAACTACACAACGGTGTGTTTTGAACACAAAAGTCTAAAACACAACACAAACCTAATGATTCATATCATTTTTAAGGCCCCATTTGTGTGAAACATCTGGCTGATAACATTCACTTACTGTATTGCATGTATATGAAGTTCAATTGGCGATTATAGGTATTAAAAAGGCGTTCAGGTGGGTTTACTGCATCCCACCAGACTAAATTTAAAAATCTAAGCACTTTAAAATATGCATTCATTTGTTCATTTTGTGTGTCCATTTCCATTGAACAACAGATTTACATTTGTACAAAGTGCTTTTAAAGCCATCTCCCAAACAAGTGGTGAATGGATGCAGTAAAGCGGAGTTCAGGCAGCTGTGACCTTGGAGCCAAACTGCAAGCGGCCGACATGACTTTGTGGGTTGGAAGAAAAGCCTTTATTTATAGATCAGCTGTGTGTCGATCAAACTCCATTGAGGGGAAAACGGCAGCCGTCAGAGAAGAGGAGGAGGAGGGAAAGTGTGTGTGTGTGTGTGTGTGAGAGAGAGTTGCTCGGAGGGTTGCTTTTTGAAGAACTAATACAGTGGTTTGCCTCAATCTCACTTAATTCCATTTAAAGGAAATTGATTTGGGGGTTGGGGGGATGTGAGGGGAGTGCACAGGGTTGTTCTCTCTCTCCATTACTATTGTGATGAAGTCTTGGCCTCGTTTCATTCATTTGTGTCCTTTGGTGGTACTACAGACATTTGTGTGCTGTTGTGCTATGATATACTGTAATAAGGAAAAAAAGGGATGAAACTTTAATGATCCCTGTGGGGGGAAGTGGCTCACTGCAGCAACAAGTAGCAGGGGGAAAAAAAATGGAACATAAATATTAAAACAGAATATAAATAAGGATTACAGCCGACTGGGGTTATGTAGCATAAATACTTGCAACTGCTAATATCAACACTGGATCAATCATGAGAACTATGGGAGAAGCACAAACCGAGGTTTTCAAACATTCTGAGGAATCTTAAAATTACTAATCTTCAAGCACCAAATTTAAGTTATTTATAACTGTTTTATTTAAACCTTAGAAAACTATTTTGTTACTACACTGAGTGCAATAAAAAAAAAAAAAAACATACTGTAACATGCTGTTTATGTATTAAATATTGGATTTGAGATCAAAAAGACTGTCAAACCCTTACCATAACTGTATTTATTCATGGATAACACTGCCACTAAAGTTTTCAATTGGAATTTGTAACACAGGACAAATGTGGACAAAATAGTGTGTGTGTGTATTATATATATATATATATATAAAAATATATTTTCTGTGCATTTTTTTCTCTGCTGTACATTATTCCCTTATTGCTAAAATGACCCAGTATCTCCAGGTAGACATACATTTTTACGTCACTCTTTTTTTGGTTTCCCACATTCACATTATAAATATTAATCAGCTTTCTTTTAATGGTTTAGGGTAATATTGTATTATAACCTCTATTTTACTTGCATTTCAGTTAATTACTTGACAGGACCCGATTAAGAAAATTGTGGACATGATCTAAACTAGTGCATCTTCTTTTTTCAATTTTGTTTTACATTCTTTAATTGCTGCATTGGCCCAGTATCCCCATTGTATCAATGATATACTAAACATTGATCCATTTGCCTTTAAGTGTCATTAATTGTAATTCATCATCATCATCATCTATATTTAATTCATATCAAAGTGAATTATATGACAAAAGAGGATTATTAGTAAATGGTGTATACTGTATAGGTTACCATTAAAATAAGTTAAGCTCTCTAAGCTCCCTGTATAATTCATCCAGTTTGAACTTTGAACAGACGATTCCAATCAAGCTACTGAAAGGAGAACAAACTCTACATGCTCATCCATTCGCAACACAAAGCAAATATTTCATTTCTGCATTACAAAGAAAGAGAAAAAAAGAAAAGAAAAAACTATCACACATCTAAATTGTGGCTTTGATTTAATTCCTATCTTCATCTTTCTCACCAGGGAACTCAACTTATCCCAATATCACTGGGCAGCTTGCAGATTTAGTCATTTTGCTGCTTGCATGCTCAGGCAGATGAGAGCAGAGGAGGTTCATGTTTTCTACATTTGTACGGGAAAAATCAAAGGCAGCCGAGAAACTCAGCGAGGCTCAAAAGCTTCTCAGACAGAAAGAGAGAGGAGCGAAAACAAGTGTAGTCAGTGCCAGGACTGTTAACAACCACCTGTATCTGCCCACCTGTGGTTTCTAAAATAGCTCACACAAAGAGTCGGTGCCCAGGGGGAATTAAAACTAATCCTAAAATTATCTTTGAAAAATGAAGACTTTGGAAAATATTCACTCAAAGACATTTTGGAAACAAATTTGAAAGCATACAGATTTATCACTCTCACATAGAATGACATGTCTTCGCCATGAACGTATACTCCTACAAATTCATACTGCAATCCGAAATGCTGCCAAATTCCGCTGTGTTAAAGTGAATATTCTCACTGATGATGATCTAACTGGGATTCACTGAAGGCAGAAATGAAATCATTACTAAAAGACCATCATCTTAAGCCTCCATCTCTGGAGAGAAGCGAGAAGCCTGCTGCCCCAGATTGCCTAAAAATGCAGATAAGAAACAATCCTGCACTAGAAATTGGTCCTGCAGGACTATTACATTGGAGAGATTAGTGGAAGATAATCATATAATGGCGATGATAGCACCGATCGCAACAAAACGACCCCATAAAGTCACCTCTGAATAAAGAACAGACGATACAGATGAGTGGGAATAAAGCAGTAAAGTGCTTGTGCTGGGTAGCATGTGTGAGACAGCTGTGTGCGGGTCTCAGTGCTGCCTCTGGCCAGCAGGGGGCGCTCCTCTGTCTCCACACACACTCACTGGTTATCACTGGAGAACCAGAGCAACAGGGAAGGGGAGAAGTCCTCACATGACCTTCCAGTTCACAGGAGTTTGCCTCCAGAAAAAAGCCTCTTATATGGTATATGGTAAGACTTAACAGCCTCGGTGTCCACCGCTGAGTTTATGGCTGAGAATGGAGATTAGAAAGTAGTTTGGAGAGTCAGGTGTTTGCTACGGAGCAGTGGGGTCACCGAGGGTAAACGCTGTTGCACTAACATGCCGTTCTATCATGGCCACAGTCTGAAAAGGGAAGTCTTTTTAATTTCAAGCATACACTAGAGATGTGTTACAACAGCCACCTTAACGAGAAAGGTGTTCCCAGTGCATTTTGTCTTCTTTTAAGCTGTTTCCGGAAATTAATATCTTGCAACAAGACAGTGAGAGGCACATTAATGCCAAAGAAATGACTTACACAGACAACAGATTTAAATCAAAAACAGTTTAAACACAGTCCATTGGCAAGGTTTTATTAAAATAGGATTTTAGGAGTTAATATTAGACTGAACTGCTTGTTAATATTGAGATTTTCTGAAATCTTAAAATGCTAAATGAATCCGGGCCATAGCAGCAGCAAATGTTAACTGGGCGCATCGAAGAAGAGCAATACAAATCAAATGGGGGATACCCGACCAACAAGTAGCTAAGTAAGTAGAGAAAAGTTAATGAAAATGTTCAAAAAAGCATAGCACTGCTATGCTCTGCTATTCTATTAAAACATATTGTCTTATAATCTCACACACACACACAAGTTACAATGAACTGCAGAGTAATAGAATAGTAATATATCCATCAATATTGTAGCAATAGTTGGCAGGCCAGGCTGTACTTTTAAAAATTTCATTTTTCTCTTTATTTTGTTATTGTTTGATGAAGTTAAAAAAAACAAAAAACTGCAGAATCATTTTGGAAAAAGAAAGCAGACTAAAGAATTTGATTTCATAAAATTCAGAGAGAACAGTTGCACAAAGAACCCCCATAACATTTAAGGGTTCATTGAATGACCTCCATTAACTCTATATGGTGGCCTCTAAACGACAGGGTCCACTGCTACAGGGAGACCCTTAAAAGGTGAGGAAACGTAACAACGATGAAATGAAACGGTGCCATTAAAGGATAAGAATGGCGTTACTTGAGATTTTTCTTAATGTCAACAAATCTCATGAAAAGACGTCAGTCCGTCTCTCAATACGAACTTCCCTATCCTGTCAGTGGCACTCAGGTCCAAGCCCTGCTAAACAAGTCACACTTTAAGAATGGCTCTCAAATCTATACTTTGACTTTAAAAAAAAAAAAAAAAAAAAGCAAAAAAAAAAAAAAGCAAAGTAAGTAACAGCTGGGCACTGCAGTTTTAGCTGCGGATTAATACATTTTTGGTTCTCTTTGCAGCAGGACGGTTTATGTGGGATTGACTCAAAATAAACTACAGTGGCCGTGTTTCATGGTAAAGAAGGAACATGTCACCCAGTGCAACAGTGTGGCTCATTGATGTGTTTTTAATAGTTCTTTAGACAACAATGGGGGTCTATGGCACAGAGGAATAACCTACATTAGGATTTGACTACACAGGCAGTACTTGTTAGTAGGATCAATTCACTGGTTGACATTGAGAGAAATAACACATGTCTATATATAAAACTTAACCAGCCTTACCTTTTAACCTCTTGAAATAGAAATATTTTGTGACGAGCCTTTTATTTGTTCCTTGAGCATCATTAAGGATCACTAAGGATCTTAATGAAAGACATTGTTAGATTTGTGCTTAATGGAAAACAATGTGTAACTTGTTGTCAACATCTTCCCACTGTGTCTTCCTCATCTCCTCGTGTTGCCACTTTGTGTGTGCGCCATCATCTCTATCTTTAGCCCTTCCTCTATCTCTCTGTCTCCAGGCCATATTTCTCCGTGGACAGAGCCCAGGAAATTATAATGCGGTGTGGGAGGGAGACACCACTAGCTTTCTGACCCAGACTTGCTGCTATAAATCCACATTTTTTTGGTGCGGGGGGGGGGGGGGATTCTCTCACCTCGACCCCATTGCTTCCTCAGTACATCTGGCCCGCGAACAAGCTGACTGACACTCTCGACAGCAACATACACCAGACACAAACACAACCTCTGCTCACACACTTGGGTGGGCAGGAGAGAACACACGCAGCAACTAGAAACAGAGCCAGCAGTTCTGACTTTATACATGTGACTGAGCAGTACCATGCAGCCACAATGGGCTGATTTGTAACAAAGTTTCTGTCTGTAGCGACAACCCACCCTCATCAAATTTCATTAAGCCCTAGAAACACTGATCATGGGTTTTCAACAGAGATGATGTGAACATTACATTCTTCCATCACTAATTGGATAATATAAGCATGAGATAAGTGTAACATCAAACACTGTGAGTAACTAACAGTCTTAAGTAAAACAGTTCAGACCACCACCTGTTTTAAGTTCTTATTACTCAAAATTATGATTTTGTGGTAAAAGGTAAAGAATGATGTTCTACGGATGCCAAGAAGATTTTGTTTGTAGTAGAAAATACTCAAAAAGAGAAGAGCTTAAAAAAAAAGGAAGAAACCCTAATCTTGTAAGTCACTTTATCTAAGAACCGTGTCTGGACAGTTACGACATTTGTCCTGAAGATAAACTCCAGATGCATCCTTGATTTTTACGGATGATGTCAAATCCTTTAGTGAAGAAAAACCTCAACTTTGTTTAACTTTCTGTCCATAACAATAGATAGAGATCTAATAGAGACACACATGTCACCAGTGATTGCTGGACAATGGACACCTCTGGCAATATGTGTCAATACAGACAGACACCCCGGATTAGCTGTTCCCTCTATTAACTTTAACTTGAGATGTGTGTACTTTATTTTCACATGTTAAAAGCAAAGTTGAGGATACTCAAAGCAGATTTAGTGAGTGGCTCACCATAGCTGTCTATGGAACTAATTTAATGCTTTTATAAGCCTTTCAATTAATCAAACTGCCTTATTTTATACAGTATTTTGAGTAATGATTGCACCTTAGATGCAAGGTCGGTTTGTTTATGCGTTTGCATTTAACTCAATTTCTGTATGCATACCTTTTTTCCTATGTATTTGTTTCAGAGCTGCTGCTGGTCAGTGTTAACCATTCTTAGAGTTTGATTCAAAGTGAGTTCTTAAAGTTCAAACAAAACCCAATTCCTCACGTTGACTTAAACGGAGAAGTAGAGACGCATAAAAAGACACTGCATGTACTTATTTGTGAGGAACAAAGCAACAGCTATGGTCTTCAGCGGTGGAATCCAAATTAAATCCAGTCAAAGCTCTGCATTTTGGGATGTTTAAAAGACGGACTTTCTCTTTTTTTTTTCCCTTTTCCCTCCTTTTCTACCCTGTTAAAGATTCCTGGCCTTTCACCTGACCCCAGGCCTTAGCAAGGGCGGTTGGGGGAGCTGGTTGCCTGCGGTAGTGGGGGTTAAAGTGTAATCCTGGTCCTGTGACCACAAAGGCTTGGCCCCTGAGGGCCAAGGACCAGCCGCATTTTCTGAATTGCAATGTTATCCCTCAGCAAACTGTTCAGACTGACTATATAACAAAGGATTACGTTGCAGGGCTCTTCTCTGCCCACACTCTTCCCCCTTCCCTCAATCGGTTTTAGTTTTGTTTTTGATTGTGTAGGGGGAGAAGATAGCACAAAAACTTAAACTTTCCTGAGTCTAGTTTGAGAACTTGTCAACAGCACCAACAGAGAGAGCAGAAAAAGCTTATTTTTTTAACATTATATCAATGCCTCAGTCCAACGAGTTTCACATCAATCTATTAACAAGAGTAATTGCCACATATCATCATTACAACGGACACATATTTTAACCTATTCACATGCTGATATCTGGCTGCTAGTGTACTGCTAATTGCTTGCTTAAGTAATCCATTAAGGAGTGTTTCTACAACAGCTTGCATGCCCCATTATCATTAGTTTTATTCTGAGGAAACCTTAACAAACCCTTATTAACAGCAGCGCGGCGTGGCCCTGAGCGCCTCTTTGCATTTAAACCTAAAGAATTCGCTTTTTTTTTTTTTTTTTTTTTTTTTTTTAAAGGAGCAACTTCAGAAGATAGAGAGAACTGAAGCGAAAGAGAGAAAAGGTTTAATTGATGCCTCCCGCATTTTCCCAGGGTGAAGACCAGAGGGAGGAGGGACGGGGGAGAGAAGAGGTGGGGGGGTGATGTGACACTGCTCTCCTGGTGTTGCGACTGTACAAAAGGAAGCAGATTTGCAGAGGAGGTGACCCCTAACCTCTAAAGCTCCAGAAAGGGTCCTTGGTGGCCCCAGCACCACCCAATCAATCACCTCCCAGAGCCTGCTGGTCAGCCGGACTGTAAGGGGACACCACAGTCGGACTGATGGACCCACCCCCAAACATTCCTTGGTAGGATAGTTTTTCTTTTTTTTTTGGGTGGGGGATTCACAAATGAAAGCTGACCTGGTCAAGATTTTTCAGTAAAAAAAATATATAGTTGTGCCACCCTGTCAAGCTCCTTAACTTCACCCTCTTTGTGCAAATTAGATTTTTGTTTCAGGAATGTGGTGATGGGAAATCACTCGCTCCATCGACAGAAAGCTAGAAGTGCCAACAATGGCTGAACCCCTACACCATGCTGACATGCAGTTAGAGCTCATCCTTTTGCTTTGGACTGATTTCCCCCTATTTCATTATTCAAAATGAATACCGATAAATGCACACGTTTCTGACAAGAATGTACAGTTCAGATAAATATTTTTCTTAACGTGGATTAGTTTCCCATTTCCCTTTACAGCTCTTGTTTATTATAATGACAGGGAAGTGGCAATTTAACTGTATTAGCTTTACACTGTATTTAAACCACATGTTTGATCATTTACAGTATGTGTATAAACAGAAAAACATTTGAATGTTTATAACATGGGCCCTGAAGTATAAATCTAGTGTAAAACTGCAGCCTCTCTACCTAGTTTAATTCACACTGAGGTCTATATTGGATTTTCGGAATGTATTACTTTAAAATCTTTTTCAGTAGAGCACCTTAGTGTTCTGTGGGGTCTACTTTGAATGACATATGTATTTATTTGATACAATTGTGTATTTATTGTCATTTATTGTCATTTTCTCTAAGTTTCTGGATAAAACTATATTTACGACAACCTCTAAGAAGTCCAACTGTTTATACAATGTGACTATATTTTTTTCCACTACACAATAATATATGTGGGGCCTGATTTGAGCTGTATATCACACCAGTCTTTTTTTGTTGTTGTCATATTTGTCAGCGTGTGAAAGGCAGTGCCCTCTTCCTCTTGCACAAAATGTTTAAACAAATATGATGAAGTCTGAAGTTGTTCTAGAGCAGCGTTTTTTTAGCATGCTGCGAGCGCCATTCTTCTCCCCCCCCCCCCCCATACTTTTCAATTTCTACGCTTGACTATCACCTGACTGATTTACCTGAAATAATACAGTTGCTCCATAGCTGTAAAAGTTAGTCAAGGTCAGTGTACAATGAACAGCTGGCCGCTGAGTTACGCGTGCGTTGCTGACACCACAGAGACTTTTGGCATATTTGCTTCTGAATAAATACATAATTAAATGCTAAATTAATTTTCAAGAGAACATTTACACATTAGAGTCAGGAGAGCAGGAATTAAGGGCAGTAAAGACAACAAGGAAAGGTGCGCAGTGATCATGGACTTAGTGGTTTGACTCGGGAAACATCAACACACCCAAGGATCAGGTAAAGTCTTTTAATGCTCTTAATATAAGCTTGGGGTAACCCTAATTCAATTTTATATTTCGTTCTAACATTTAATATGCATGACTGATACACAACGTCTTTTTCCATTCTTTTCGTGACATGAAATCATTAATATGCTAACTTATAATGTATTCAATAATGCACAGCATTCAGCTCTCATCTGCTTCAGCCACGATTCTCATAATGTTGTTTAGAAATAATGATAGCAAAACTGACACACGCCGTACTGATTTCACGACCAGACCCACATCACCTTTCAGTAATTCTAAAACTAAAACAAAGAGGGGTTCAAGCTTTCTGGTCCTTCATGAATGTGTGACCTGAAATCATGGGCAAGTCATACTGTAAACAAAGGCTTGTCAGTTAGATAAGAGTTGTGGCTCTTGTTGAACCAGTTTTGGACAGACTAAAACGACAAATGAATGACCTGTGAGATGTGTAATTTAACTTTGACCTGATATAAAGAAGACAGCATTGAATTTTAACACCGTTATTATCATCCAGAATTTTTTTTAGGCTCTTTTTCTTTTCACTTTGATTACACACATTTAAATAACCTGTCCATGTGTCTCAGTAATAGGCCTTTTTCTTGCCAAATGATGTTTAGCAGTTTTATTACATCTGTAAATTAGTTGGACACTACTGTATTATGTTTAACAGTTGAACTAGAATTTTCACTTGTTATTATAAAAGCTTTGTTTCACGTCAGCTGCTTTCAGACAACCTGAAACATTTTCCATTCTGTTTACGGCAGCTGCAAGCAGCTATATTTGAAAATAGCAGCAGAGATTGTGCAGGTCATTATATCTGTATTACATTTGTTACTCAATATGGGACTAAGAATTATGATAAAAAGCCAACTAAGATCGAAGCAGTGCAGGTCACAGCACTCTCTCCAAATAGAGCACATAACGTGTAATTTGTAGCAAGAATGCTGTCTAATCAGGTGAACTGCTGATTCACTCCTAACACCACACCTGAGCAAACATGCACAGGACTCATTGTTACTGCGTGCAAATAATGAAGAAGAAGTGAAACAAGAAAGAAGACCAGGAGAAAGAAAAAGTCAAATTGTGAGAAAACATCAGACATATGTGCACTTTTACTCTGCTTCCATGTACAAATTCTCACACTCACAGGATGCTTGTTTTATTTTTTTTTTTCCCTTACAGAGCTTATCTAGCATACACTAGTGTTTTTTTTTTTGTGGCTGGTTGCACAGGCCTGACCAGGTGCCATCTATCAAAACAATCTGCTCTCAGGGGGAAACCTGCTATTAACTGATAAGAGTCTGCCCTCGGTGGGGTGTAATGGGTCCCACTTGAGTTTCTTTTCGGAGTATTGTCCTAGCAGGCCACAAACCCTACTCAGTGACTCTCCGTTTCACTCCTGCCTGTCCAAAAGCACAACAGCTACTTCATGCCATCATATGGTCTTCAAGAGGAAAATGCATAGTTAAGAAGTTTCATCACAGTGAAGTCAAGCTTATTTTGTACCGATCAGCTCTCTGCTTTTTCGGAGCTATATGGGGTTATGTTTAAGAATGGCTTATTATCTCATTATATCATCACTATTATTATATTCAAATGAGTTTCAATTAAATCACACACCTGTGGCCTCTGGTTTGCACAAAAGTTACTCACATGTCACATGCTGTCTTTATCTTCAGTAAGCAAGCTGCATAATATTCCCTAATGAAATACAGTGCTGACTGTAACTTGAAGAAAATGGCTTAAAAAAAAGTTATACCAGCGTTTTTGCATGTTTTAGATTTACTTTAAGTCATGTGTGCAAAATGTAAATTTTTTGGAATGTAACATTTGTAACAACGTTACATTTTCTCGGATTTTTGAATGTGTTTTTCTTGCCTTCCAGTCAGCCATTGACTTACAGTTACATGATCAATGATGATAATGTTGTAAACAGTAAAGCCTGACATGATTTACAGTCCACAGTAATTAATTATCTTTCTGTACTGAAATGAATGGGAAACAACAGCTGCCTGGAAGGTAAAAAAAACTGTTTAAAATGTTCACGCAAACACTACAGCTGGATTTAAAGGGGGTTGCATGGTAAACAGATGCTATTGTCTAAAACATGCAAAGACGTGGACATGACCCCTGAAGATGATTTTCATACAATACTAAAATTAATAGGAACCAATGGGTACCTGGGAGGAAGATACTATGAATAATTTAAAAAAAAAATTGTAAAGTAAAGTGTAAAGCATGATTCGAAAAGGGTTAGCAGTAATGTAAAGCCCATGAAATATGTGGTGAATTTGCTAAAACCATGTAAAACTCCTGACCTTTCAGTTTTGAGTTTCTGAGTTTAACATACTGTAAATCTAGTACAGTAAACCTGGGTTTATGGTAGCTAACATGAAAAAAGAGCAAGAATTTCCACTGGGAAAAGAAAATCTGGAAAGCATCCATGCTTCTCTCCTGGTTTTCCTGAAATAAACCACTGGAACAAAACTCAAACTACAATTAAGGTCCACCAGCCTGGAAATTCCCATTTAACCCGTAAATGTAATGTAGTGTTATTCTTCTATTAGTTCATATGTGCTACGCAAATGGTTTTAAAATCATTGGACAACACCTAGAATTCTAGCATTATATTAAAGCCTCTTTGTTTGTGTGTAAAGTGATTTAAGCTGTTTTCTTATAGTGTGGTTGGTAAGTAGCTACTTTTCTTTATAAAGAGATGAAGTCAGCTCATTAACTGGGAGCTGAAATCACATTCAAATGGACTGATAAATAATTAAGTCTAAATGTCATACAATTGGGATTGTCCAAGATCTATGCTTGTTAAGCACCCACAGGCCGTTTTCTACCCACAGGCCGTCACTCTGATAAACAGTTAACACAATCTACGCACACTGTACAAACCAGAGATATACTACGTATATCCATCTACCTCATGTACATAAGCTACCTGTTACATTAAACGTATTTACCTCAGCATCATTTTCACTCTGCACCAGTGCACTAACTGTCGTACTGCTGTGTATGTACATAGAGCGCACGGAAAAAACTGGAATCAGATTCCTTGTATGTGTACACATACTGTACCTGGCCAATAAAGATGATTGTGATTGTTTTATCTGAATACTTTTCTCCTGCCTCAAGACAAAGGGGAAGAGACAGTTGTGACAACACAGGAATCACCCTGCTGTCTCCCTCTGATAGGCATATATCTATGGCTGTCTACTGACTTATAAAGAGGGAACCCCTTCCTTCCTGTTGAGGCAGTTCTATTCACTGAAGCCATCTACGGGAAGAATGCCAAAATGACCCATCAAAGATTGACGGGGGTTAAGCTCCCATAATCAATATGACACCGCTAAGTGCCCTTTGATTGAGCTGCACGCAGTGTAAAAGGACATTTCTGTGTGCCCGGCTGCTCTTGCCACCAAGAAATGCAGCATTTGTCCAAAGCTAAACGGTCTTCTGAATGTCATTGTCACAGGTACATTAACTTTTATATGAGTCTGAGAGACAGACTTGGAGTGAGGATGAATGGCCATTTTCATTAGCGTGGCTGCTCGGTGCCATTAAGGGTGCTGTCGGACGGACCGCGACAGAAATGGTTTGCATAGAGATGCATGAACAAAGTCTGGAGATTTCATTCGTTCTCTTAAGATGTTACCCCGAGGAGCTGGAGTGGTGAAGGCAGTGGCTAAATTTTCCGGTGTGAAACCCTGTGTCACTAGGCAACTGGATCTGATGGCTCCTTTGTTTGGGGTGAAAGGTTGGAAGCACTCGTACTAATCTCCTTGCTTTACAATTAAGAAACACAGGAGAGCTGCTCGAACCTCTTCCCTCTCTCAAACAACAACAACAAAAAGAAAAGGACTGAAAGACTCCTCTATTGTCCTTCCTCCTCAGTCCCTACTCCCCCTCCTCTCTCGCCACCCTAATCGAAAGGTATTTGCACTGTAAATTAAAAGGGCCCTTGTGCGTTGCTGTTTTAACACTGACGCGCTCTCCTAAGATGTCCACAAACAGCTCCAATCTAATTACAGAGGGAGATTTACTTCAAATAACACTGTGGACAAAAGAACCGTGGCTATTGTTGACGTGGGGCCAGTGTTCCACATCTCTTTCTCTCTTTCACTCTCTTGGGCGAATCCTTTTATATTCAAAGTCCTCGCCTTGCCAAGGTTAAAATGCTTTGGGATATCTGAAAGTAGGGAACCTCCTGACAAAAGCGGCCTTTTAATTCCCCGGATGGCAAAGGCCTTCGTGGATTTCCACCGTCCTGTCTCTTCCCTTATCTATCCTTTTTTATTTATTTATTTTTTTTTAAACCTAGCAGATCTTGAACAAAGCCACAGCGGCTGACATGCAAATTTAACGGGGGAGAATAGCGGCATCCAAGGGAGTTGAGATTGTCCGACAACGGGACGTGCTCGCTGGGGTTGCATTGTGACGTATGGCTAAGACACATCCTCAGGGTCGAAAGAGGGAGGAAGGGGATGGTGGATATTGGCTGGCCAGATTTGCAGTGTGTCCTGCTGACTTCCATTTTATGGCCCGTGAATCGCAGAGCCCTCTGGGAGTCTATAATCCGCTCGCCCCCCCCCC
>CM022491.1:1069366-1102429 GCA_011952105.1 Coreoperca whiteheadi | reverse complement strand
CCACCCCACCCTGCCCATACCACATCATTTTATTGGTCTCTCTGGATGTGTGGCTGCTGTCCCTGGTTTACAATGATCCATCCATGCGGGGATTCTCCCGCAGCCAGACTGTTGCACCACTACGGACATCCCAATTTGCTACTGGATCCCACCCACCTATTTCCCCTTTATAAGAATACTACCTCCCTCCCTGACATGCTGTTGTCCCATGGTTTCCTGTGGCGATGCCTCAATGCGACTGTGCCCACCATGACACTAAGCCTCGGCACTGAGGCTCTGCAGTGCAGGGGCCCAGTTGGGTATTTCTCAATGAATGAAGCTGGGTGCGGGGGAACGTAGCAGTGCCAACTCTCATTCACACATTTTATCTCATTTACACACAAACCACACATCCCCTATTCACATAGGCCTCTGTGCATAGCACTTATAGCGGTGGTGGATGATTACTACCGGGTGTTGGTCACACACATGCACAGTATCCATCAGCCAAACGGAGGATCTTCCTCTGCCTGGAAAAAACTCATTTAGATCTTATCTGGGGGAAAATTTGTTTGCTGAGAGAGAAGGAGGAGGTTAGTAGCAGTAGAAGTGACTGTGGTCTAGCTAGTGCCACTTGATTTAATTTAGCCACCGATAGTGTCTCTGACCACTTGTGCTCTTCTTATTTTGGAAGGTGAGTGAGAGTGAGTGCCAAGGAGGGGGAGATGGAGGGAGGCAAAGAGAAAGAGGTATTTGTGTACAGAAACGGAGGTAAAGGGAGCAGTGGGGTTTTAAATGATCATCTTACAAACATGTTGACAGTAAATAGGTATGATACAGTAAAACAACCTGTATGAATATAGAGCCAAAATATGCACAGAAACCATTTTATAGTATCACTGTCTTAAAGAATTTTTACTAATGATATAATGCTGTGAATCACTGATATTGATTCTGTTTATGCCCAAGGTGGTGCTGAGAGTTGATTAATCGATTAGTCGACTGACAGACAATTAACTGATAAGAATTTTGAAAACCGATAAAATGTTGAATTCAATTACCCAGCAAAAAGGCTGCTTGTTACAGCTTCCAGGATTTGCTGCTTTAATCAGATTTACATAACTTTAAGTCCTTTTGACAAAATAAGTAATTTAAAGATCTTACAATGGGCCCATTTGAATTGTGGTTCTGCCATTTTTCACTTTTGTCTGACACAAAATAAGGAGGGCTATGAGTAAAACAGACAAAAGAACATTCATGCCCTTGTGAAGGGCTGAGTGTGATCTAAATCGAAAATGAAGCCTTAAATATTTACTCTGTACTGTTTCGCCTATTTGATGCGAACAGAAGACATTCGTCTCTGTATGTCTCAGTGTTGCCCTGGCAAGGTGAATGTGGCACCTGATACCCTCTGTGACCCAAAATGCCCTGTGTGAGTTCTCTGGCCAGCCCGGGCACAGACAGACGGAAAATCTGCCTTCGACCATGGACAGCTTGCTCAATAATGAGTGGGATGCTGAAACCATGAGCGCTAATCAGCATTTTGACTCACCAGATGACACAGACAGGAAGCTCAACATGCTGACATTTTGTGATCAAAAGTCATAATGCTAATGCACATCTGCCCTTTAGTGTCGAGCTGCATTGAGCTAAAATGCCTCATAAACATGATTATCTTGTCTTTATGGTGATAATTTAATTCTAGCAGTTTACCAGAGTTAAGAGTGAGCAGTAGGTTGAGTGGAATCATATTCACACTTGCAGCGGCCAGGGGGCTGTATGTTATGCTGTGTGTGTGTGTGTGTGTGTGTGTGTGTGTGTGTGCGCGCGCGCGTCAAAGTGTGTGTCAGCGACACATGTGTAGCACTGCCTTTCCAGGCTGGAAGAATATTTGCTTTGCTTATCGCTGCCCTAATGCTCACTGACAAGTTAATAACATCACAATTAACTAAATGCTAAACAGATGCCAGTGCTGGACTAATGTGATTGAGACAATCGGCACTTTTGACGTGACCCCTGTGTAGCGCTGCCATTGGCCTAATTTGCTTGAGTGACATGACTGGACTGTGTGTGTGTGTGTTTGTATTTGAGGTGACTGATTGCAAGGCCACCGGTGTGAACAATTTACGAGGAGGAAAAAGAAATAATGTGACTAAAAAGAACGTTTTCTGACCATCATAACCTTGTTGTTCACCCCTTTCCCCCTCTTCTATTTCTCTTTTGCTTTTTCTGTCTCTCCTCCCATTCTCCCTCCCTTTCTGCTGCTCTCTCTAGCCAAACTATTTCTGGCTTGAGAAAAGAAAGTGTTTACTCTGCGGCAGAGGCCTGCTGGAATCACGCTGTGTTCCCACTGGCTAAACCCACTATTGCCACTCCATGGTTTGCATATTTTCTCTGTATTACAAGACTTTAAAAAAGGACGGAGGGAGATAAAGAGAGAAAGAAAGAAAGAGAAAAGAGTAAGAGAGCAGCCTCCCCCTCCTATTATATGTGGATTTTCTCCGGCAATGCTGTGTGTGTGTGTGTGTGTGTGTGTGTGTGTGTACACATGGAGAAGATTCATGTATAAACAGGAACACCAACAGTCGGACAACAAATTCTTCCGAGGCCTGTGGACTCCGAACTCATTTCTACACAGGTCTCATGGGGGATGCAGTCCCTGTCGTTTCTACTGCTACTAACAGGCAACTGCTCATACTGAATGTGGCCTTAGTTTGGCGGATGAATGTGCAGATTGCAATGCAAATTACAAAGTGTGCACTTGTGGATATACGGTTTAGATTGGCAGTTATAGAGCCTGCAGAGCCTGTAAAATGCATGAATCCCTAGTAGTAAAATCTGTATTTTTTAAAACAGCAGACAGGCTAAAAACCCCAAAAAAAAGTACTTTAGCTTCAATTTATTGCTTACTATTTTGTTTGTGAGCCACTTTCTCTGAGCGTTTATTCTGACCTTTTGCTTTTCTGCACCAAGCTACAGTTTAATCAAGTGGAATGTGAGTGTGGTGGGCTGTACCAATAAAATACAAGCGCTATAAATTATGGTGGGGACCAAAACAATCTAATGAAAAAAAGAGATGAAGCTAGCTGGCAGAAGTATAGAGATAAAGACAGACTGAGAAGAAAAAAAAAAAATAGCAGCTCAGAGCTCAAAACTGTCTTGTACAGCCTGACAGGGAGAGGCTTTACTGGAAATGCAAACTGAAAATGACACGTTGGAGGTGGCCGTGTTTAAATGAGCACAACAGTTTCACAATTGGATGGTATGGAATGAGACAAAATCCACATTAAAACAGCTTTGGAAACAGTTTACAGCAGATATCACAAAGAGGAAAAGGCACAGTGTACAGCGGTAATAGACAACTAACGCTTTTCTGCCAGAAACAGACTTCTGAGGAGTAACTTGTCCTTCTCTAACCAAATCGTCCAAGATGTATAAAGCAGAATGCATTAATGACTGTACGTATTAAGCAATAACTACCTCCTTCAATTTTACCACTCCTTTCAACGACATTATGTGTTGAGGCACTTTATTGTCCTTGGTTTAAAAATAAATTAAAAGCCTCATTAATAGATTAAAATCCTCTTTTTCTGGTCCATAAATTCAAAGTCAGCGTTACAGATACAACAGCTAAATTTGATGCCCGTGTCAACATTGAAAAAACTGCTAAAAAAAAAAAAGCCTGACCTGTATGCCGCTCCCAGATGATAAGGAAGGCACGGCTGCTCATATGTCATGTCATTGCATTTTAAATTAAAAAAAATCTCTTTGGAAGGAAAAATGCTGCTAAAATTTAAAAGGCTGCTAATGGCATGCTTTGGCATGACTGGCATTACATAATGTGAAGTCTGCCTAAGTTATAGGTTGCCCCTTCCTTTGATTATAGCCCTGGTCCAGTGCTGTTTTAAGACCCTGCTGGATGTCCTTGGGGTGTTCAAAAAATGTGTTATCTGCCAATAGGATTTTTTTTCTACCTTAGAAGTAGCTAAGACAATTGGCCAGTTTGTATTTTCAACATTCTTCCTGTAACAAATTTGATGAATACCAGAAAAATCAGAATTCAGATAACCATCCAGGACCATGACACGTAGTATGACAGCTCTGAATTAGGGCTACGATTAATATATCTGCTCTATCAGTCAGAATAACTGCTGATATTAGGGTTGTTTCTTCTCCATTCAGAGAAAGCCATTGACTGGCGTTCATAATTGCCTAGACAGTATTTCAAAATAAAAATGCACTTTGGAGTGGTTTCAAATCAGTATGCACATTACATTACAATCTGCTTCCTGTCAATCACCTAACAGCCACATGATGAAATGGAAGTCTCCACCAGGAAATCCTCCCTAAACATGTAGCCTTACATGTTGTGTTTGCCTGAAACGCTGCTAACAATGCAAAGCTAGGATTAAAAAATAAATAAAAAAAGAGAGTTGAATTCTCAGTGCATACATTGCATAACAATTGGAGGACACGAGACAGAGACAGTATTAAATTGGCTACAACTATAAATGACAGCAGTGTTTTTCTTTAAGGATGAGAGCTCCCTGAAAGCCAGACAGACTGTGTTCTTTGCTTACAAAAGCCCTAAGGCAAGTCCCAGTTTAGAGAGAGAGAGACTTTGATACGATGCCATCCAATTTGGGAAAATATGTAACAAAAATTAGCCTTCAGTATATGTAATACAACTCACAAGTGACTTCGACTCCTGCACACAGGCATTCCTGGATTTATTTCTGTGTGTATGTGTTGCACAACACTGCTAAAAAAGGGGATAGCTTGCAGTGTGTGTGCATGTGTATTTGAACAAATTCAGTGGGTAAAAAGAGCCACATGATGTTTTGCTGCTAGTTCTCATGGCATCCTGACCAGCCACCCCCCCTCACACAACTCTCCATGCAAAAGAGCTTGTCCGGTAGGAATGACGACAACTTCAGGAATGCCTCAACAGCCTCCAAACAATCCCATGGTTGTGGATAACCACCTGTTATATGTCCCAAATACAGTATGAGGGCTGCTGAGGGAGGTGTGTGATATACCATGGGCAGCTCTGTCAAAAGCAAGAGAAGACAGAAAGTGAGAAAGAGACAGAGGTTGAGTCAGACTGCAGCTGATCCGGCCAACAGAGGAGATGCCACAATAGTTCCCATTCAAAGCAGCAAGAAACAGCCACAGTTTCAGAGGCCAAATATTGTCATCAGAGAACATTAGCCAAGGGCTGAAGCGCTGCCAAGAGGCAGGCAGAGATCAAATCTGGCTTTGATGGCCAACAGTAACCCCATGCTCCCACCACACGCCCTCTCTGATGTTTTGCGTCTTGGGTACTGTACATACAGACATTTCTGTACAAATAAATCCATGTTTGTTAAGCTTTCTAGCTCAAACATTTATCACAGTACTGTGCAGAGGGGCTGCTTTTGTATCTGGTGTAGTTTTTTGTTTTTTCCATCCCTGTATATTCTGCTGAGATGCCATTATTTAAACGTTCAAGACATATAAAGACGGCCATATATAAAAGTCTAAAACCCTGCCAGCAGCCTTTAGAGGATGCCATGGTTCATCATACCCCATGATACTAAAGTGTAAATGAGGCTTGGCTGTAAAGGGACTAAATATAGGTCCATACAATCAAAATGGTTCATCCTCATGAAATTTACTCGGAATATTTCATAGCAATCAGCCCATGAGATTATGAGGTATCCTGTGTGCTGACACTGCCAATGTTGACCCTTTAGCCTGAGTGTGGTGCCAGAGGAATGGAGCCTAATAATTAAAATAATTCATTATTCTTGGGCATCCATAGTGAAGTGAATGGTAATTTGGCCAGTAGATGAGATATGTTGTTCTGAACCAAAATGACAGATATAGTGAGTAAGTTGGGAGAAAGTAATTTCGTAAAATCCAAAAAACACTTGCATGTCAAAAATAGCTGTAAGAACAAACTGTGGGACTATTTTAGAGTGGCAATGGTGTCGATGGCTTCAGAAAACAAGTATTTGGTTCAGACTTACGCCCTTCATTGGCACATCCAACAAGCTGAAGTCTTGAAGGTGTCACAGTGGGCAGAAAGAGAAATTGTTAAGGGAAAAAACCTTTCTATGAGTCACAGTTCTAGCACACTTAAATTTCCCAGCAAGCTATAGCTGGAGAGATTGGCCCGTCAGGTGGGAAATTAACTGAATGCATAGGCTACAAAATAGACTCCTACAGTACAGCCAGGGCAGCGTTAAAGGTGGACTTCAAATGCTAAATGTTACACTCCACACACTGTTTTGATGACGTCCTGCAGCAAAGTAATTTTGATGTATGCAAGAGGTGTCATATGATGTGCAAGTGCACTGCGGTGGTGGTGTGTTTTGAACTTAAACTTGCACCTAAAATGCCCAATGTCCTGCCTGACTGAAGAAAACCTACACCTGGGGTTGTCCCAGTAGCTCCCACACAAGTTACTAATAAGTCTCAAAGTTAGAGAGAGAGAGACAGAAAGGCACTCGTTTGTTTCCCTCTCTCGTTTTCATCTCATCAGTTACTCCCCTGCTAGAAACAGACCAACGGGCTAAATGCTCTTAACCTCCAGCTCACTGTTGAGCTTAGTGCTTGAATAGTACTTTAAGTGTCACAATATGGAATGGCAAACACACACAAACACATCCAGCGACATAAGGCAACAATAAACACATTGTCTGCCACAAACGATAAGACCAAATGAAATAACTAATTCAAGACCAAATTGTCTTTTGGATTAGTTTTTGTTTAGAGCTATTTATTTAAAGGTGAGTTTGATACCATGACGTTTGTCTCAAATACGACAAAAAACAAGTTAATGTTGCTTAAATTAAAGAAGGAAACATAAAGTGGACACATACAGTACAATAGCGAATGGGTTACAAGTCATCATGACATTGATATTCTCCTTGAAGAATGCAGTACAAAGAAAACCTCTGCATTATTCAGATTCATAAAGCTCCGTGGATAACTGTTTATTAGTCTACTGACTGTGACATACATGTGGATGGAAATAGACCAGAATACATAAATTGTGAGATACTAAAATGTATTATATTATAATATTATCTTTTAGTTTCAATAATGATAAGTGTAAGGTATATTGATTTGGAGTTACAGTAGTGACAGCAATCAGTGAGTCTAATGCTTTCAGGATGGGGAGGCCAAATCCAGACCCAGGGATGTCGTAATGTAGGTGTACAGTAGCTTAAAGTGCATAAAAACAGAGCGACTGAAACTGTGAGTCTTATGGTGCAGTGAAGCTGCCTTGTCAAATTTCACCAGAGCCCATTTTTCAGATATTTCAGACTCTGATCCCTCAGAAGGGCTCAACACATGGATGATTACTATACTATTACTGTGGCTGCTGCGCCAGTTGTCTGGCAGGAGGACACGTCTGGCCCTGGCTGCCATTGCTACCCCCCCCCCCCAACCCCTTCCTTCCAGACTGGAATGCCTATATTTAGAGTGCTCCTTTCCGCTGTTATGGCTGTTGGATCATTAGCCTCGTTTAACCCTTCTTTACCTCCAGCGAGCTGATTGGCTGAGGGCATGCCCTTTAGGAGTAACCCCCCCTCCAAATCCTGACTGCAATGCCTCACCTTGGGGGGGGGGGGGGGGGGGGCCCACAAAGAGAATGGGAGCCTGAGGGTCACGACTTCAGATGAAGGACAAAACAAAAGATGATGATAATGATGATGTGTGGCTATTTTGGGGATCGGTTTCTGGCTTGAACGTGCATTGGCAGCACTCTTTTCTCTAATCTCATTTTGTTTGACAAGCTAGGGCGGGGCTAAAGGATGGCGATGTGGATTGGTTAGCGGGTAACCCCCTGACATTTCCTCTGATGCCACTATTAGACCACAAATTCCATTTAACAAATACAAACGTCTGCTGGGCAAATCGACATGAAATTTATCAAGCACATTCATGCTCCCCATTGGATGAACTGTTTCCATTTTGGACACTATGGGCCTTCCTCCAGTGCCCTGAACACTGCACGCAAACTAATTGCCAAATTTCCATTTTAATTTCTGTGGATATTCATAGTTGCCAGAGGATGAATCTGATTGACTTTGGAGACCCTGTAGCCTAGCAAAATTTCCTCTTGTGGTATTGGTATTGTAAAATGTAACAGGCTGACTATCAAAATGTTTGCTTAAGGCTTAGGCAGTCTCAGAGGAAGACTGAACCCTTTTGAATTTGGTGATTTTCACTACTTTATTATTGTGCAGTGTAATCAGTACTGCAAAATACAATTGACTTTTACAGTGTATCCCATACTATATATTAACACACTACTATACAATTCTGCAAGTCTACAGATGTACTAATGTTCGTGCTGCAATTTGGCAGTATATACAAAACCAATTCATATACAAAATGTACAAAGTATGTACTGACAGAAATAAATCAAACTTTGGATCACAACTGCTAAGTCCAAATTTGAAGAAATTATAAAATAGCAAGCCAAAGTATATTTCCATTTTCCTATACTTATTTGAATTACGTTATTTCACCCATTTTTTCTTCGTTTTTTTTCCCCCAAGCAGCTGGAGCTACATTATGGGACAATATTGTCTTTCAACCTCCTATTAGCAGTAGTATGTATGTATGTATGTATGAGGTGGTGTCCAATTATTTTTAATCGGGACTGATTGTCTAGAATATTGGATGCAGAGTGAAAATATCAAAAGAGACTGATCCACAGAGGAGTACAGTGAGAGAAATCAAAGGCCTCACAAACACATGCATAAATACCAGATAAAAACTGAATACTCCAGCACATACCCTTGCCCCAAGCACACATCTTCATAATGAAGTGGTTAAAATTTGAGACAATCCTTTTCCCCAAATTAAAGAGTTCATCACCAGCAGTGAAACTGTTCTGGGCCATCACACATCTGCTGAAGGGGGATTTACTTTTTCCTATTTACATCTTGGCACCTAGATTGTCCTCGCCTTCCCATCTTCATAGCTGAGCACTGATAAACAACATCGGCCTGCCAAGTTTTCCCGGTTTGTTGATTACTGTTGGGTCGGTCTTGATTTAGGGCGAGTGGGACTAATCCAAGATGATGTGATCTATCTATCTGTCAATCCATGGCTCCGGTTAGCCAGAGAAGGCTGAATGAGCCTCCACACACCACCACAAGACACACCACACCAAACCATGCATGCTGATTTGTGAAAATACCCAAACAGATTGGGAGTGTGAATCAGGAGGGACCTGATGATTCAATGTGATCTCAATGTTTCTCTCTTTGAATTTGGTCTGACTACAGTACATACTTAAAAGTTTTTACAAGACACTCGAACCATCTGCTACTTTGCCCTTTTGCACAGCTATTGGAACTAATTGCCAAAATATGCATATTATGTTAAATGCAGTATCTACAGCCTATTCCACAAATCAGTATGTGGAGAATAAAGTCGAGAACCTCCTGTACAATTTCAAACAATGCAAACATGTAGATGTAGCAGAGGAGCTCATATCTTTTTGATTTGGTCTATGGTGTCATGATGATATGTCTGCCTGTGCGTGTGTTCATACCAGTGTGGATCTGCCGGTGAGCCTCCAGGGATTCTTCTGTCTGGAACTGGGCACCACACTGGTCACAAACTATGGCCTTCTCACCAGCTGGACAACAACAAGAGACAAGAGCATGGACGATTAACACACATTCACACACGTACCACATTTGGAAAAGCTGTGCGAAATGGTGAGAAAATTGGGCACCTTAAAGCTAAGGTGGAGACCAAATATATTTAATTAAAATAAAAACTAACTGTAAAATGTATCATGCAACCATAACGCACTCAGCAGGGTACCCATATTCCAAAATGTCTTGCTTTGAACGCAACCTTTAACCACAAACGGTGAACTGGGAGGAAGTTCTTGAATTTGAGGTAGCTACAGCAAAATAAAGGAGTGAATCTTTAACACAGATAACTAATAAATCATTAATGAAATTAACATTTGCAGATATATTGAAATTGGCATATTCTGTATCTCGGCTGATGAGTAACAAGAAATGACAGGGCAGAAATTAAAAAGGGCAAAGTTTGTCCACCAGAGAACAATGACAAGTTCACTTTTAAACTGTAAAATGTCCTTCTCAGAACGAATCCTATTTTAAAAAAAACAACACATTTTAAGGATCCTTATCATAAATCTTTTGAATGCTACGTGTTAATGTTAAAAAAAGAATATTGGCATCAGCTATTTTTAAACTGTCAAATATCGCTATTGGTATTAGCCTAACAAATGACAGAATTGGTAGGGCTAGAATGCCACAGACTTTCCAAGCAAGAATGCCACATGCACGAGACGTTATTTGTGAATGAATAAATATATTAAATTAAGATAATTTTAATCAGGTTTCATTTTTAACAAATATTTCTTGCATATGACCACATCTTTCTCATTCCATGCGCAACCTGTGTGATAATGAGAAAACTTGTACCAGGCCTAAGTTGCTTGACAACATCAAAATGCTTATGTTTTGAAGTCTGATACTGTATTAGAATTAAGGTTAATATTTTTTTGTATTTGATTGATTAATGGGTATATTGTGATTTGTAATTCAGCCTACATTTAGTGTTATAATTGGACGAAAGTATGGTCAGATTCAGCTCCAAATGTAATTAATATGCAAAGAGTGGCAGGAGGACATCTCCTTCCACATACATGCTTGATGTAGGCTAATTTGCCAAACAATTCTAGGAGTAATAATTACAGAGTCCATTATTTGTGACATGCTCATGTCGACAGTGTTCATGTGACACACTCCGTAAGAATGGGGCTTAGTCCACAAGCACATTATTTTCTAGCTTTGCTAGTCTCATTTATCTAACTTTCAGATCAATAGATATTCAAAACTGAACACTCTTTATGTCAATGTAGAATTTAGACCCAAATTAATATATATTTAGTGTGTGTAGCACTCTGCATGTATCAGCTTAACATACAAGGCTGATACATTCCTGCTTGAGTGCTCTTCCACCACACTCTGCTTCTGTTTATGCAAAAGGATCAAGTATGCAGCCCTTGAGTATGGATTGCCATGTTCACCTATAGTTTATGAATGTGTACAACCTTGTATAACAATAAAAGGAGAGACAGGAGCCTGGCACACACATACAGGGTGATGTTGCAGGGCACATCAGATCAAGCCCAGGCAAATGACTTTTTATGACTTGGCAACATGCACTGTACATGCCATACACATCACACATCAAACAGACGAATGCACACGCGCAGAACAGACACACACATTTAACATCTGGATATTCTGTGTGTGCAAAATAGTCTGTTTCCAGTGCAAGCACAGAGCGATCTCTCCCGACCAGACCTTGGTTTGTTCTTGGCACGGCCTCCTGGGTTACGACACCTCCAGAGAGAGAATGAGAACACAATGAAAACAGGAAGCCAATTCTTAGATGACAGAAAAAAAAAGTCAGGGAGAGATGGCTTGTGTGGTTTTGCAACCGCAGTGACATTAGGGAACGGCCTGTACTGTAATAAGCCCTACCAAAAGCAGAAATGACACGGACCGTACATGACAGAGTGTGCCTGCCAGTAGAGTGCTTATGCAACAAGTTATGCAAAAGACGGTACGCTGCACAAGTGAGCGTGACTAGATCATAAGCCACTGTAATGTCACCTTTAAAGCCTGCACATCCCAGATTTGTCTGTGATATCACAAGATTTATTTCCATTTAACAACTTTAGACTAAATAGACTGAGCTGGTGAGCAATGTCCTTTTTAATTGGCTGCATATTCAAGAGGCACAATTTGTACTGTGAGCGTATGGCGCGCCAATGTCAAATGCACAGATGAGCATATGGCCGGATTAGCTGGCAAAAGCAGCCACTTAACCTTTGGAGAACAAGACATGTAGTGGAGATGTAGACAGAATCCCCAAACACACCCACTGGTGTGCCTCATTTGCATTAATCACATAGTACCTCTACTGCTTCTATAACTCTGATTCATCATTGTTGGCTGTTCTGACAAACTATTCTTAAAAGGGCCATATTGTGTTTTAGCCCATCTACCACCTACACATGTGCATACTTAACATTACTTCTAACCATTGGCCAAAATATGTTGTAGTGTCTTACATTTAAAATGGGGATTTGAATTCAAATCAATCAAAACTGAAGTAAATAAGTAGTCTATCACAGTAAATATCATGTCACATCTAAGTTTCATGAAAAGCGAGTTTCAATTTACAATTTCCCTTCCTTCATTGGCAATGAGGTGCCCTTGACCAGGGGACTTAAGCCTCAGCTGCACCTGGTGGGATCCTCAGTGGCCAAGAGATCAAACTATGATTGTACTGGGAAGCTTCCGTGTGTGAATGTTTGTAACTGTGTGAGTGTGTCGCTGTGTGGTTGTGGAAAAGAGCATTCATGCTCACTAAATCTAATCTGGTTAAAGAAATGAATGGACACCAATGGCTGCCGGGAAGGTAAAAAAAACAAAAAACAAGAACAAAATAACACACACTCACAACTATGGTTTGCAGTATTGTAAAATATAGGTGATTTGCAGTAAATCAGCTTAACACTGTCATGGTTACTACAAGTAATGACTCCGCCTCACAGACAGTGGTGCAACACTATAACCAGTCTTCTGGGAGGCCAAGAGGCGTGTGCTAAATGGGCCAGGGATAGGATTTTAGTGCAGGGCATGCCCCTGCTTGTGGCACAAGGACATAAATTGTCAGGAAATGCCTGCATGGTGCCTTGCTTCAAGGAGAATGGAGTTGTGTGAGGTCACCGTGGGGCAAAGGGGGGAGGAAGAGTGGGAGCACTGGAACACAGGGTGCACACAGCCAGGCAGCCACCCAGCCAGATGCCCGTCACTCTAGTTAGCCAGCTAAGTGTTAACAGGGGGCCCTCCGCTTGGTAACAGCCAAATTAAAGTGATAAATCTTGAGGCCCCTTTGATCGCAAAAGGGTGAGCTTGTTAGTTAGGAAAGACAGGGTAACCGGGACAGAGGAGACACACACTTGACATAAGCTGTTACTCTTGTCACGTGTGTTCTAAATAATAGTTCTCCGTGAACATAAAACTACACTCTAACCAGGGGGCCTTTCAGAATTACACTGCATAATCTAAAGGAACCTGATCTTTCATTTCATTAAGTGAGATTTCATTTGCAAAAAACAAACATTAAATGGTAGCATCCCCCTGCCACTCACCAGGAAAAGTTGCAGTGAATGAAAACTCCAAAGTTAATGGCGTTAATGAAGTAAATAAAAATGAACCATCGCAAAATTAAAAAGATCGAACAGAAACAAAACGGAATCTCCAAAGGGTAGACTTTCCCAGTCTACTCTGTTAGTGAAGTCCTGTGTCACGTTACCACAGATTCAGCCCTTAGCTGACATAATAAAAAGTTGCACAACCCATACTGAGTTAGTGTGTGTGAATGTGTGCATGTTGGGAGGTGAGGAAGGGGCAGTGATCAGGTGCCACATGCCACTGAAGCCGCTTCCCTTTTCGCTTCCCTCTCTGAAATATTGCACAACTGTTCTTGCAGTGCAGTGCGGCTCGGTTATTTCATAAAGGGCTGTAAAAGAGAACAAGAGAGGGCTCCCTGCCAATCAAGTAAACTTCCTACAAAGCCTGGAAGCAAAGAGTAATGTAACGGTCTCATATATACTGTAAACTTGATCTGTCTTATCAGGCCCTTCATCTCCTTCGAAAAAAAAAAAAAGAAGCTTTTGGTGCAACGTTTTAGAAGCACAAACCTCTCAGTGTGCTGTGCTGATTTTTAGTTAGTGTGTAATTTTACACAAAACTTGTTTGTTTGTTTTTTTTAGATTTTGCAGTATGTTCTTCTTCTTTTAAGAGGGCTAAGTCCTTTGTTGAGGATGTAAAGTTAACATAGCAGGCCCTGCTAAGTACAGTATATCCGCGAAATAATCTCAAGTCCACGTGTGGAAGAGGAAGTCAAGTCACAATAAATAAAGAATCCATTGCTAAAATAAAACCTGATAAACAAAACATATCTCAACATTTTATTGACATTATTTATAATATGATAAATTAATAGAATTTAAAAGGTTGCTTCGCAAAACCTTTACTATTATGTCAGAAACCTTTCCAAGTTATCAAAGTCTAAAATCCCAAGTAACACAGTCAAGTAAAAATGACTGGTTTTCCCAGTCATGTGACATGGGTCCCCACCTCATGCTAAAACAATGTCACAATCCTATCAGTCACATCTTTGTTCAATTTTTAAATCTCTTTGCTACTCTGTTGTAAAAGTGCACTATAAATAAAACTTGTGAGTACCGTTGGGTTCAGTTGACTCTAGGTACTCTAACCACTTCCTTGGCATTATTCAAGAGCGTTTCACTTGCAGTTAACTGCTGTGGGCTTCCCCCAACAGTGGCAACATTTAGCCGTGATGAAGACTGTGGATTAGCCCAGTGAGCAGGCCACGCAGGGAAGTGATGGTGCATTCCCTTGCCTGTAATTTCCCCTGACATGCTAAGTGCTCATTCTCCCATTTTCCTAAATAATGTGGTTGTGCAATGGCGCATTCTCCCATTTGCTATTACACTCATTCCATGTGTGCATGGAACCTGGGTTGCAAATGCAAACCATCGTTACTTTATGATGCCGAGACGAAGACCAGGGAAAAAGTAACCTCAATGCCCATTTGATAGTTTGTGGGTGTGAAAAGTGTGTTTGGGTGCAACAACACACACACCACTGCCACACCCACATCATCCAGCTCAGCTATGTGATCTCATAATGCCGCCATTCAGAAGCTCTTCTCATTCAAAAGAATATGTCAGAGACAGAGAAAGGCCTGTTTGTTTGGGGTGATACTCCTGCTTTGCCGTACCTCCTGTGGAAGACCAAATATTTTTTGTGACTGTATGCCCACACTCACAGATTTGACACGTGTTGTTCCAACCTACTTTCTTTCACAGGTAGAGCATATATGCTAAGTTTGCAACAGATGTCCCCCCCCTTGGGGATCTCAGTCTAAACAGAATCTTTCATCAAAGACAATCGCAGAATTAAACATAAGAGTTAGAGTGCCTGTCTCTGCTCATAACGACGCACAAAAAGTAGGCCACCATGTTGATACGAGAGCTAAACACGTCATCCTGCATGGGAGATAAAGAAAAACCTGTGTTCCTTCTGTAACAACCGCTGGTCATTTCGAAATCTGATGAAGCCATCAATCTTCCCATTGCAACACATGAATTAAATGAACTTGATTTGCCAGCGAAACGCATTACTGACATTAGGTAAAACTGTAATGTTAAAAAAACCCAAATAAGTGAACAATGCGATTTTTCGGGGAAATGAGCAGTCATGTAAAGGCCTTCTGTTTCCTGCAATATAGTCATCGAAATCAGTTGTCAAATGGTCTCACATGCCCGCTTGCATGAGATGGCATGACACTATTTAGCATTCTTTATACAAAAAAACCCTGTCTAAGAGCTTCCACATTGAGGAAAGTTTCAACGATAGAGCTCGACTGTTCCAAGAGATTAAGCCTGCTGTAATACATCAACTGACAGCTCTGGTGCATATAAATAAAATGGCAGCTTACTTTCTGACTACACTGTATACATCCTGTGGAGTTTACCTGCACTTCCTTATAATAAAATGTATCACCCTCATTTGGTGAGAGTTAGCTGTCCTTCTGGTCCCAAATTTTGCTGCTGACTATACCAGTAGCATTTAGTTTGAGCTAGCAAAGTTGACCCTTGTGTAAAAGTCTCGGACCAACCAAGTCACAGTAGCTACATGCAAAGTCTCAAAAGGCTCTCTTGCATGTATGAAGTAGGGGATTCTATCGGGCCTGTCCCACGTAAAATTTCCCCTGTCACACATTTCCTCTAAAATGCACAAGCCACACTGACCTGAAAAGTGACTTAATTTTACAGGAGTTAGGTTAAACATTAGAAGACTACCGAGAGAGAGGTCTGAAATTCTAATTGGCTGGGTGATTTTTGCACAAAAATCAACTTCCTGTGCAGCCTTGTTCTTGCAGGGCGGGACACAGTTTACTGTATGTGCACATATTTCTGCAGGAAGCGGCCGAATGATCCGTTTTCAGGAGCCGGGGAGGCTAAATGGGAAATTAAAACGGCTAATTACAGTGTATATGTCGATGTCGGACCAATATCACACTCAGTGGTTTTTAACAGTGTGAACAGGGCAGGAAAGAGAGAGGCAGTGAGACAGATTAGGGAGAGAGAATGTGTGTGTGTGTGTGTGTGACAGAGGGAGGGAGGCAGACAAGTGCAGTCACCAACAAAAACATAGCCTGGCTGTTCACTGAGCCTACATAAATGGCTTACGTAAGACAGTACTCTCAGTACCAAAAAACAGCAAAAATCCATAAACACACACAGACACACATCCCCCCTCCTACTCCCCCGCACACACACATTCACACACAACTTGGTTTCATTACACTTGTGAGGACTTCCATTCATTCCCATAACCATAAAAAAAGCTTACACTGTCTCTACTAGATACATGTCCTTAATCTTCACCATAAAATAAAAGTGAAGCAATGGGCAAAAAAAACAAAGTGTCAAAAAAAGATCCTTATTCCCAGCATATAAAACTCAATCTGGTTCACATACAAATAGCAAAACAAGTACGCACACACATTCACGGGAACACACACAGACGCAGTATGCTGTCAGAACAATGAGTACAGACACCACACGCTCTCTCTCTCTCTCTCTCTCTCTCTTTCCCCCCCTCCCTCCTTCCCTCCCTGCCTCGCTCTACCTTCAGCTTTATAACGAGCCGTGCTGTACAGTTTTATTTACACCAGTCTCTTATCAGTGGTACAGCACCACAGAGACTGCCAATTGGAGAGGACAGGCCACGGTACTGCCTGTACCCTGTAGTGGAGTAGGTGTGTACTGCCATGCTCCCAGCACGTTTTTATCAAGGCTCAGAAAAGACTGGGCCTGTGCCAGGCTGCCTCTCAAAATAATAAAACATACTCAACACACAAACCCACACAGGTTGAGTTTGCACTAAGTCACTGTTACTACAGGCACATTACACAAGTCTTGCAGCACGTACAATTGAGAGGGTTTCCATTTAGGGATGTAGTAGGGTAAACCCACCTTAAAAAATTTTAACCACCTTTTCATATGCAGGAATACAGCTTAGCAAATGCATTTTCAGCTGACACAAATCTTAATGTGTACCAAGAAGCATGTGACAGATGGCAACATGCAGGAGGTGGCTGATTTCAACATCAAATGCAATCAGGACAGAATTCTCACAATATATTTTGGCACACAAAACTGTTTTGAAAACTCCTGTTAAATGACATAAAATTATTTATCAAAAGATTTCATAAAATAACACAGGTGGCAAACAGCAGTTTAAAGAAAAAACTGTCTCAGCTTACAGTATTTGAGCAGGAATGTTAGCGCAGGAAGACAATTCATATGTCATCTAAAGATTTGTCGATATGCATTACAAAAAAGTAGCATTAATCTGAAAACTTTAACATGCCGGGCTCTTGGTCTGACTGTCATTGGGTAAATAGCAAATGTATGGAATTCACAAATGTCCGATTTGATAGTTTGATGCAAAACTGAAGTAATATTGAAATGGTCGTTATCCTGACAGCAATACTTGCACCAGGAATTTGAACATGTCTAGGCTATCGTGTAATAGCATTAAGGCTACAACCTTGGACAAATATGATAGACAGTACATACATTACACAGGAGGTTTAGAAACATAAAAGCCCCTAACATAAAGAATTCAGAACAGGCCACATTAATCAACAAGATACCATCATACACGTCAGAGCAATAAATTATACAGGACAGAAAACACAGTAATGACAAGAAAACTCCAACCTCCCACCGCAACAACAGCTTGAATTCATTGGTTAGCTAGCTTGGTTAATAGCCCAAATAAACAGCTAGTCATGAAGAGAATCTGTTTGCAAATGGGACAAATAATATGAAAATTTTCAGTGTAAGATGAAATATTTTTCAATAATGTTTATTTGGAACTTAAGTAGCTGGCCTGAATCTGCTGTTTTAAACAATTTCCCGCCTTTAGATATGTTGATACAATTGATAAGACCAAGACATGGATGGGAAAGGATGAGATAGTAGCTATGTAGTAGTAAAAGAACCTGAAAGGACAATTACAATCTAACTCTAGCGTTATACAATGAAACAAAGTGTACCAGGCAAACACAAATGATCTGCACATGGAACATACATAATGTACTATAGATGATATTGCATCACTATAAAACACGCGCTGGTTCTCACAAATATCTTTCAGACACACAGACTCACACAGGCAGAAATGACTTCATGATGTGATCAAACAGCGCTACAGATAAGAGGAGATAATCTTGCTTTTCGGTGAGGGGGAGAAAAATAGACAAGCCATCAAAAGCACAGGAACATGTTTGCTTCCGATGATATTGTTATCGACGGAGAGGAAAAAGATATCAAAGGGAAGTGAGAGAGCACGAGGAAGAGGGAGGGAGAGAAAAAGGAGGAAACAGATGAAGACAGAGAATATTCAGGTCGCATTTGACAGCTTTACGGTCTGTTGCGCCGAATGGGATGTCTAGGGACGTGGCAAAGCAGACAAATATTGACTTGCAGAGCGTTTGCATGCACACGCATACACACACACACACACTCACAGAAAATACACAAGACACTTCCACATGAAGCCTCTGAATTCAGCCCCCCTTCAAAATGGATGAGCTCACATTGCAACATCAGTCACCCTTGTTTTTTTTTTGCCCAGCTCAACCTCTTAATCCATTTTGCCTGCAAACCAATTTGTTTGTCCAGTAGGTCACAGACAGTTCCCTGCCCTCACTGTTCCCTGTTCTCTTGTACTGTTTATTTCTCCCTCTCCTTTGCCTTACTTTCTCTGAACGACGAAGCCATTTCCAGAGCTTTTGCCCCCTGGGAGATCGAGGGCATCTCAGTCCACACATCCATCCCTCCTCCTCCTCCTTCCTCCTCCTCCTTTCCTGCAGTCCCTTCCTCCCTCCAACCTCTTTCTCTCCAGGCCTCCTTACTTTCAAACTGTCCTGACGTCAGAGAAACCTGGTTTAAATTGTGTACTGACACGAACACATATGCATCGTTTAAAACTATTTCTTCAGCTTTCTAAACTGGCATAACTTCTTATTTTTGAGATATGTACAATCTGATTACTGTTAATGTGGTGTTGGGCACATAGTGTTAGCAACTGAGTTTTATCATCTCTTAAAACCTATGTTTATCAGAGACCTTATCCTGATTTTACTTGAGTTTGTTTTGACTGGAATTTGTTTATCCTTTTTTGTTATGGCCCAGTTGAATTACTTTTACTTTCCTTTAAGGGAAGTTGAGTTTATTTATATAGCACATTTCATATGATAGACACTCAATGTGCTTCAAAATAAAAGCAAGCAAGGAAAAATAGGCAAAGATCATGCATGACAAAAAACATACAGGATAACAGATAAGATAAGGAGGTATTACATATAAGATAAAAAAAAAATGTTATTAAAATAAAAATGGAAGAAGATATATTATCATTATTTTTATATTTTTATTATTATTATTATTAAGTTTTCTTCCATTCAGTGCACCACTACTGAGTGGATTGCCATAACATGTACAGACATTCATGGTCCCCAGAGGATGAATCCTAATGAATTTGGCGATCCCTTTACTTTTCCTCTAGTACTAACATTGAGGTTTACATTTTTGGTTTTGAGTGAATTGTCTTGAAACTATTGGATGGATTGCCATGATATTTGGTACGGATGAGTTTCAAAAATGTTTGTGATTCCCTGACTATTCATCTAGCACCACCAACAAGTCAAAGCCTCAGCTGTGCTATGTGTTTAGTGCTAATTAGCAGATGTTGGCACGCAAACATGCAAAACTAAGATGGCAATCATGGTACAACATGTTAATCATCAGCATGTTAGCATTGTCACTGTCTGCATGTTAGCATGCTCACGTTAGCATTTTGCTCAATGCAACATTGTACCTAAGTGCAGTCTTCAAGAGCAGCTAGCACAGCTGTAGATGCTTAGTATTGTTCATTTGTTGCCTTTTATGAATCACTTTGTAACTTTGAAATTACAAATCAGGAAATAAGCTATTGCTATATTTTTAATCAATAACATAATCTATGTTATCATTATCAAGTATAAAGGGTATTCTTTTAAAAACAGACCTTATTTTTTAAGACAAGGTCATGAGGACATCACTAGAAAACAGTACAATATCACAGAGTCTGTAAAATGTAAATGTTAGATAAAATGTTATCATAACTGCTAGGAATTATGGCGAAATAGAAGAAGTGTAAGAACACACACACAACCACATATGTCCTATCTTGCTGTCCAGTAACAGCAATTACCCTGCCATTGCCAGACACTGACCAAGTGTTTCAAAACACCCCCACCCTCTCCAAACGCTGGCCTCCCCTCCTCCATGGCTGCTCCTAGAGGTGAAAGGTGCCATGTGTTTTCAGCTTTGCTTTCCACCCCCCGCCCGCCCCTTTCTGTTTTCAAAAAGAGAGGAGAAAATGAGGCTTTGACATGTATCCGTGTGCTCCTGCAGGCCACAGACGTAAGGATAACTTCAGGGCCTTGGGTGCATGTGGGCACATGGATGTGTGTGAAGAAGTGGAAGGAAACAAAAGCTGGATGCATAGAGGAACCACCCGAGGCTCTCCTGGTGTTAAGAGGCAGGAAGTAAGTTAGGCTGCTCTAAAATGCCAAAGTGGACCATTTCTCACATGCCTCAGGGCCTGGTATTAATAGATCCTGGATGGACAGGGGTGGGTGGGCTTCTGGTGAAAAATATGCTGACATGAGTGACCTACTGCAGTTTGAGTCTATCAAAGTCTGTTGATAGAGGCCTTCATTAGATTAAGCTAATCTTTAGATTAACTTGATTTTCAGTCTAAATAAATTAATTGTGTAATTTCTAGCTTTGAGGACTACCCGGATATAATCTACAGTGACAGCAAATGCACTCATGTAAACCCAGTACTCATGTTTAAGAACCTAAGCAGTCTGTGATGCTTTATACCAAAGCATAGCAATGTGACAAGTTTAAAGATCTGTCCCTGTGACAGCACTGGGTAAATGAATATTAGAGTCATGTTAACCCTCTAGCCACCAAGGACTGAATATTTGGTTGAAAATGCTCACAAAGATCCATACTGGACAAAACTTAAAAATATGAACCTACGGCACTGAAGAAAATCAGGCGTGGTATGCTGGTAATGGCTAATGTAGCCTCAAGCCGCTAGCCTCAAATGGTCTGATAAACTTCTTTCTAACTCTACATCCCCAGATTTCTGTCATTTTCAAACTGGTAGTCTTCAAAACCAACTGACGCTGACTAAAGTGAGTCACTTGAGGCAGTTTATCAGATTTGCGCAGCTCCCTCTGGAGCCACAAAAGGCATTATACAACCTCTTTACCTATATAGTAGAATAATTGATGGAGTTTAAGCAAACACATTTGGATTTCACTATTGTGTATGTAGCAATTATCAATCCTATCAGTAACCATACCTTATCAGAACTGAATTGAGGTCAGAGTGGTCTAAACTAATCAAACTGAAACTCAGTTCAAGGTCAATCTAGAACAACTAGTAACTACAGTGGGGCAGTAAGTTAATGTATAATCTGCTCAAAGCCATTCATTGAAGAGCAACCAGAAGAATAACCAACAAAGTATGAGAGACTATAGGAAAAGACTGTTCTGTCTACTGATGATTCCTTCTTATGCATTCTACATCTTGTGGACAGTAACACTGTTAAGAACAAGTGGATGGGAGGTCACAGCATTTTCAACCGTATTATCTTGCAACTGTTCTGTTAAAAGCTGCTGCAGCATCTTTCAAATCCTGACATTTTTTCCTGTGCCTTACCCTTTTAATTCTTGTTAGGGAGCTCAACTCTGAGCCTTGTTTATTTCTTCAACAGCTAGTAAATGTTCCTGTTGAATTTCTACTGCCTGAAACTTCAAACCAGCTCCGTTACTCAACAGTAGTTTTCCAAAGCAATTTGACATGAAACAGAAGCTGGCAACACCCCTCAAACAACCACACAGCAGTTTTGAATCTTTATTGCAATGTCCAATGTGTCCAGGGAGTGTTAGCAGTAGACATATTTTTAGGAAATGCTTGGAAATGATTGATATTCACAGATCCTGGCAATGTTCTGTATATAAATAATAAGACTAAACCCCTGCTAGTGGCACCTTAAGGCAGCAGTGTTCATTTCAACAGAACAAACAACATTGAACAATTTTACTGTTTAAGTAATGGGGCTAAAACAGTTTGTGCTGAGGGCGGCACTAGAGGTTAGGCCATGCAGCCACTGCAATCAAGAGAGTTAATCATCTTGAGAGCATGAACATGCTCAGTCATGCCATTACATGGCAATATGCCTGTTGAGATGCCTTATCATCGACGTCATGGGAACATCAGTAATATATACTATCATCCAAAAGGTTTCCAAACTAATCAAGAAAACAGGTAATTTGTCATCGTTTTTCCAATACGATCAATGAACATTTTTTGACCTGATATCCCTATCGTCCGATGACAACAAAAAAGGTTGTTTGTCAGTGCCTTCCAAAACCGCATATAATTCATATGAGCATTCTCTGATCTACCACCTCTATGACTAAGGGTTGGTTAGATTTAGACAAGTAAAACTACTTGGTTAAGGTTAGGAAAAGATCATGGTCATGGTTTACAGAAACCAACGTTGACTGTTGGTCCCCCCCCCCCCAGACACGCCACCCCCATAAGAGGTCACTTGTCAGGGACACTTAAACACAGGTAATTTCACGTGTTTGACTAAACAGCAGGCTTTTTCTGATGAAGACAGGCTTTCTTCATCCTCTGGGGACCATGAATATCCATAAAATGTTTTATAGTAATCTTGCCAGTAGTTGCTGAGATAGGCTGAACAAAGTGTTGGACAGACTGACCTCTTAAGGCCATGCATCTATCAGAGCACAAAGCTAATTTTTATACAATATTAGCTTCATTCTATGGGTGGTGGGAGAGAGGGAGACAGACCTGAGACTGACCAGCAATTGAACCCTTACCCCTGTGACCACAGACTGTTGCCCAGCCAGCTGCTGGGAATCAGCAATTGACATCCTCTTTACAGTGCTGTAAATGCATTTATAGTTCAAGAGAGGAGGGGATGAGATGGCTGCTGGATCGGGGCAGGAAAACTAATTCTGGCATTTGTTTGCTGCCTGGGGGGGTGCTGGTGGTGGTTTGAGGTTTAAGGTGATTGCACCAAATCAAGAATCAGAAGCAACACTTGTTGCCCTGCTTTTTATTTTCTTCTTCTGCAGTAGCAGGCAAAAATGACTGCCAAGGAGTGCTGAAGAATTAAACCAAATCAAAGGCATTGGCAGTCCCTGGGACATTTACCAGTTTACCAACAGGAGACACAGAGCTCCTGCTCATTAAAAACCTGTGTGGTGGACACATAATGCATTCACCCATTTTAATGTTAGCATCTAACGAGAATGCTTATGCTGAGGAAACTAATGTCTACTGCATTACAAAACCTTTCAACACGTCCCTCTGTCCAGTCATGTCCCTCTGCCCCCGTTCTCCTTTTTGTACACAGTGAGCCAAAATGGCCACATGAGCAGAGAAATCATGGCAGGAGTTGGTGGATGCCCCCCCTATACACGCTCTCCCTCCCTTTCCCCAGGTCAATAACCTGTAAAGATTTAGTGTTTAGGGCCCATTATTTCCTGCTTTCAAGTCACACATTGTCAAAGGCAATGCTGAGTTTATTAAGGCTGGAGTCACTTGGCCTAGTAGAAAGCAGGGAACACCAGTGATCACCTGGGTAGTAAAACTGACAAAAAAAAAAAAGAAGGGAAGAGTGTAAACTGGCAGAGAAATGCTCTGAATTCTAAACTGAAAGTTGGCAGATTATTCCGTACCCTTGGAGCAAAATCTGGAAACACTGCACCATGAAAGAAGTGATCAAATTGTTTCTAGAATTATACAGAAAAGTTGTTGTGTTTTTGAAGTGAAGAGTCTCTACTATGTCTGCATGTTCCCATGTCATGGTTTGAAGATTAGTTATTGATACAATGACCAAAAAGCCAACTCGAACATTGTTAAACAATTGTTGGTGTGAGTCAGTTCAACTCCGGAAAGAAGCCAAGCTGAGCCAACAGAAACAACTGGAAACATGGCTAAGAGAACAGATGATAGGATTTCCAAATGTCTAAACAACAGGAAATGCTTGAAACTTGCAGGTTTTTTTTTTACTGCGCTCAGGTGCGTTGATTTACATACTTGTTTATTTTGTTTGATTCCAAAATCCTCTCTTCCACCCTCTTAAATCTTCCACATAAAACATAATAAGTGCTGACTTCAAACGGGCAAATCGGATCAATTAGGGAAATCTCACAACAAGAGCTATTTAGGGGAATAAACTTACCTCAAAATACCACAGAAATTGTAGTCATCAACTGTGTGTTATCTGCCAAATGACACTATACAGAGGTGAGTAGCTCTTTTCCATTAAGTCATCTGTTTTTCCCCAAATGGAGTGTCAGAGCGGGGATATTATTTGGTGAGTAAAGTCAAAAAAGATGAAGAAAACCCCAAGTGTTGAGATTCTGTCCAGACCCACAACACAGATGACATTGAGATCCAATTAGTTATCATTTATGAGAGCCTGAGCTCAGCTTTCTGGCTGCCTTCATCAGCTGCTTTCATTTTGAGCTACAATAAAGTTAAAAGACATTGCTTACGGCATGCACACTGCATTGTACATAGACACATATCGTCCTAAATAAAGAACAGACAAAAAGAAACTGATTTTCACACATTCTGTTAACTGTAATGTTTGACAGTTCGAGCCTCTAAAGTCTTAAATTATCAGGAATTGTAAGGTATTGACTACTGTTATGAATAACAATTTAAATGTTAAATTCAGCTTAAGAATTCTTTAAAAGTAACATCAAAACCAATACACAAAATATGTTTTGATAATTTTCCCCTTTTGTTCAATGGTTTTGATTTGAGGATTTTCCGGCCTTCAGACCTGTAACTTTGTGCATGCGCCTCCACATAGCTCTGGATATAGATACAACAGAACTGATACTGTAGAGGCAATGACAGCTCTTGGCTGGCAGCCAAAAGTCAGCAAGTGTGTGTATACATGGAAACAATCAGCTGAGGCAGAAATAGGCCAAATGGTGACTGTACGGTTCAAAGGGTTTGCCTGTCCTCTCTAGTTGCTTTCTGAGAAGGCTCCCCCCCCCCCTCTTTTCCTGCTTTTACCTTGATGGGTTATCAGGGAAATTCTTTGCTGGATGTATATTTTATATGATTTCATTTGTGTATCTTATTCATTTTGTGCATTGGGGTGTGTCAATTGAATCTAAAAAATGAAATGCAGTAAGTTAAACAATGTATTATGTTCACTTGAAAATTTAATTTTGTCCATCCAAGTTGCATGATAATTAATTGGTTCAGTAGAATATTATGTGTTAATTATCATGTGTTATTTCTAACATGTACAAGTCTCCATTGTGGTTGTGAAACCATGACATTATACTAAACATTTACATTTAGCAGACATTTTTATCCAAAGCGACTTACACATGAGAACATTCACAAACTGAAGGCGCAGCTTCGGGAGCATTTTTGGGGTTCAGTATGTTGCTCAAGGATTATACTAATCAATACTTAAAAAAAAAAAAACTTTATTATGCTGAATACATTTAGGATTTACTCTCTTCAAATGTATTCATCCAATGTCACCGAATTGAAATTTTATATTTTGTGACACTTCCGTTTTAAACTGGCTGGATAGTTTAATGGAAACACAGCATGAATTTGAATTCTGAAATGCCAAAAACATGACAGAAATATATGCATTTTCCTGTTAATTCTGATAAAGAAAAATGTCGGGCTGTACCGATTTTTCAAAGGAAGCTTCCAATGTCTATCGTCAAATTTTATGACGTCATCACCCAAAATAAAAACAACAAAATCCTCAAATTGAATAATGCGATTCATTGGATTAAATGAGTAACTCTTGCATGTTGCAACACACAATTGAAAGTTGGGCCCATGCTGAGTGAGTGAGTGAGTGAGTGAGTGAGTGAGTGAGTGAGTGAGTGAGTGAGTGAGTGAGTGAGTGAGTGAGTGAGTGAGTGAGTGAGTGAGTGAGTGAGTGAGTGAGAGAGAGAGAGAGAGAGAGAGAGAGAGAGAAGCGGTGGTCGAGCAAGCAGCAGAGTGAATGAAGAGAGGGAGCGGAGTTAGCTACACATCTGTACAACGCTGCGGGAAGGAGTCACATTGTCGAATTTTATGTGAATGCAGCCGAAGCTCATCCGGTCTGCTGTGTCTGCTCTGATTTAGATACACAGACCTGCAGACAGAGAGCAGAGGAGCGAGACGGAGAATGCGATGTAACCTGGTTGCTAAGATTTTATAGAGTCCCAGCTTTTATTTTATGAGATATCACAGGAAGTCCTCTCTCCCATTAGTGCTAGCTTCACAGCAGAGTGTTCAGGCTCAGTCCCAAACAATGGAGCTTAGCTGGCTTATGCAGCACCAGCAACATGCTCTGTTCGGCATGTTCAACAGTGGTTTGATAAATTACTATTAAACACATTCGGAGAGGATTTTAATTGCTATTTTTATTCTCAATTCTTATAATTTTGGCACTGCATAAATGTATTGCAGCAAACACGTCACCACTCTGTCTGAAGTGCAACAGAAGAAGAGCAACTTGTCTACGTGTTTAGCCAAACAAACCATGGGCTGAGAGGATTTATCGCATCATGTTGTTTTAATAAAGACGACTAGAATGTCACCTGAAATCATGATCAAATGTTTTCCGCTTTTGACGTGATGAAAACGGAAAGAAGGATTATAACTAGAGAATGACAGGAAACAAGGGAGAGAGAAATGCAGCCAATGTCGCTGGCCAGACTTGAAATGGGGACGTTGCGTTTCATGGACAGTGCAGCCCAAAAGTCTGTAGAGAGTGTTTCAGAAACTGTCTGTAAGATAGTCAACTAATAGTTACAAATCAATACCCCCTGTACCCCCCCCCCCCCCCACCCCCACACACAAAAAAAAAAATTCCTCTGGGGAGCCATCCAAAAAGCCTGTTTACTCCTGGATTGAAGTGCTTTTCCCTCTGACCGGCCATATTAGTATTCCGTGGCCACTTGCTTGTTTTCAACAGTTATAACACAATATCCATGCTTTGCTTTTATGTCGCACCTCCCAGTGGAATTAGTAGCATAAAAGCAATCCTTGTGTGTCCTGGCTACTTCCAGATGGCTTTGGGAGTGCTTTTATCTTCTCCCTCTGCCTCGCTCGCTCTGTCTCCTTTCACTTTCTCTTGCTTTCTTTTTTCCCCCCACATGAAAGTGCCGTCGGCAGATCTTTGCTTAGCCGGGTTCATTCTCTCTTCATCCGAAAATATAAAAGTTTCAAAGAGCATTTCATGAGGGAGCTCTTCCATAAATGGGATTCATAGCTTTCTAATCTGCGCTGCGAAATTGATCTAAAAAGTTTCCCAGAGCTATTGGCCAACTTACATAATGCAATAAAAGGTCGTGCCTGAGAGAATATTTACTTTCATTACCATTTGTGTCACAAACAATCCCCCCCCCACTCTGTTTTCCCAGTTGGGACTGTAACAGAATCTAGATCCCTTGCAAAAAACGCCATAATGACATTTCATTCAAATTTACAAACACATTTTAGTCTGCTAAAGGAAATTTGGAGCAAACTGTCAAAAGAATAAGTGGAAGTCCCGGATTTGATTAAATAATATAAGAGTAGGCAACATTAAAAAGCAAGATTTGAGAGTTCTGCTGTCTGGACGGGCAAAGAAAATGACAAATGTACTCAATTATTCATTCATCTGACTGTCACATGGTGCAGTTAAGATATACACAAAGAATACATTTGTACCAGCGACTAAATACAGCCTAGATTAGAAGCCCTGGGCATGAGCTGGCCAATAATCTAACAGAAGAACAACTGAACAGGACATGACAACAGAGATGTGTGTGACGGTATACACTCATGTAAAACCTGCCTAATTACACACACTGTCATGACACAATGAAAGAGCTGTCAAATTTGATTGGCTGACTTCCATTTCTGCCGATGTCAGTGCATACCAGGGGCTCATTACAGAAACTGCGAAAAGTGGTACTGAAAATCTAATAGCCAGCGTGAATGTATGACACACTGTTATATCATTACCAGAACAATGTTTAACTGTTGGGCATAATGCTAGAGAAATCTGAGGCATTTTTAAAACAGGAACAGTGGTTTTATTCTTTTTCTGGCAGGACTGTGTCACACGCCGTCTGTCTCATGGAATAACTCTCACTTCACATCCAGGTGTGACTCCCTGTCCAGCTCGTGAGTAGATGATCGTAACAATACACGCGGAGGGTCGTCAGAGGAAGCTCTGATTTGATACGACAGTAAGTGTTCAGCAGGCTGACAGCTACAGAGCTTCAGCGCTCACAGCAGACCGGACAGTTTTGCCAGACAGCCCATTTCACGCTTGGATATTAGCACACATGACAAAAGGTCTGTGGCATACTATATGTGAATGAATCAATACAGAGGGAAGCAGCATTTAGCTAATGCGACACAGAATTTAACGTGAGATTCTTAAATATTGCAGTAAGCGGTATTATGTTGTTAGAAATCAGCTGAAATGATAAAAGAAAATAGCTGAAAGTGAGATGCGTGGGATACTAATACTTAGCGACATTTTTCCTTGTAGAGATAATTTCATAAGTTCAAATATTCCCACCACTACTTGGGTCACAATACAGTCTCCCGCAGACCAGAAATTCAAGCGTATTTATTGCTTTAGTTTGCCTAATGCTTCTACTAAATAATAAAGAAAATAGTAAAAAAATCAGCAGATGATAAATAAAGAACGTTTCTTATTACAGTTATACTTTCATATGTGGAGATTTTGTGAATTTGGCAGTGGATTTGAAGGTGATTAAAGCAGAGAACATGAAAATATTGAGGACATGAGCTAATTCACTACTCGCTATATATGAAGCTTTATGTACTGGACTATATAGTGTGCATGTTGGCAAAATAAAAAAAACCCTCATTCCTTTCATCCAGCTAACTACCATCATGCATTGCACAGACTTGCCTGTGGAATGATGGTAATTAGTGACCATCGATTGTATGTTACTTTTTGCAATGCATTGTGGGATACTTTGAGTCCAGTGTATAGATTCTAATAATTATCATTTGACATTCTGACAACATTACATAATGGTGAAGACACTACTGTATATAGTGGACCATAATGTGAATATTAAGCACCACCATGCTCTCTGCTCAGGTTGGAGGAGGGTGGAGCAACAGAAACAATTAGTTGTAACCTAAGAGTTAGTGTGTCTGACAAACACTGTCATGGCCACCATGTTAAAAATGTGTTGAACACACAAACACTACATGAAAAGCTGCTCAGTTTTATTCTGTGAGCTGTTCTGGATACATGTCGCACCAGTTATTTCTGTACTGTGTGCGCTGGCGCGCGTGTGTGCGTGTCTGTAGGTTTTACAGTCAAGCTCAATACATGCACGCCCGTGCACACACTCGCACAAAGCAACACAAATCCATACTAGCCACAGGCTCCTCTCCAATCTATTTTCTGCTCAGCTGGTTTTAAATGAAGTTATTATGACTCATTAAAATGCCCACATGCTTGTGGAAGTCGGCCAATTACGATTTAAATTTAGCCTCCTGCTCTCACAACCTTATCTCCCCCCTGTACTACCCACCTCTCATACTGCCACGGGTTTTTTTCCTTTTTTTCTTTTTTTGGGGGGGGGGGGGGTTGTGGTTCAGAAACCCCCAATGCACATAGACAGCGCATACCTGTACATGCATGTAGACCAACTTTGACACAAGAATACCATTGTCGTATCAGTGTGACAATATTGGTAAGAAAAGATTATATATCAAAGAGTAACATACAAAAAAAAAAAACATACAAATTCAAGCACAGGTTATATCAACATGTGCTGTCCAGATACACATAGCAGTGCCTCCTCCAAATGTGGTAGATACCACTAATTGCTATACAGAACTGCGCAGCTGGACCTTGCCAGTACCACACATGTACACTCTGACATACAAGCTTTTCAAGTCTTCACATAACTGAAGTTTTCCTTGGTAAACTTTGGTTTCCTTTTTTAAAAACGCAACCACACCAGGCAATATTTGAAAATACCTTTCGTTGTTATGCACTGTTCAGTTGGCTATGCATTAAAGGCCAGATGGGTTCGTCACATGTAGCACACACACTGTATTAAAAACCCGGTGTCTGGAAGTTGTGTAGAGAAGTTCTACTACTACAGTTTTTTGTGTGGGGAAGTTGACCTTTTACTGCATTACACTATACAATTTCTATTTCTCTGGTAACGAAGAGTATCTTAGCAGGTGGACTATGATTATGGTGATGTCAGTGACTGGCGGGTACCTTAAAATGAGGACTTATTTAATACTTAATGTGCTCACCTAAGTGCCACAGGGACTCACAATCAGCTCTGGCCTTCTGTCATCCGGACGCCCTGAGACAGTCTGAAGGACCCTTTGCCTAAAAAAAAAAGGCACTCCCAGAATACCTGGAGACTAGACCTAACAATTCCACCTGATCCTGCTTTAGCCCCCTTGAGCAATGTTCACTATTCAGCCAGTAAGATCCCCCCAAATACACACACAACCTAATTTAACATCACACTCTAGAGCAAACAAATGTCTGCAGCCTGTGCATCTTCTCCCTCCTTTCAAGTTAATGGAGAGTGTGTGTGTGTGTGTGTGTGTGTGTGTGTGTGTGTGTGTGTGTACACATGTGTTTGAGTGTGTGCGTTCTACAGTATCATTTGAATTTCCAGGAGAGCAAATTAATTGGCAGCCTTTTGGAATAATTGACTTTTACCACACACACACACACACACACACGCGCATGAATCTAGCACACACAGCGAGCACTCACATCTCTCTCCCTCAGACACACACACACACACACACACACACACGCTGCTCGCTGACAACAAAGCTGCTGGGAGGAGGGAGGGATGATGAAGCGAATCCAAAATTCAATCGACTGTGTTCTTGTTTTGAGCAGAAGGCACAAAGTGTACTGTACTGTGAGAGGCCATAAAACTCTCACTCTCCACCAAAAAAAAGAAAAAAACACACAAAAAAACAGCCTTTGGTAGACACACAGACGTTTCAGCAATCACCCTCCATCAAAACACTTTGTCTCGCATACAAAAATAAGACTTGGCATCAGAGCGGAATACCAAATCAGGCCCATTAAGGGAGCACAGGGGCACTCGCTACTTAGCAACCAAAAGGATTTAAAGCTGCAATATCCCTGTAATAAAAGGAATAAGATCAAGTCCTCCTGTTTTTTATTCTTGTCTGAAAATAGAGAGGGCTGAAAAGTCAACTTTGAGCTTCCCTCCTAACTTTTTGACTGACAGACTTTAGGAGTAACCAATACCACTGGAAAAAGACTTCAGTAATTTGATTACAAACTAATCTGCCGGAGCTGCTCGTTTGACAAAAGCTGATTACTTGTGGAATCATTTCATTTATGCTTGAGGGAAGATTCATCTTTTGCATATCTTGCAAATAAGAGTTGAGCTTGGACAGATGATTCTAAATTGTGTTACTTATTGTAGAGATTGTGCTAAGTATATGATTAAAAGTTTTGTTAATGGCTCTGGATTTTGCCCATTAAAGTAGATTTGCTAATGACAACGGCATAGCACTAACTTGTGTACTGAAACAATGTCACCTACTGATTGTCCATTCACTGCACTTCAGGTTATGCATTTTAATTTAATAATTGTTACTTTACTTGCATTTCCGCTTGTTTTGTGTCAACATTGTGTTTTTGCATTAATGTATTCCCTTCTACAGTGGTATGTAGTTGTGTATCTAACATGTCGGACGGATAAGCTAATTTACCATAAAAGCGATGGCGCACCACGATGTACCTGAATTAAAATTCACCATAGCCAAATTGATTTACATACTTATTTAAATATGGAGGTGCTCCTGTTCTAGCTACAGTCACATTGTAGCATTAATAAATGAACCTCTCATTCATTTTGAGACCATATACAAACAGGATCATTGTCAAGAAGAGTGACAGCCTCTACTAGGCTCAAATCTACATTTTTAACTAATCAGCTGAATCACAAAACAGGAAGAGGCCCTGTTCTTCCTGTGCAAACTTTGTCTGGCACTATCAGATGGTGGACAGAATGAAAACTGCAAATAGAAAAAATACTTCTAAAATGTTTATCCTTGTTCGGCAATGAATGTGTGACGGGAGCGATAGGATTCATGGGAAATGTGTTGTATATTTTGGACACACAATACAACTGAAATGAGATGGAAGTTAACAAGTGGGTTGGTCAAGATATTTATTGGTTTAGAGCAGTACCAGTATGATACAGTATCTAATATTTTATGAGTATAAAAGTCTGAAGCTAAACCAGAAACCCTTAGGAGGCAGCAGCACCCAAATGTGTTGGATGGAACTTTAGATTGTGATTTTTCTGGCGTATAGAGAGCCAAAGTCCAGATGTAGGCAGCTACAGGTGTCAGGTAGAACTACGCAGAGCAAAATGACATTTAAGGCAACTGGCCATCTAGTCTGAGTGTGCTTCCAGAGACCCAGAGGATCAGCCCTCACATTCTGTTCGGCCGGACTATTTTTATGTTTGTTTGTTTTTTTTGTTTTTTTTAAACACAGCTTTTCCAAGAAGCACAGGTAAACTGAGTTCTGGCTAAGGAGCGCAGCAACTCAGTAACACGTTTCCAATGATAGTCACATTTGCTCAGGACAGAGTTCTAACAAGTACCCCCCCCATCCCAAAACCCACGCGCCCCCAACTCAACCCCCTATACCCACAGAAGACATATTCAACCCTCTCCTTTCTACAAACAAAAAAACACCCATCTCA
>CM022491.1:1045966-1064188 GCA_011952105.1 Coreoperca whiteheadi | reverse complement strand
AAAAAAAAAAAAAAAAAAAAAACAAAACGAGGCGTCAGACGGAGAAAAACCTTGAAAGTAAAAGGGTGGAGGGGGAGGAGAAAAAAAACAAACCCCCCAAAAAAAAAAAAAAAAAAGACAACAAAAACTATCAAAGAAGCTGTGCCTCAGCGCTGTCTCTTCCCTAACCGTCGCCCGTCTCGACAGAAGCGCTCGTCTTGCCTTTTACGCCAGACCAAAGCGGCTATGAATCAACAATGATGTGTGTAACAGTACAGGTTGATGTCGTGCGTCAACACAGCCCCGCTCGGAAAGAGGAAAAAAAAAAAAAAAAAAAAAAGAGAACGAAAGAAAAAAAAATAAAAATAAAAAAGTTTGTGCACTTGCTGCCACTGTTGCTAAAAATACACTGCCCACATCTTCCGCTCGGTTGCCTTTCTCAAGGTGGAGTATGTGGTTCTTCCTCGAGTTTTCAATGTTCTTTTTTTTTTTTCCATTTGATCTCCTATCAACAGAGTTTTCACTTATGTCAATGGGTACAAACTGTGCATTATTATTAACCTTTTGACTGAAAATCTACTCCGATAATGATTACCTCAGTGTGGTCTGAGCTGACACAAGCACCTCTTGGAAGACTATTTATGTTCTGACTTTCATCCAAATCATGTTCACACCTTTGTTCACACTAGCGGTCTTATTTTATTAAAAATGTAGTCATGTTCTCGCCGATCTTAAAATCCCAAAGACCCATGTACTTGCCACCCGTCTCCGGAAACTAAACCACGATCTGCCCTCAAAAATCAAATGAAAACAGATTTCGTTTGAATGTTTTTGGAGTTTGATTGCTCTCTGCAGTCAGTTATATGATATTAGAGAAGGGAAATGGTTGGAAAATACTGTCAGAAATGTACGAAAAATAATAAATGACAAAATATTAAAGCATTCATTTATTTTCTTTGTACTATTTTGTTGCAAAAGGCAGCACTTAACATTTCTTCTGAAAGCTTTAGTCCGTGACATTTTATGCCACATTATTGTGTGTAGTGAATATAAGCTTTTTTTGCATTGGTATAAATGGGATTATCAAAATATTAGACTTCTGGTTACTCATATACAAAGCCAAAAGAAAAATGTATATTTATACAAAGAGGCCTCTTCTGCCACAAGCCCAATTTTTACCTTTTATACATCGCCTGGGCTTTCTCTGAGTAACTGGCAAACCTAAATGTTTGTTAAATGCTTCTTCTATTTCTTCTTCTATGCTACTTCTAATACTGCTGCCATTATCATTACTGACTGCTACCAATATCATTACTCCTACCTCCATTAGTATTATTTATACAACCTCCAATACTGCTAGAACAGCTTCTACTGCTTTCATTATCATTATGACTGCTACGGTTTCTTGTGCTACTGCTGTCCAAAACTTACAATCAGAACCACACGAGTACCTACATTCATTAGAATGGCGTGGTATTGAACAATATGTAATTAATAAGTAAGTAATTCAGATGCAAAGAGATATAATGTGCTGGTAGGCTGGTACCAGTGAGTACTGGCCTAAAACAGTTTGGTTACTATTATAAATACTACAGCTAATACAATGACAAATTACACTTGAGAAAATGATACTTGGTAAAACACCAAGTATAAGTTTAGATTTGCCATTGGGTTAACTTAGATCCATGTCAGCAGCCAGAAGATGGCTCTTTAAGGCTAATCTCCACTGGAGCATGCAGAGAGTGGCACACACACTTCAGGGAAAGGGCAACATGTATCTGACCACAAGATTACCTAGAATCACCCTTAGCTTCCACTTTGTCATGACTCCGGACTTAAAGAAAACTTTGACTTCATGCTTTTGCCATCGAACTGCATGATATGATGTTACACAAAATAGGAGCTAGCTCAAGGACTGAGGCTTTAGGGCTGGACGTTACTCCATCTGAGCTTCCTCAGACGGAGCACACAGTGGGGCACCCACTGGGAAACACAATCTCCAAAACAGTCAGCATGCAATATGTTTCTGTCATAGAGCTCCCGTCTTCCTGCTTTGACAAGTGAGTGAGAAGGGGGCGCATGTATAGTGGGGACCGTGAAAATGGGGCGTAATTTTAAAATAAACAGTGAATATTTCCTTGAAGCAACTTTTGTTTTTGACACGCTGAGTTGTGTGCTGAGCCAATTCACTGGCACAGCGTGAGTTTGTCATTCATCTTCGTCACAACATAGCCGGAGTGTCAGCATCCATCTCAGTCATTGTTTAAGTTTGGGTGATAAGCGGCCAAACAAATGATCCTGGCAATTATCGTTTTCTACGTACTGACAGTAGTTGGGTGGGCAGGGGGTGTGGGGGGGGATTGTATCCCCACCACCACCAACAACGACAACAATAATGCAACGCAGACAATTCAGACCACTTACTGTGTCCCATTGGAAAACATGCAGTGTACCAAACAGGGGGTTCAATTTCTAGGCCAACGTCAACACATGGATTTGGGGTTTTTTGTGCGTGTGTGCAGAAGGGGGTCCATCAGAGGTCGCATGGCTTTTACAGTGTCTCAATAAACCATCTGCACTTAGAGCCCTAGGAGTGAGGAGCTCTTTGCTGCGTATAAAAGACGGTACATGCCATTAAAGCAGTGCTGCGCTAAGTAGGCTCAGAGCACAGGGACTGCTGGGGTGTGTGTGTGTGTGTGTGTGTGTGTGTGTGTTTGGGGGTGGGTGTAATAGTTTCAGACTGGAGCAATCAATGTGGCCTGTGTTTTGACTTCTGCTGCCTTTCAGACCTCTAATGTCCTACAGAGGTGTAGGATGACAGGTTGATGATGTGCAGGCACCTCTTCGGTTAAGTTTCCCAGAGCTGCTCAGCTTTACTGGGCTGAGGAGTTATTTATTCCACAAATCACTGAAACTGGGTTATGCTCCACATTCAAATATCCAAAACTAGTATATTTATAGTGAGATAAAGACAATTTATTCCTTTATTAAGCTCTAAGGCTGCAGAAACGTCAAAGGTGACTAAATGCATGTCATGTGAAAATCTGTTTTCTGTTTATAATGTAGGGAGACAAAATTAACAGAAAATGTAAGTGAAAAGTTAAATTAATAAGACAAATTTGGAAAAAAATCTGAATAATAGGACACCTTTGGTGGCTAGTCAAAAATGTCTTTTGTGTGAGGTTGCACTGGGGAATTTGGACTTCTGACCTCAGTTCTTCTGAAATCCTGCCTACGGCCCTGCTTGACTTAGTTATTCTATCACAGTGAACATCAAGGTTTTATTTTTTACAAACTTCCAATTACATTCCAAGGCAACGTAGTTGTAAATGCAGACCAATTAGATTTACAGTTAATAACCACACTCAAAATTGAATGGGAACCAATGCAATTATTATTATTATTTTTTTTTTTAAAGTCCAAAAATCTGCAGCATGCTTTGGAAAGTGTCGTAAGAAATATTATGATTTGTCATAAATAGGTTAAAACATGCACAACCATTGGTGTGATCTTTTAAAGAACTGCTTACGGACATTCATTAGGATTTTTTATACAGATTTAAACATTTAAAATTTTTATTTCGTACCTTTCCTTCTTGAAAGTAGTGAAACTTTACATATAATGCTAAAATGTAACTGTACAGAATAGCAGTAATGAACGCGCTATCGTTCAGAAAAATCCCATCACTCATTCCCTACAATCAGTAGGGATTGTAGGGAATCAAACATGGAAAAGCAAAATATGGAAAGGATATATGGAGATGTTAGGTGAAATGTGATACATTTGATCCCAGAGAAATAGCAAGAGAAAGCGGCGTTCAGGCTTGCAAAACAAGCACTACAGGCACTATGGCAAAAATCTCCATTACACTTAACCCAGCAAGGAAAACAGGAGGTACTGCTTGCTAGCTCAACAGTGATCTTAGTATGGTGTTGTGGTTTTTGGGTTGGTTTGATATCTTTACCTGAATGAGACAGCAAATGCATCCGTAGACGGAGGCTGTCCAAGAAGCTCTTCCCACACAACTCGCAGCCGTAGGTCTTCATTCCACTGTGCATCTTCCTGTTAACAAAGAGAAAAACAAACATTTTATTTTCTGGACTTTAATGTGCATGCATGTCACTCAAATGGATGGTTGTGTCCATAACAAAGTGGCTTTTTTTTTTTGTACGGCTTATAACTTTCAGCACAACAAAGGTTGCAATTTGAGAGAAAATGTCACACTCCATCAGTCATAACATCAGCACATAACAATAACCATCAGTGTAACAAGAGATCCAACTACCACACATATTCTTCTGTAGGGAGCACCAGACCATGACTTGGCATTGTAAATCACAAGATGCTATTCAAGCAGAGGCATTATCAACTCCCTACATCTCAAGTGTTGCAGATGGATAAGGAGCTATAAAGTGAAATAGAATGACTTATTCAGGCAAACACATAAGACAGCAACTTAGTGTTATGAACCATTTATGGGCCAGTTTTTGATTACTGCTCTCTAAACTATAAGGTGATGTGTAGCTTTAAGCAAAATCTGATGTGCAATGAATTGCCTTTTCCCAAATACACAGTCATTAGGCTGTAACATAGTTTAAGTGTACAAGGTCAGACAAGACTAAAGGTTCAATATTTGATTATGTGGTCTTGAAGGCCTTGAAGGTTAGGTAACTAAACAACATCTGACAACCGAAAGTCTAGCCTCGCGACTCTCTGTTACGAAATCCTCAAAGACCCCACGGCTCAGTACAAAGCATATTATTCTTGAGAGATATCTGAAAGGGCTCTAAAGCAATTAAGGTGACACGAATTGCCAAACAACTGCCACAGTGCCTTAAACCTCCCGAGAACTTCAAATACCTCGCCTTGAGTTAGGTACACAAAAGCATACACACCCATGATTATAATGATCGTTTGTCAAGTTGGTGCAGTTTCAGATTTGGCACATTCACTCTCCCAAAACTGTTGCTCTTTCACAGTGAGGCTCCAAAAACAAGTGCCTTCTTCTTGATAATAATGCTACGATCTTGTATAATCAAGATGGTGACAGGCGGTGAAAAACACCATTGATAACTCTTTAAGCTAATGATTAGGCTTTGGTTTGATTAGCATGTTTCTAAATTTGAATAATGTTGAACACTTTAATGCAAAGCTGGAAAAAAAAAATGCAGTGCATGATTCTATACTCAGGTGAGTGTATGCTTCTGGCAGACAAAACAAGGCATTCTTGGGGAAACAATGCCCTTGATAAGAGATCTGCTCAACTTGGGCGAGATGACAGCCATCCATCTTAGCGTCTCTCAACAAAGCCGCAGAGGAGGAGGTGGTGCCACTCTCCCAAAACATGACTGATTGATGTCAGATGTCGAATGCAAATTGATTTACAGCTCTCTTTTGTGCCTTGAGAGGGGTAGGGAGAGACAGAGCGCCAATGAGACCGAGACAGACAGAGAGAGATTATAGTGTGTCTTATGACAATGCTTGCAGGAATTATTAAGCAGTTAAGTCTAGTATGACTTCAGTGACAATTAATTGCTGCAAAACATCCTTGAACCCTGACAGGGAAGGTTGGCGAAAAACTGAGATGTAGGTTGCGTAAGTCAGGACCATTGCAGTGGTTAGAATTTGTGGCGAGACCCTGGAAACTAAAGGCAGACTGAGAGCCCTTTGGTAAGCCGTGAGTAATTAAAAGGCCCTATAAATGCCAAATGCCCACAAAAGGGAAAGATGGACACTTGAAAAGCCAGAACGGGAGAGAAAGTGACAACGAGATGAATGACACAGATGAGAAAAGAAACAATACTCTTACAGTGTTAGAAAGCAACCTGTGACTGTGGTGTCTCTAATGTACTTTAACGAAAAACTTCCACTGCCCACGTTTTCCAGAGTGACCTTCCATAACCAGCAGAGAAATCCGAGTTAGTGCCGTTAAATCAAAAGCAGGAATACAGGCATAGCAATTCACCATTAACGTGTGATCAGGCTGCTGTTGGTTATACATATAGTTAGACAAATCAACCACTTCTATGTTGTAATTCTTCCCCCAAGATTGGTGCACTAGAATGATGCCCTCACATTTTATCTCTGAGGGACCAAAAACTGACAGTTATCCCTGATGTTTCATGTAGATATATCTTAATGTAATTTAGTCTTTGACGAGTTATCCACATGAATGACAGGAAGTCACTAACAAACAACAAAATGAACAAAGGAATGGAACAGGGTTTTTTCCTTTAAGGATCACAGGTGATGTACTCACACAGTTTCGTTCCGATTAGGGGAAAACACACGCAAGCGGTAAACCACAACTCAACACACATAGAGCACAAAACCTTTCAAAGGCCTTTTGTGTCCCTCCTCAATCTGACCATTGTGCCCCCCAGACAGAGCACTGATAAGGTATGGATGGACTTATTAAGGCCAATAGAAGTGGAAGCAATGCCATGTATTTTCACCATAAATGTAGTGTTGATGAGCAAAGTGCAGTGTGTATGTCCCTAGCTGAGAGTGTGTTAAGTTTAACTGCAATAGCTAGCACTACCCGCTGAAACAGCACATTACTTGATGTTCAACAGAGTGGTAACAGCACCTGTTCCAGTGATTTAGTCTGTTAGAAGGAAGGTTTAGGACTCCTAGAAGCCTGTCACCTCTCTTTTGGCATTTAACAATATTTAGTCAATAGGGTCTGAAGCTTCTTCTTTTAAAGTAAGCGCGAGATTCAATTGCAATTTTTTATGAAAAGTAATGTTTATTTGTATTGCAGTGGGATAAAGCTGTTTGAAGAGAGGCAAAACCCAGGCAGCCAAAATAGCTTGGTCCAGCACTGGCTTAGTTCCGGCATGCTTGATTACCAGATTCAAGTTAGACTCGTGATGAATAATGCACCCGAACCAGGTTAAGTACAGTGTACCAATGCCAACTGGTGACAATGGCTAAACGCTAACCTGAGTGCAGCTAACAGAGCTGATTCTCAGCCCAAATCAGCATAAGCCCACACCCACAAAGGCTAGCCAAATTTTGCAAATGCATGAATCACATTTAAGCCAGCTCACATTTGATCATCTGGGGCCAAAACACAGCTGAGTGTGCTAACATTGCTAACAAGTTTCAATTGGTCCGACTTGACTGGCTAACTGGCAGTTTTTCGCGTCTGCCATCTGAGATTTCTACCACACTTTGGAAATAAAGAGATAATTAGAAATGTACCCCTATTTGTGAAACAAGGTGACTAACAGGTGTGGTTAACTAGCACTGTGGACACCCATGTGGGTGACACAAGGTAAGGAAACTAAAGTCACCTGTCGGAGATGAGTGTTTTAGAATGTGATTTGCTGGTCTGACGACAGAAAGAAAGCAACCCCATCATTTATGAAACACGTAATTGTAGACAGACGAAGGTGCGCACACACACACACACACCTACGAAATATAGTAGAATAATACACAACATTAGATGACAGCATTTATAGGTATATTTTATACACTCTGAAATGCTTTGTGTGCCCAAGTAGAGCTAATGATACACTGTAATTCAGCTTCTACAGGGTTTAATGAAATGGAAAAGAATACTAAAATATATTGTCTCAGTGATTTAGCTCGGATAGATCTCTCCACACACACACACTCTCTAAAATCCCATCGTAACTGTCTGCTTTCATGTTGTGCTTCTGAAATAGATGATGAGGTGTGTGTTTGTGTGTGTGTGTGTGTGTGTGAGTGTGTGTGTGAGTTCAAGGAGGGAGGGAGGGAGGGTGAGTTGAAACAGACTGACTGTAGCCATTAAGGAAGTTCACATAAAACTCTCTCAGGCCATTTACTCAGTTAATAATCGACTTTGTCCAACAGTCACTTTTGACAACGGCAATAAATTTAAAATTTATGTCAACAAAACATATGCTGATCACCTCGTGCAGTGTGCTTCCTCGTAAAAACCAGCCCAACCAAGGGCTGTCTGTATGCCAGTGTGTGTGTTTGAAATGTGAGCCGATTACAGGCCTGGGTTATTGAGCTGTAACAGCTTGCCGCGTGTAATTTAGAACTTTTTTTTCCATTTTGCCGCTGGACTTGGCTGGCCATATATCATAACTAGCACAGCATTTGGTGAAAAAAAGACCCAAGCTTCCCACCTGCCCCTCTACTTGCAATATGACACCGTTAAACAAGTCAAAATAAGGTAATATACTGATACTATACACTGCAACAAATAACATAACTCACACACCTCCATGGTCCTTTGATGGCTTGGAGTCATATCATTGGGCTTTAGAACCACTGCCAAACCTCATTAAATCAAATGACTCTGCTTGAAAACTTATGCCGATACCCTCTTCAGCTCACATCACTATTTTTTATCACCAAACTATTTGACAAAAAAGAAAAGCCAAGCACAGCCATGCTTGATGACTTGCACTTATTTCTCATTGCTTGCCTAAAATCTATTTCTCCCTCAGCAGCCTTGAGTGCTGTTCTCTATCCTTTCATCTTTTATTTTTCCATTTTTTTTCCTCCATCCTCCGTTCCTGAAGGGAGCTATAAAACAACCTGAAACGATGTTCGTAAATAAAAGCTTTGGAGAGAGGAATCGAGGGTTAAGATGGAGAGAAGAAAACACTAAAAGATAAAGAGAGGCAACTGATAAGCGGTGGTAAATTGAAGAAAGGCTGTGTGGTGTGGGTGTGACTGTTTGTTCATTTATTCTGTTGGTCAGAAGAAAAAGAACTGATAATTGGGGAAAGGACAGCTTGGACTTAAGTAGTGATGAGCATCTGAGACGTTTGGTAATGATAAAAAGAGAAAGGAAATGTATCTGCACCCAGGTTATAGCTCACATTAGCTATTAGCTTAGCATAAAAGACAAACAAATTTAAACCTGTTGTTTTCTTCCAAAATGCATTCTGTGTATTCTTAAAGCTCCACTAATAAATATTTTCATATTAACAATGGATCAAATTATTATGTATAACAGCAAAGGGGTCACTCTTAGAGACGAACCCACTAGAGAATCATCATCTGACTCTTATCAGCTCTACCTAGCCTTTTAGCCTCTTTTAACACATTATTTCGTTTTTCCCAGCATGCAAACACCACTTTCATCAATCACAAAAGGAAGCAGGCAGCATTTTTGAATGACAAAGCTTCGATATGCCCATAGTACGCTACCTGTCTAGCACCAAATGACAGATAAAGTTAGCGACTAGGTGGTGAAAACTGCAGAGGGAGGTATTTGTCTCAGAAACATGAATCCAAATGCATGCTAATGTTACTCTGTGTCTGCTGGATGTGTAAATTTGCAACTTTTTGCTAACATGTTCGCAGCAACACTTTTATATGGGTTCTGAGCTTGTTCACTTAATGCATCTTTAAAGTCTAACAAAGATGATGAATGTATGAAGGTTTCCACTAATTTAACTCTATGTTCTGATCTGATGATAATGCAGCGGCCAACATCGTGGTTCACGATGAGCACCGGGTGAAAACACACAAAAAAAACCCACAATTTATACTGTACACATGATTATTAACAAACTGTACTATTCATATATTATAATGTATGTTTGCTAATTGAAGCTGGACAGCGAAAATCACCCAGCATAATTGCAAGTCAGTAACAAAGCATGTAAAGTGACGTTAATAGCAAACACAGGTCAATAAGCATTGCCCTACAAAACACAGGTCAATAAAACGACTTGAGTTTTAAAAATGATCCATGGTATAAGTGGGATAATGCACTCTAGAAGAAAGAGCCCAACCAATGGAACATCCATTTGAGGATAAAAGCACAGGGTGGAAAAGAACCATTGCCGCACACACAACTCGCTGTCATGGTGAACAAAGGCAAAATGATGCACGAGGCGATTCAGTGACACTTTGGTGGCTGATCCTAATGTGGCCATAAGTGGCGCAGTGTGCCGCCGCCACCTCTTATTTTGGTTTTCTGGCAGGGAGAGATGGAGAGGAGGAACAAGGGACTTTTTTCAACATGAATTTCCAGTCCATTAGGGGGCTGACCATGTCACACAGACCAATAATGTTGGGAGAAGTAAGAGGGTGAGAGGGGAATAGTGGCGGTGGTGTTCAATGAAACAAAGGGTTGATCAGGAAGAAAACAAAAGGAAAATCATATCCATATGTAACTAAATAGCAGCCCATGTTTAGGGGTAAAAATAAACAATGATGGGAAACATTATGGCACCTCATCTATTTTTTGAAGTCCTCCAAAGCTCAGTGACACACGCATATCTTGTCCAGTGAGCCACCATGTGTAGTTTTTAACATTTACATGGGTCCATTTTGTGACAGTCTGGAAAGAGCAGGTGAAAAAAAGCTCCCTTTCTGTCATTTTATCCCTGCTTTTAAGCCTCCCCTATTCCATTGCCCTCCCACCCTCACCCCACTCCTCTGTCTTTGCTCAATCAAAATGTATCAGGCAGGCTGGCGTAACACCGGTCGGCGTGGGCTGTTTATCCTGAGTCCTCCTGCACATATCAATGACTTGGCCCCCGTTGTCCCCCGCCGGGGAGACGTTCATATAAATTCAAGCCACACACGCAAACGCTGAGGCACTCGTGTTGAGCATAGATGAGTAGCAGGGAAGGAGGAAAAGAGGAGAGACAGAAGGATGGGGCGGGGGAGTGCCACTGCCCTTTATCCTTACTGTGTTATTTATAATATCACAGACACCACCACCACCAAATTTGCCCTGAGGGCGTCTCAAGAGGAAAAAAAAAAGAAGAAGACATATCACGTTGCTGGGGTAAAATCAATGACAAAATTAGCAACAGTCAATATGTTTCCTTGCTTTAGTGACACAGTTCCTGTTTTGGATAATCAGCAACATATATGTAACCTGTAATTGTGATGCCAACCTTTGGTGGTAGTGAAAGGTGTCATTTCTCTCAAATTTGGTCAAAATCTGATCAGAGCAATGTTGACAGCTGGCTATAAGAAGTTAGATTAATGATACCCGCAAGTTTCATTAAAATCCAATCAGTCATGTCTGAGTTAGCCCACAAGAGGTGTCCTAACCTACAGTATTAATTAATGTATTGCACAAATTCCTAATGGTGTTACATGTAGCTTAAAGGTGCTACATGCAGAATTTTGTGTCTCTAAAGACCACATTTCCAATAAATCTGTTTGCTTCGGGTGCCAACATGTGTCCCTGCTACTTGTTTTAAACAACAAGTGGATTAATGAGCACTGGGATGGAGATGGATGAATAGAGCCAATATGCATTCTGAACAGAGTGCTGAAACAATGCAGTTAAAATGGCATACACTGAGTAACGTTTTGTACTATTCAATATAACTATGTAGTAATATGATTCCCTTTAAAACTGAGAATTAACCTGGATTTAAAATGCCAGCATGTTCTCAAGGCCTCTAAACCCCTTTCTGAAATGGAAGACAAAAAAAAAAAAAATCGCTGGCTTCATTTATCCATTATGGCTTTTTTTCACTGAGACATAAGTGTCCCTTACATAAATGTTACTTATGGCCTTATTCAGAGACATTCATCATATTCCTTTTTACCTGCCTGCTCCACAACAGGATAATAACCTTTTTATAGAATGACATGAGAAGAATGTCCTTAAATTAAAATTGTCTCATTCACTGTATTGCATGTTTGTCTTAACTGATTTTATTTTCTTTCTGCTTAAGAAATGATAACTGAGTGATAGCGAGTAAGAGAACCTTGAGTTTAGAATATTTTATTACCGAGACGTGTTTCTAAGGTCAAGAATGAACCTCATTGCTCAAATCTAAATTGCTGTTTGATCTGTTTCATGTGCTCACAATGCAGTGCAGAGACTGCGTCTCTTCTCTACTTTGTTCGTGATAAGTTTACTGAAATCTTAATATTAATGCGTTTATGTGAGAAGTAATAGCTTTTGTGTCACAGCTGTGTCGGAACGCAATCACAAACAAACAACAAAAAAAAAAAGTACATTTGCACTAATTATCGCCACCCAAGCTTGATTGCTACCTAAGCGCACACGGTTTTAAGAGCCTGGGTTCTCAGGTAATAGAAGGCGAATAATCCAAGCAACTTCTAATTGTGCATCCAGGGCTGTAAGACACTATTTCAAGCTAATCCCAGTTAGATACCCGGATTCCCCCAAAGCTTAGAAGGTAGGATTCACTCTCTAATACCCTCAGAGTTACTCAGGAGCCATTTCAACCTCTCTCCTACAGTTCCACTCAGTGTGAAGTGCTTTCCCCATTTGAAAAAGTCCCGCTATTCAATAGAAGGTGACAATGAAGAAAGAATATGACCCAGGGGGATCAGTTCAAATTCCCAGACTGGCAGGAGCAAATTTTACCGAGACCCCCTTGGTAAGACACAGAAACTGCAAGGATGTTGTATTCCAACGTGTGACCGGGCTACTTAAAGCAACATTATGCAACTGTTTAACCTGAAAATAATTTTGATGATATACTGACTTGAAATAGGGAGAATGGCGCCTCTTTCATTCCCACTACGTGCAACATAGGCCTGTTCTTGCAGTATGTGACTTGGGTTTAGTGCTTTACGGCACTGCGTCACACACCACCAACTGTGGGTCTTCAGCTAGCTATAAGAAGAAGCTTGCTCAGTATTCTCAGTACGGACATCATGGCAGGAGCGAAGAGACCGAAGAGGACGTTGACGGACGACGCTAAGAAGAGAAAAATGAAGAGTGACCGAGCAAGAGGCCGGACTACTTTGCTACGTTTGGCTGTGTTAGCAAAGTTGTCGACTCGCTAGGCGCGCGAATCGCAACTCGAAAGTGTTCTGTGCCAAGTCGCAAAAAATACCAAGTCTTGCATAATAGGGCTTTCAGAACAAATCATTCAAAGAGAGCAGTGCCCTGTGGATGAGTGAACTAAATCACAAGATTGAACAAACTGGAAAAAGAACACAAAAACAGTAGGATGGTGCTGCTGTTGAAAAAACACACATGCAAGTGTTTTTCGTTATCAACCGCCTAACTTGTAAAACACGTTAACACAGTACAATCTGAAAACGAATGCAGCAGATGAACGGTTAGTTACCAGAGTGACTCTGGTCTTTCACTATGTGCTGGCACTGGGCAGCACACAGGTGTGAGCTTGTATATGCGCAGCTCCCTGCAGTTTTCCCCCAGGTTATTACTATAAATGACAGTGTGCTCTTAGTCAACCAGCCTGGTTAAATAAGGATTAGAGGGATAAGGAGAAAATAGCTCCACACTTTTGAGGGCAGCAAATGGTGTTTGCAAAGTCTGCAATCAAAAGCAGAAGCTTTGCCTGCAAATAATTTGACATCCCCAGTTCCCCCCCTTGTGTGATAACTCTCATTTTAACTATAGACCTAAAGACACTTCCACTGAAGTGTTGGAACGGTGGGAACAAAGACGAAGGAGAGCGTGTAAGATCACACATATAAAGTATTTCTGTTAAAGCCCATCTCTGAGACAAACACCAGCCCCGCTGTTCCCTCTTCCCCTTGCCTATCTTTTGGTTTGTGCATCAAAAGACCCTGCCATCTGAAAATAGCGCGTCAACATTTCTGTTTCGTCTTGTTGTTTCTTTCTTTTTTTTTTTTTTTTTTTTTTCTCGACAATGTTGCCAGTTTGCTAGATTCCTGTTTTTCCTCTGCTCCTACTTTCTTGATCTGTGAGAGGTTACATCGCATCGAGTGAGACGTTTGGCTCCTGCGTGTGTGCGTCTCTGTATGTGTGTGTGTGCAGTAGCAGAGCTTTGGTGGTCTATAAAAAGCAGCCAGACGAAGTCTTCCCTCTCTCCTCATGCATTATGCATTGGCATCACCTTCCATCAAGTGACAGAAAAACCTCAAAGATGTCTAAGTTTAGCTTCCATTCTGAAAGCCAAACAGAGGAGGAGATGTGTTATTTTGACTGCCACAGTCGAGCTAAGCACCTGTTACATCAATAAAAGCTGCATTTCGCAACAAGAACGATGGCAACAACAACCTGTGTGATGGCACAGCACTCACAAAAAAAAGCGGTTAAATGCAGATAGTAGCGGGGAGTACGTGAGTGGAGAAATAGCTCGTATTAGATTAGATGACACTGGATCAAACTTTGACCTTGGTGAGAAGTTTTGTCTTTGCTGTGGCAGTTAATAGCAGAGGGAGAATCCAAAAGGCTTAATGTGAAAACCAAAAGAATCAAACATTTTACTTTGAGGAAAATATGCCCACAATACTGTAAACACAAGAGAATTTGATCATATGATGTATTGGTTAAAATATTTCTAATTTTAAAAACTTTGACAAACAAAGGTTTAAATTTCTTTCAAACTATTATTCGTAATGTAAATATTAAATTAAGGCAAACAAGAGCTTATTGCACCTTGCTGACACATAGACAAAGCAAAGAACATTATAAATCAATCTGTTCAGTCCTTCTTCCAGGTCAGTTCTACAGCTGGTTTGATTTATCTCTGTAGGTCAGTGTAAAGGTTTACGTAGTCTTTTTAACAGGCCTAGGCCCCATGAATATGCACTCTAGCTTTATTGATCAGTCTCACACACTTTAATTACAACTGTTTTTTGATTTCCTCCTGGATTATTTCATTCTGCCCATAAACCTGCTCAGGCAAATGTCAGGTCGATAGATTTATACTTTAAGTTGTTGTAAAAGCAGTAGAATTTCACATTTCAAAGATGTACAAAGTTATAATTTTGGATTTCTGAAAGCCTTCTAGTCACAGCACCGAGACACAGAGATTTGTGCATTATAAAAACATGATTAATAATCTACATAAGTAGGCTATACACACTGTATGCTGAAGTGCATACACATGACATGTGGTTGCTCCATAATTATGACTGCTATTGTTGACCAGATGTTTCTTATCTCAGGAAACACTGGCTCAATGTCAATATTTTGCCGACAGCAATATCAAACTTCATAATGTTGCTCAGTGTAAACACTCTTGTTTGTCTGGAAATGGCAGAGGGACCTTGTGATTTTATTATTTGTAGCCAGCGCGAGCCAGAGCAGACCAGTTGACAAGGTGATTATTTTGGTATTTGGACACAGCTCTCAAACTATTATGCAATGCCTCTGGGATTGATTTACTGTACGCCTCGTAACGCCGGGCAGATCACATTCTGGGAAAAAGGCAGTGGCAGGCCAGTGTGTTTGTGTGTCTGAGAGAGACGCCAGTGTGTGTGTGTGTGTGTTTGGCTTTTGTGTGTCTATCCATGGAAAATAACACCGATGAGATTATTAGCAGGAATGGCTGTTTCTATGCTGAGGGAAATAAAAGTGTATAAAAAGAAAAAAGGTAAAATTTCAGGGACTTTTTTTGACACTTGAGATGGCCGCAGGCAGGTTGTTTTGATGTGTCTGACCTCGAGAACTTGTGTGTGTGTGTGTGCGTGTGGGGGGGGGGGTGGTGGTGGCTTGGGGAGGTTCAGGTGGCAGCGGTGGCGCTAGGCCATCTGCACTGTCATTCACTGCACGTCCGCCTTCCAAGAGTTGCACAGAACCCACGGGCATCCCAAAACAGCCCCAGTCGGAGCTCTGCGGGGCTGCGGTAAACAAGTCGCTCTCATCTCAGAGAGAGTGTGTGTGTGTGTGTGTGTGTGTGTGTGCGGGTGTGAGACTGTGTAATACACTGGTATATTCCTGTTCACATCATAGTACAATAGTGTTTTTGTTTTGTTTTTCCTCGCCATAAAGTACTTCCACGTTATGTACATACATATGGTCTTTACGGGTAAAAAAAAACAAAAGTGTATATTTATACACATTATACTCATACAGTATAAGTAGATTATGCCGAGCTGCTCATATGAAAAATACATATGCAACATTTGCACTTGCTGTAAATATATATTTGTTTTTATACCAAATGCTCTCAACCTTAATTAGTTGAACCCATCAAAGTCAGTCAGTAATTTTCTACCGCTTGTTCCCGTTCGGGGTCGCGGGTGACTGGAGCCTATCCCAGTGGCTTCGGGCCTTAGGCGGGGTACACCCTGGACAGTGGCCAACTCATCGCAGGGCTGACACAGAGACAGACAACCATTCACGCACACATTCATCCACTAGGGACAATTTTGGAGTCACCAATTAACCTAATGCATGTCTTTGGACGGTGGGAGGAAACCCACAGTATCACGGGGAGGACATGCAGACTCCACCCAGGAGGGTCGTGGTCTGGTCCGGGATTCAAACCCACGATCTCCTTATTGGGAGGCGGGGGCGCTAACCGCTCTGCCACCGTGCACCCCCACCCCCTAGTCTAGCTAATCAAAAGGATATTAACTGATGATCGCTTCATCATTTATAAAGATATATACCAAAATCTTGTAAATTATATTTTTAGGGGACCTGTTGGTCATATACCCAATTATTAACCACTTTAATAAATGAACAGAGTAAGATTAATGACAATTCGTAGTCCCAGCCCTATATAGTCAATTGTGCATACAATAATAATTCTGGGTTCCACAATTTTCCACAAACTTTCCTTTCATTAAATAACTCTAATGGGAAAAGAATTGTATTAAATGTGACTTACTACAAACTAAGCTAACTCAAAAGAAGCAAAACGATAATGAAGCATGACAATTGCTCCTATTTCTGGCAGGCCCCTGATATTCCCTGGAGGTTCTAAACCTGACTTTGGGAATCATTGGTGTACATTATGTAACCACAGCTTGCTCTGTTCATATTTATACCTGTCTCTTCTTTGCTGCTGTCACAAGGCAGCATCTTTCAGTCTCATCATATCTGACCTAAAACGTGTAGTTAACTATGGATAAACATATTGCCTATGACTGTCACAGCTTATATTAGTACCTTCATCTCTGCACGGCACCCTATTAAAGGGAGAAAACTTCAGCGAGTGAGTATGACAGCTGAACAGCAGCCAGTGAATGGAGTGGGCGGTCTGTGCCAAGAATTTCTGTCGGCTTGAATCAGTGCCTTTGCCCGCACAGTGGAGAGTCATGTGAGAGTTTGGGTTTTGTGTGTTTCTGTGTGTGTGTGGAATATAGCTAATAACAGAGCTATCGGTGGCTTTTTGGCCTCTTTTTATTCCACCAGTGCCGTGTTGTGCTGGGCCAGTCCACGCTAACTAGTTGCAGTCCAGTTAATGACGCTTGTGCAATGTAGAAGGTCAGTATAGAAAGAAGATTAGTCAGTATTAGTAATGCATCAGGTAAACTGAGATTCGAAAAGGCAAATTTAAAATGTTTTAAAGCTGCCAGGCACTAACTTTAAGACCACTTTAAAAACAAAGCTGTGACAACCAGCCCTTTTCTAATGTTGTGAAACTATAAATGAGCAGAATAAGAAAAAAAAAAAAAAAAGAGTACAAACAGGTAAAATGGTGAGCAGCATGATGTCCAGCTGGGTTTACATTGTTGTTCCTAAGTGCAAGGAACTCTGCACACAAACTTGGGAGAAAAAAAAGACATTGGTGACCTTCATAACAGGACTGAACATCTAAATTTTCTTTTTAAAACCCTGAACTTGATTGAAATGGTTTTAAGACATTGTAAAAACCTATCAACACCTTGTATTGGGTCAATGTCATTGCTATGTATATAGAAGGAGGAGGAGACCATGAGACAAGAGCTCCAACAAGAAAAAGGGAGAGAGAGAGAAAATATACTGTGTGAGCTGAAAGGATAAAATATGTGCTGACAGCTTTTTGGCCAGAGGGCTAGAACACTGAAATAGTAGCGTCTGGGTGTCAGGCCGGGGTCGCTCCCTTCACTCGAGAGCAGACTTTCCCCGACCCTGCCTAGGAAAACATCACACACCACTACAGTCAACTGATAATGTAGTATCTGACAGATAATGTACTAACTTGTCCAAATGTGACACTAATGCACCTTGGAATTAATAGAAACTAAGCAGTAGTAGGAGACAGTAGGAGTAGGATGGATAAAACTAATTGAATGAGTGCATTAAAGCTATTATATAATGTAAAGTTTTACACTACTTGTGAAGTAATGACATTGGATAATGTAATAACTTTGACAATTTATTATTCTGTCAATTGCTGCAATGACTTTGATGATGTGGTGGTTTGGACTGGCGGTGAGAGAGGGGTGGGTGTATTTTTTTCCTTTACAACTGGTTAGAGAAAGCATAAAGGAAGAGATCGATCGGACTTCGAATGCTGTGACTAGAAGGCTTTCAGAAATCCAAAATTATAACTTTGTACATCTTTGAAATGTGAAATTCTACTGCTTTTACAACAACTTAAAGTATAAATCTATCGACCTGACATTTGC
>CM022491.1:986083-1043993 GCA_011952105.1 Coreoperca whiteheadi | reverse complement strand
GGGTTGGGGGGAGTGGAGAATGGAGAGAACAAGCTGTCCTTTCTCATTTGCCCTCACTCACTTTCACTGTCCATGTGTTCATTATAAAGAAAGGTTTGATCTTAAGAGCGTCATCACACTGAACTGTCAGTAAATGGCCAAAACACTGCGCACTGCACGCGCCCCCCCCCCTCCCCTCCCCTCCTGGATGGTACCTTGGTTTGGTAACGATCCGCTCACCACCCCTCTTCTTCCAAGAAGCTAAACATGTTGGATTTACCAGCTGCCAGTTCGGAGCCACACACCCTGAGCTGCAGCTGGGTTTGCACAGTTCACTTTGCATTTTCCCTCCAGACTGCACAGGCTAAACTATTTACAGTCTGGGTGCCAGCAAACTACTCTAAAATAATAACAGGGATTTAAGTGGAAACAATTTCATGACTAACTTTGTCACATGAGTTTATTCCTTTAAATTTTTGACCCGTTCGCTCCAAACTCCAAAAAATGGTTTTGGTTTGGCTTGTCCTTTTCAGATGACGTGTATGATGTCTACACACGCTTTTTAGTAGGACAACGTGATTTTTCTTTTTTTAGGCTGGCCCACCTCTGGCTCACAGGACAGGATTAATTTCATTTTACTCCTTTTATATTCTCCCTTTAAGAACTGTGTAGTTGGGTTTAGCCATGATAGCCAAATGTCTGAAGCGATAAACAAAAGCACGCGACCTAAAACCTTTATTCAAGAACGTACGGATAAATACAGGTTTATTGTTTGCTACACCTTTGAATGACAGGTGATCTGTGTAAGGATGGAAACTAGAGGGCAAAAATATATATTTTCTTATATTTCGTGCAATCATGAGAGAGGTTTCCATTTCCCCTCAGTGTGTTCACCACCACAAAGGACTAAACACCCTGACCTGCCGTCTTCAGGCAGTAGGGGAGGTATAAGCAGATGTACTTAGTGGCAGGCAGCCTCTGCAGAGGGTCTTCTTTGGTGTCAGGACAGTGTTTAGGCTGTTTCGGTAAACAGCATCAGTGCATTTCATCCCCTGTAGCCTCATTGAAATCAGCTTCTTAACAAACACATCTCCATCCTCTTATTTTGTCGCTGACCCAATCCTCCACCCAACCCCACTTCCCCCTCTTACCCACAGCCACCACCAAACTTCCCCGTGTGTTACCTGAGACAAGCAATTTACCTTTTTTGTTGTTTGCCTGACCTAGAGAAAACAATTTCAGAGGGGTCTTCCTGCGCTCTTAACAGCCCTTCGTTTGAACAGGTAAAGGCGACTGGCGTGCCACAATGGCTTTTTTTTCCTCCTAGAAGATGAATTGGCGAGCTGTCAGCTTCAGACAGGCCGAGTAGCAGTGTTTCTGTAATGGGACACTGGAAGTGTCTTTGATTAATGGAAGAGCCATACTGAGCTGTTAGGGAACCCGCCGTGGCCCAGCGAGAGCGATTGAGCGGCGGATACATGCCGACAGATGTGCAAGGGAGCGCGGGCCTCGATACCAGCAGAGGAGGAAGAAAAGGAGCAGGTGGAGAGGATAGAAAGAGGTAGTCTGCCTTGCTTTCAGCCATTTTTAACCTGATGCCTATTTTCCCATCTTATTTCATCATACTGATTGATTTAGACCTGAATCTTGTCAATTGCTTCACTTCAGAGCCGCTTACATCTTTGCTGCATCTTTGATGCTTCAAAATTAATGAATGCCAGACAAAATATGAAATGAGTTAAAAAAAACAAAACAAACTACAACAATATAAAAGGTCCAATATTCAGTTTTAACATAAAAACTAAATAAACATTTCTCATAAGGATCACCTAAAAGTGGTTATAACAGCGCCTGTTCTCAGAGAAGAATTGATCAGGGAGAAATGATTATCAAAACGGTTGAGACATATTCTTCCACTGCTCGCAGGGCTGTAAATTCGAGTTGCTTTCATTCTTTATGGCAGAGAGCTGCTAAGAGCAGACCCGCAAAGCTACAGTAAACACAAGCTAACGTCAGGGGACAACTTTTGGTGAAACCCTTAAAGCCAAAGTCAAAAATGAAGGATTTTTTAAACTGCAGCAGGGACATCAACATCACATGTCACTGACTCTGTGCTGTTGTCGTCCCGATGTCTATTCTGGTAGGAGAAATCTCAGCCAAGAGCTAGATGGTTCCTTTCTTCTCAGATCAAAATACATTTTGCTCCGTCTCTCATTTGTACTTTGTCGTCTTTTGGCTCCAGCTAATAAACAAATCTAAAAAAAAAAAAAGGAGAACCATCCTCATGTAATAACCAAAAATATATTATTTTATTCCCCTGTTATTAACCTGGATCCCATCAGTGCTGGGAGAAGAGGCACACTAGAGCACAGAGTTGTACTGTAAACAGGCACAGTCTCTAATTCCTCCCTGTACAAATATGTCAGAATAAACACTTATCTTTGAGAACAGCTGAGTAGACTTATGTGGAATTTTTCCCCTTGCAAAAGATAGCAAAACATAAATACCCACATTTTAAATGCCCACTGATAAAAATGGAACAAAATCATCCATCCGTGACGGCCGCTGTTTACAAGACAGCTGGAACAGAGGGTTCCAGGCCGCGCTCTTGCCGCTTTTTGTTTGGAATAATGCTTGTTTATTGGAATTGTGGCATTGCTGTGTTTTAAATGGAAGGAACAGCATTTTACAAGGTAATTAGTCAGGCTATAATCCCACACTCAGTCATTTACACACACACACACACACAGTCTTCCCCAGAACACTGCATCCTAATACCATCATGTGACAAACCACTTTTGTCACCCTTAATTCTGCCCGAAATGCGTCATACACAGACTTCCACGAGAAGGATGGAAATACTTACGAAGTTCAAAATCCTGATAAAAATAAAGATACTGGTTATTCTATTTAAGTAGCATGACACTTTTCTATAAGTTTTAGGTAACCCCTCTTCCTGCTGCAACGTCATTATCAGCTCTAACAGAGATTGGAGGGATCTTAGGTGAGGGCCATGGGGGTTGGGGATGAGTGTTTATGTTGGCCCTTGTTTCCAGGGTCGGAAGCCATCCCGAGGGAGCGCATTCCTCACCCAGAGCACGACTAAAAGGTATGTGAACCATCTGGACAAAGCCATGAGCCACAATGGCCCTACACAGGGCCATCCATGTGGTCCGACGGGCAGTCAACGATCTCACACTGTCGGCTTTTTCATTCCCCCTGGCGCTGGAGGCATGGAGCTAGATATCCATCGGCTCCACTATGGGCCAGCCATCACTTCCACTGTGTGTGTGTGTGTGTGTGTGTGTGTGTGTGTGGGTTCCATGGTTCCTTCTTCCTGGCTCAGCCATGGCCATTTGTGAGGCCCACTGTGATGCCCGCACGACTGTGTGGATGTAAAGAATGCTGCCTAAGGTCAACATATCATTAGCTGAAGGGTCAATGATACGATTGTTTCCTTATTCCCTTGCGTTATCACCATTTCAAATCATCATATGACTCCAGCTTGCAAAAACGGCATACATACCAGCAATGAATGCACAAGTGACCAATGAAATGCCTGCTCACCATTTCCTTGTATTAAAAAAAAAAATGCTGATTTTATCTAATTTCTTCAGCCCGTAAGGAAAATCAGTCCCCGGGCCAGCTCTGATCAGAAAAATCACACTGACATGGGTTTTTGGAAGCTAAGTTAAAGGCTCGGTTCACCTAAATCACAAAAAAAAAATAAATATTTATGAGATCTGTCTCTAAAATTTCTGTCACCGTCCCAATACAATAGAGCTGAATGGAATTTTGTTTATGACTTTTGTTTTAGGGTGGAGGAAGAAATCTCTGAGACAAATAGCTAAAAACGTACCTCTCTTACCTCCAGTGCACTAGAGGGTCACCTTGTGATACAATACTGCCTTTACATACTTTAAAAACACATAAACCAAACAATTGAACTGATAAAATGTAAAAACAAAAAGACTTTCATCACAGATGAACACCAACAGGCTGACATATTTAATAAGAGGTCAAAATGAATGGATCGTACCTCTGTTTTTGCATGTTTCAGCCCATTTATTACAAATAGTTCATAGTCTGCATCACAACTAACCATTTTGCAAAGCATGCTACCGTGTTTAAGAAATGTGAATCGTTTTTTTTTTTTTTTTTAATAACAGTTCTAGGCATCCATTCATTTCTGGTAAAAAAAACCCAAAACAACACGGTATGGCATGCATTGGAAAATAGTTAGCCAAAAATGTAGAGAGTGCAGGATTTGTAGTTAAGAAGCTAAAACCCCACTGGCATGGTCCTTTAACCCCATGTATTGGTCTAAAACTACAAACGCATCGAGACCCAGTCTGAGTAGACCATAAATGTACACGCTGGCAGAGGAATCATCATCATCATCATCATCACTGGGTCCAGTGTGACTGTTAGTTCACAGAGGACAGCTTCAGACGGCTGGATGAGTGCTGTTGTGGAGCTGAGTGGCCTGCTCAGATAGAGAGCAGAGATGGAGCATCGGGGCAGCAGCACAGCAGCTGTGTCTCATAAAGAAACCGAATTTGATAATCAGCTGAGACAGTTAATTTGCTAATAAGGGATTCTAATTAATTAATCAATGTGCATTTGGTGGGAGCAGGCGCTATTGTCAAGAGCGGTCAAGTGCAGTTTGCTGTGCCTTTCTTTCTCCCCTGCTCATGCTTAACACATAAGTTGATGTCAATTTCATTTGGCACTTTGCACATTTTCCCATTGCAGAGGGAGAGGGTCTGAGTGAACACAGTGAAATCTGGATGTGTGCATGAGGATGTGCGCTGTAACTGGTCTTCATTGACAATAACGTAGGACTTTTCTGCAGGACTTTGCCCTCAACATAGTGATTTGTGATTATTAAAATTCTGTCTAAGGAGAATCATAAGTCAAGCAGTCTTATTCTAGACTATTCCTGAAATAAGGAAAACAGTGTCTTAAAAGTGATTGAGCAATGCAATGACACTCAACAGGGTTCAGGCGTTAAATGTAATATGCACCAGTTGTGAATACTAATGGGCCAAACATGATTTCTTCATTTGAACTGCAGTTCTCACACAGTTTTGATATAAATGCGTTCAGCTTGAGGTTTTACAGAACACAGAAACAGTCTTGCGTTGCATCTTGAAGCAATCATCGACAACACACCTAACAGCTCCAGACAGCTCCAGCTCCAACTACTTTCACTCAGTGGTAGAGAGTATATTTACTCAGGTACTGAATTTTAGTACAATTTTGACGTATTTGAACTTTACATACTTCCCTTTTTACTATTTTATACTTCCTTACTATGTATTTACCAGTGCTTCACTACATTTAAGGGAGGGAAATATTGTACTTAACTACATTTGTTGAAAAAGCTATAGTAAGTACTCTACTTTGCAGATTGATTTTTAACATGTAAAAAACATAGGAACGACTTAAGAATATAAGTAGATTACGCTGATAATACTTGACTTTCACTTATGTCAGATTTTAAATGCAGCACTTGTAAAGGAGTATACATTGCAGTGTTTCCACTTTTACTTAAGCAAAGGATCTGAATACGTCTTCCACCACTGCTACTTTTCTAATATAACTGGTTATGTTTTTGAGGTAAAAAATTCATACCTATCGATTACTTAAATGTACAAGCCACAAGTAATTTGTATTTACATTTTCTTAAAGTATAATTTTTACATACTCATAATTGACATGGATATTTCCACATTTCCTCTACTATCTTTCGGAAAGGAAATATTGTACTTGTCAGTCCACTATCTTTCAGCTGTGTTAAACTCACAAAATAAGTCCCATTTCAAGAGTTATCACTCAGCAGTATATAATGTAATGAGACTTAGGATATTCAAATACTACTTATGTTAATGCAGTACCATGCAGCCTGATCATTTAAAACACTGAAAGGGGCCATTAGTTTTCAGAATGAATACTTTTACTTTTGTCAGACAAATAACACTTTGAAAATGAGAGGTTTACTTGTAATGAAGTGTTTTCCAACTGCAGTTTTGCTAGTTTGTTCCCCCAAAAATGTGTCATTTCATGCTATCACCGTTCACTGCAATGCAATGACTCGCCTGACTTGGATTATCCTTTCGATGGAAAAAAGTATGTTTTAATTGCTCTCCTAACCTAAAGTGTTAACAAGTGTTGATTGGCCTTCCCTAAGCTCTGACAGTGCTGAGTTTAACACTTTCTGACTTCAATGAACGGTGGTGCTTTTGCTGTACTGTCCAGTAATCTTTGGGTGTGTGTGTTCAGGTTGCCGTGGCAGTTCCTTATGTTGAAGGCAGTAGTGCCCTCTAGGCGGAAACCAAAATCTCCTCCCACCTCTGCAGGGCAAGTAGTTTTAACGTGGTTGACGAGAGGGAGAGGCAATGCACAGAAGAAAAGTAAAGACCCTCTCTTTTTTTTTCAGACCTATGCATGACCTTAAAAGACCCCCAGCCCCTCACATATGTTTCAGACACAGAGCGGGGAAAAAGGCATTTATGCAAGTGGCTGGCTGACCCCAACTCCTTATGTATAGTGTTGTTAAAAATGTACAGAAAGAGAACGTATAGAAAAATGTTGGTAAATGGTCCAGATGACCAATGGGATACATCTTGAGTGTTAGTGTATTTAGTACACATGAATGAATGCTTCTAAACTCTTATTTGGACAAACGCCAAACAGACAAAGTGCTGCAGAGGTGGACGGGGAAGGAATTTATAGAGGGGTGGGGGTTATCCTGCTGGTTGTACTGGTGTTGGTGGGAGGGAAGGAGCCTAGTGGTGCTAGGGGTCAGAGGCCAGCTGCTTGCACTCAACAGCTGTCCTAAAAGCAGCAGAGATAAGGACTGAAAGCATCCTGTGTGTGTATGTATATGTGTGTAGATGTGTGTGTGACTAATACCAGCCACTGGGATACAGTAAAGTTTGTCCAACTGGAATCTTACGACTCCACCTTCCACGTCCAACAGGCTGAACACTTCTCAAACTTTGGCTTAAGTCCTGAGAAAAGGAGTAGATTACCCCACCAAGGGAGGGAGGGAGGTCAAGGCTTGACCGGTAGGCCAGGTCATTCATCAACCGCTAATGGCCAGAGCTTTATGCTGTCATGATGAATGACCTTTGTCCAAGAGGGAAACGACGCAAAGCTTGGCTGCGAGACAATAGCATTGGCAAAGGCATCAATTCTTCACATGTCAATCGCCTTCTGAAGGAAGCTGGCGTGGTGGGTTTGTGTGTGATGAGCACTGTCTTAAAAAGCTCAGGGCGATTGCTTATCTCCAGCTCTAACAGGACAAGCAGAGGCGAAGTGCAGGCCAGCAGCTTCTAGCGAGGGGACAGGTGGTGACAAGGTCTTGTTTAGGCCTGTTTTGGCTAGTCGGGTATTCACTCTGACCCCATGCTTCACCTCTCCTACCTCCTGTGCCACCTCGTAATTGTATTGGATGTCATTCAGGACCAAAGTCAGTCAAATCAATCTGTCTTTAGGCCAGTAATGGGGAGTAGTGACACTACATGTAGCAAAGCTACTAGTTCATCTACATTTCCCAGTAGTGGTCGGGTAGTGTAGCTACTCTCAAAATCAAGCGTATCAAGTGAAAAAATTCAAATAAAAAAATGTAACAAATGACTGAAATGTTGCTCCACCAAACGGGTACCGCCCATCTTCTGATTCAGGTGAAAGGCAAGCAGCAGATAAGGCAGCCAAAAACAGCGGTAGAGCTTTTAACAGCCACATCACATCACGCACATACACCCTTCAATGATTGTAATAATAGTGAGGTTTAAGAGAGAGCGAGAGACAAATAGACAAAAATGGTTTGTTTTGTAATAAACGCATTACAAAATTGTCGTTTCGTGACATAAAATAGCTTCAGTGTGTTAGGTTTGCTTTTTCTGACTAGCTTATAGTGTAACTCGCCACTTTCAATGCGTGTGGCAATGGTCACTTAACTACTTCTGATGAAATACTTAATGGATAAATAAATACTTCTAATGAAGAGTAGCTTGTTGCTTCACAAGCTAGAGTTTCAAAGTAGTTTCTCCAACACCGCTATAGGCAGGACCATCTCACTTTTGTTTGCTCTGTGGAGAGAGACATTTTTATTTATTTAGTTATTTTTACTACTGACCATGTTTGGGGAAACTGGTCCGAGGGGTTTTTCCAGTAGTTGCTGTCTACAGGTAAAACGTCCCTGTGAAGAGAGGAACTTACAAAAATTCGAATGTTAAAAACAGATCTGATGAAAGTATAACTGCACTGATAAACGTGTTTGGTAAGGACATGACTTATTTGATTAAATAAAAAAGCAAAACAACTATTTCAGAATGGCGACCATTCATCCTTCTAAAACCAAATTAATCTTAAAACAAGATTTTTATAGCGCTGCAAATTGTTGATAATTCCTCATTACCCTGAAAAACTGCGTGCACAACTATGGTAAGTACGGTAGACTGAAAGTTGGTCAGTCTGCGATGGAGTTTGCAACAGACTGTTTAGGTTATTAAATTTACCATTCGCCTTTAGTTTCTCTTTCAAGTGATGTTGACTTACATTTTTGTGAGATATGGTCAAAATATTGCTCTGGGGAGAAACAAATAGCAGATGAACCGGGAGTTTAGAATATTTTATTCACTGATATGTGTTTCTAAGGTTAAGAATGAACCTCCAGGCTCAAGACCCAAGTTGTAATAAACCAGAAGTGTCCTTTAATCGTAGCCAAAACTCTTTTCTGGCATCAATTTGTGTTTTGCAACTTAGTGAAAACTTTTTAAAAGTTTTTTAATACGGGATGAAAACAAACACGCTCTATTAGACTCTGCTGTATATAGTGTCAAACTCCCTCCCAGTTCCTTTATAAGCTTCCCAGTGCACTCTAGTAAACTCAATGATGAACAAAGTGCCTGTGCTAAGAATAAAACAGGCTCATGTGAGTGATTCCAAAGAACCTATCAAACAGAGCTCCTCTTCCTCCATGTCACTATCACTTCCTCATTTTGAGGTCTGCGCTTTTTTCACCAGATGCTTAATAAGTTCAAATACCACACGCCTGTGTTATTGTTGCAGAAAGAAGCTGCTTACACACACACTTACACACTCCCAAATTTTTCTTTGTCAGACGTCTCTTCTGGGGTGTTCTCAGTCCAGTCTGCTTTATTATTGAAAGCAATACAAAAAGGAATTGATTACAAAGGAGGATTAATTCTGCACAGTCCCCAAAAGGATGTAAAAACAAACAGCCCAGCGTGGCCATGTGGATCCAGCCACCTTATCATTTTATTAAAATGACGCCGGATGCATTTTTCTCTCTCTGATCACATTGCAGGCGTCGCGTTTGACTGAACAGGGCTTTTGGCGGGGAGTCCACCTCTCTGATGTGTTTTAATAAACACGACCTTGATTGTTCCCTGGTGTTATTTTGAAGCGTGGAAATGAGCCTTCTTTTCAATGGTCTCTGCTGGACTCATTCCTATTGGCAGCATCCCGGTCCTCTAAACAAAGTCAGCACTGTGACTGGCACTGGCCGTGTCAGACAAAACATGCCATTTTTAATTAGCTTTGTTAAAAAATAGAGGCTGGTGGGGGACATGGAATAAGAGAACATGTCTTACCACCTTAATTGGTTCATTCAGAATCATGTGCAAAAGACCTGGCCTACCTTAACTGAAAACAGTTCTTTTTAAACTCTTCTGGTATTTCCCTCCTGGTGAAGCTGAAAAAACATTTTTTGGGGACTTTTTGCCTTTATTTGATAGGGACAGCTGAAGAGGGACAAGGACTCAGCCTTGTACATGGGGCACGTGCTCTACCAGGTGAGCTACCCATGCCCCACATGCACGATACTTTATGTAAACTGAATACATTTTTACTGACAAGTAAAAATATCAGAGAAACTAAGTGACCATTTTTTCTTCCCTGCCCATCTTGCCGTTTATTTCTTATGTGCATTGGTTTGGGAAGATAACTACAATTAGCAACTGCATGTGGAATTAGATATGTTTGTGATTGGTTGGTATAACCTTTTTATGTTAACACTACAGTATGTAGAGCACCAATGCAAGCCTGGAGTTAAATTTGTAGAAAATAATCACAATGTAAAATCGCTATTGCAGTTTCTCATATCATTCGGCCTGACTTGTATCATAACTTTGAAGTGCTAAAGCACAAAAAAAAAAAAAAGAAAGCACCTGGTATATGAATCTAGACAGTCTGCATATTGCCGTACAGTGCTGCTCTTGCCTAAAGCCACTCTCTGGTATCACTTGTAGGTGGACAGAGGATTCTGTTCCTACACTGCTGAGATGAATATCAAGACAGGTGCCGGTGACTGCATTGTATATTTCCCCTTGCTAACGCTTCCCTCCTTCACTCATCATTCCTCTGTCACCTCACTGAAAGGTTCGTGTCTTTCTCTCTCAGGCTGTTTGTTCAGATGTGGGCAGCCAGGACACTGTGGCATGCCTGGGGCTTGCCAATGAGATTAGACAGTGACAGTGACACGGTGGCGCGGCCAAATGATCTCCAAAACCGCAGGCGGAGGCTGGAAAAAGGATGTTCTCAGCCGTACACATGAGTCACTGAGGCCCTGTTTGCTCTCCTGAGCTGCTGTTTGTTTTTGGTGAAATCACTGGCTTATTTGTTTTAAATAGAGACAGTGAGATGTAAAGAGCTGATCTCATTAGTTCCATATTTTGGGAAATACACCCATCAACAAATTAGGAGGCGGTAGGGGAATAAACAGCTATGTATCAATTTTGTTACCCACCAACTGATAGATAAAGATGTAAAATGGTAGAGAAGCTGCATCTTAGCTTTAAAATTACCCGGTCATCTACATCAAAGAAGTAAAAAGTGCTGGATTTACTGGCTCCTATAGCATGAAGACACATACAGCCTAGTTGCAGCTGGGTTGTCTTATTGTGAAAACTAGAAAATATTTCCAGATACTCTGTCTGACCATAAAACTACTTTGCTGTAATCGGATGACCTTTACCTTCAAGCAAATGGCACTTTTGTGATTCTTTGCCACTCTATGCTGCTGTTCGATGTCATGCAAAAGTGGAAGAACATGCAGCGCGAGAGCTTTCGCATTTGTTTAACACCCAGTGTTTGGTAGCTCTTTCTGAGATTAATATCTGGTGCACAGGAAGAGATGCATTTTATGTCCCTTTTTGGGGCTGCATAAAAGTAGAGCTGGGTGTGGAACCTTTGTACAATCAAAGTGTTAGGTATCAAAAGTGGGTATTAAGTGCTTGTTGAGATGAGATCATTAAGCTTGCTGACTTATTCTTGGCAAAACTATTGCACATTTTTAACATCAAACAATAAATAAAATGTTCTACATCATGGCTGAAAAGAACAGAAAAACACCACAGCAACAGGTGTTGAACTGTGAAGATGGACACAAACTTTTAAGAAGACTAAAGGGTAGCTTTACTAAACCTACCACAAATTACAGCAAGGGCTGCTAAATTTGGCGTCGCCACATGTTTTGAATGTAGCCGGATATGTGGTAAGACTGATGATGCAAATTAGCAAAGCCGCAAATGAATTAATTCGACGAGTTAATGCACTGCTGCTTGATCGTGGATGCATGCACTTGATGCTGAGCTAAGACATGTTTTCTGCATGTCTGTAAAACAATGGAGGCCAAAGTAAAAGATTTAAAACAAAGTACATCAGCAAGTACATGATTTTGATTGCTTGCTTTAGTCATCATGCACTGAGCCAGATCTGCTGCACTGCAACCAGCCTTTAAATACAAATTAAAGCAGAACACAACTGAGAAACCGCAGCAACGTCACAAAAAACGTGAAAAATAATACTGTTAATACTGCATTGCTCTGAATGGAGAGCTAGTGTTTGCTGCTGTTATTGAATCTCACTATCTCTTTTCTGCTTATTTGAGACATTAAATCACAGACAATTGTCTGCAATGATTCAGTGACCAGTTGTATAAATTTCTCCCACAAAACACACACTCCCATAGCTTGTGGTCCTACATAGGAATGCCATCAAATACATTTAAGTCAAACATGAGATCTTTAGTAATGCCATTTTACGATCATTTGGACAATGCAAAAGATTGGTGCGACCCCATACTCAATATGGACAAACCCTGTATGACTTGCACCTTCAAAAAAGGATGATGGTGCTACTAGGGGAAAGGTTAGGCGGTCACCAATGGCACATGAAGACTCATCAACAGCAAATGTCACGGAAATCAGATCCAGAGTTTCTGAGATACTTTGCCTCTGATCAAAGTGCTAGTGAGGGAGAAACTTTGACGTTACAGTGTTACTAGATGAGGATCACTGGGTCACCAAAATTAGTAAGAATCATTCTCTGAAGACTATAAATATTTAGACCAAATTTTGTGGCAATCTGCCTGGTAGTTGCTGAGATATCTCGCTCTGGACAAAAGCGTTAGTCCGTCTGTTTGATCATCATCAAATATATTCATGCAGTCAGCAGGAACATGTGAGGAGCCGGAGCATTAGCACTTTAGGTTTGAAAAAAACAAGCTTTGCCATCAGATTACAAAGCTGGTGAAGGAGTCCATTTGGTTGAGAAAAGCAGTGTGGAAAACTAGTGTGGCAAGAGCATGTTCAGCATTCAGTGTTAACAACTGTAATTTCACATTGATGCATTATAGGGATGTGCTCTCCCCTTCAGCAAGAATGACTTTCTGCAAGGTCATAAGCAGACACACACACACACACTCAAGAGCCTTATTCACAACATTTAAAACAGCTTCTGACATTTTCATTTGTATAATAACATCAAGGATGCTTTTCTTTTCTGAAGCCATGAGTGGAGAACTTGATGTTACCCTCCTCTTAATCCTCCATGTACTCTTGGATAAACGTTAAATTAAACATTGAAGTGTAAGTGGGGTGTTTTGTTTTTTTTTTAACTCCACACTATCATCATGATTTCAGTGCTTCGCATTCAAGGCAATTTCAGTACCTTGTCTTTTTAGGACAATTGCAAAACACTCCTTAAATAGAGACATTAATGCAAGCTGTTAATCCAATGCGTTCTCACTCCCAACTCGTCAAATACGGCCGCTTGGTCAGTGGCGCTTCGATCGTATTTGAAGCAAAATGTTTGGGGTCATAACGGACCACAACCTTACTTAGGAAATCTCATATAGAATATATAAGGAGGAAAGTGCGAAAAAAGTATTGCAGTGCTTAAATTTTAGGACCGTTTTTCTGCACTTCATATTCTGTACTGTTCACTTATTCTTCCATATTTTGCTTCCTGCACAGAGGTGTGGGGCAACACGTACATGAGTAATACTAAACCTCTGAATGTATTACAGAAAAGAGCAACAAGAATGATATGGATGAACATACAAACCGACTGTTTATCAAGTCAGTGTTGAAATTTAAAGATTTAGTGGATTTAAAAACACGTGTAAAGCCAGAAATAGACTATTACCTGAGCATTTACATAAATTGTTTATAAACAGGAATTAGTGATGAGAATCATAGAGGGAAATTGAATACAAAAAGTTTAAAAATATGCACAGACTACATTAAAGCAGGAGTTAAACTGTGGAATTCTCTTCACAGGGACTTGTGAAATGTTGCTCAAATATTATTCAACGCAAGAAAATGTATAGAAAAACTGTGGTACTGTAGGTAGAGCAAAGCATCTATAGTATTTACAACCTCTGCATAAAAGTCACTTATGCATCCAAAGTCACTTGGAATACATGTGAGGAGAAGGGTAACACGATTGTGCGCTTCAGTCACTATTAGCAAATGTTGCGAGCTGCTAATGACATGGTTAAAATAAAACGAGAAGTTAACTCACATAGTGCGGACCCTGTCACGCAACACCAAGTGGGCACTTGAAGACCGTGCGTGCTCATGTTTTGGGACATATCTGCTATGATCACACGCCACAAACAACTGCAGCTCGCGAACCCAAAATTGGTTGATGGGCTGATCATATTGTAATCATTGGTCACCGTTTGCTTCCCAACTTCACTAAATCCATAGTTTTTAATAAACTTTTCGCACACATCTCTGCATGCAATCCCAGGCACCGTCTCACCTACTCTGCCAAGTGAAGCTGTTAAGCCTAGGCTTATGAAATTCATAATCGTACATAATCGTTTTTTTCCTATTTTCTAGGCTAAACGATTATTCAAAAAAAGATTGATAAAAATAGTCATTTTAATTAAAAGGGGTACACCGGCAATTCAGTATATGGCACATCCATAAAAGGGAAATGGGAGGACCGATTGGAAAAAAAAAAGCAAGACAACATTTCCTTTTTATGGGTCAAGCTCAAAAAACGTTGGATCCTACATTTCCCATAATGCAGCAAATAGTGTCTTTTTGTTAAACCCTCCCTGCCCGTCATTCCAACGGCACGCTCCCAGTTTGTAAAGCAGACTCTCTGTTGAAAATGTGTCATCCCAGAGCCTAATCTGAGAACACCCTGACAGCCCGCCCAGTATCATCTCCAGTTCATACCCAGGACCAGTAGACAGGGATTTTAAACTGGACAAGCAACCAGAATATTTGTTTTCTGTCCAAGACTATGTGGGAAAAACCTCAACCTGAACTCAGTTCATCAGGCAGTTTAACGCAATCAAGTTCCGAAGAGTCAAAGATTGCTCAACAGCTCAACCGATGAAGGATGATTCAGTTTGCTACTTGTCAAGCATGAAGAACAATTCACACAGCACTTTGAATTATTACACACCAGCAACGAACAAAAGATGTCCACGTCGGCAGCGAATGTAGATTTGAAGTGCATGGTCATGGGATTACAGCTGGCACACCATGTCCAGGATGTTTACCATATAATAACAGTGCAGAGCTCCATCACTGTATTGTTGCTACAAGAGGATAAAGTTCATTCTCTCTTATCGTGGCTGTGATTCTTGATAGCCATGCACACATCTGTCAGCAGCCACATTTCCATGGAGGATTATCTGACCGGCCGGCAGACACACTGCTGCTACTGCAGTGGAGTTTATTTAAAGGAGCAAGAAGAAATTTGTCCTATGATGGATTATTTGGCAGCACGCAAACGTGGCAACTGATGTATGAGATGCCATATTCTGAAGAGAGCAGGTAGAGATGATGAGTCTCAGTGGGCACATACTGTCCTAGAAAAGCAAAGAGGTTTTGAGTGTTTCCGGTAGAAAGATACCGCTAGCTGGGGATGTCCCAACATGGCCCGAACTCCTCTTCTGCTCTCTGCCGTCATCATGTGTGTTTGCTATTCATTTTGGGCAAGTTGGGGCAAATACACTCTCTCAATCATTAGGCTGAATAAATATATGTCAAGGATGGAGGTTGATTTGGGATTACAGCTACATAAAATGTCCATGGAATACTTGGAATGACAGAACAACATTGAATAGGTGGGGCATTAAAGGGGAAGTATCAGCTCCGTTTAAAAGCAGGGACATAACTCGAATACTTCTGAAAGGAGCTGCTGCTATTTCTTTAAAGAGCTGCTGAGCCTCGAAGAATTTCATGAGTCTTGGTTTCAGTGGGGAGTTTTATTTCACATTACTGTATGCCCGTAGCCAGGGTTTTAGACATGCTGGGGTCACAAGTCCAAAGTCTCCGACACAACCCGCCTACACAGAATTTTTTTTGACTAGCCACCAAAAAAAAATTCAAAATTCTGACTTCATTTTCTTTTATATTTTCTTTGTTTGATTACCTGCACTTTAGACCATGACTTCTAACTACCTGGCTACAACGGCAACACCATGTTCACATAACAAAGCTGGGCCGCTACTATTCCTAGACGACCCGTGTACGAACCGAACCCTGAGGTGACGCGACAGCAGATAAAAACGTAACGCAGCAAAGAAGATGGTCGGGACGAGAAGCGAACAGGAGCATCTAGTCCAAGTACGAATGGATGAATGAAAATAAAGTGAAGCAGTACAACATACTGTAAATGTGTTCTCTTCTATTCCTGTGATTTTAACTAGCATCTTTAAGAGCTCATTGAATTAATTAAAAGACAGTAAACAAGGTATTTTTGGACAAGAACCCCATCTCCCAATAAAAAAAAACATTACCAGTCTTTTCCATGGCTGCTAATGCATTTTATGAAGACTGCGTGTGTAATGGGAGTTTTTGTAAGATTCACATGACATTAAAAAGGAGACCACAAGTCCAGTGGTCTGCGCTCAGCACAGAAATCAGGGGAAGTAATGTTTGCGATTAAAATGTGAAATGAAAGGAATCTGGGGAATCACTTAACTGCTAGAAGCTCTTCTTTGTTGAAGGGCTTTCTAAATCGAAGTCCATCATCATCTGTTGTCATGGTCTGTGTTATGTCACCTACTGTATATCACAGTCCAGACTAAATCTGCACAACAGTTGAAAGATCGTGCTGCCACTTCTGCAACAGTCAACTGGGTGCTCAAATAACCTCCTTTATTAGCATTGACACAGTCAGTCCGGGAGGTGTGATATTAACGTCTTAGGAAAGAGTAGGAAGGAATAACTTCAGAAGCATGCATCCTAGAGGGAGTAAGGTACACAACAGACAAGAACATTGAGTGGATGGTGAGAATCCCAACCCAACTTAACACTGCTGAATCAACAGGGACAACCAGGAGCATCCCAGTGGGGCTGTTGGAACAACTAGGATCTATAAAGTGGACCTTTTATGTGAGATTATTTTGTCAAATAATACATAGTGTTTTCACCCATTCTGTAAAAACGCTCTGATGAAGGCCCTGTGCCTGACTGTGTTGGTTCAATACACAGCAGACTCCCCCTCAGTTAGTAATGCGGAGTTATCTTTCACAAATGTACACAACTTGAACCCTTCAGATGTATATTAAATCCTGAACATGTTTACATTTTGATTTGGAACTGTTAAAAATGGCACTAATCGGCCATAGTCATTTTTCTTTCCTCCATTACCACCGGACCCCTGCAGATGCATTTAACTGATTGGGATTCAGTAAGACTGAAACAAACAAAGCACTGGGAAAATTGAATTGTATCTTCTTAGATGATACAATCAAACATAAGGAAAAACATCAGCGTTCTGTTAAATTCCAATTTCATTCTCATATGATCATAGAAAGAACTAAACAGGTTATGATTGTCTTTTGTGCTACTGTATTCGATCACCATTTCAATATATTAGTAGACCCATCACATTTGTTTTGTGCCTTCAAAGCCAGTGCTGCAGAAAAACCCAATTAGTGAAAATGAAAGCAAAATTGATGCCAGGACTCTTATCTGTTTGTATCTATATTTTTGCTCAGATTGAGAAAATGCTAGTTAATCTGACCTGACATACATAAGGAGAAGCAGTGGTCTGGACGTTTACCTGAAAAAGAGGCATCATATTCCCTACCTGGTTGTCGACTGAACTTTAACAACTGGACATTAGATGATAAAGAAACACACACATTCCCACACCAATAAGGGAGCACTAACTAAATGCTGTGTGAGCACATTATATAGACACATGCATCCACAAACAAGCAGCCAGCCACAATCTGTAGTGACATTATGAGAGACAGAGCACAGAGAACAGTCCAACACCTTCCGAACAATGCTTCCTTTGGCCCAATAAAATCATAAAACGCCTCTCAGGATGCTTCCCTCTTTTTCAGTTTCTCTTTGAACTCGGATGACGCTGAATGCAGCCGAGGAGACGGCAGACGTGACAGTGTGAACAGCAACAGTCTGGTGCTAGACAACACTTTACACCCGTACTGCAATTCACAGTTCAAAGTGCAAGCCTGAAAGAAAATATTCTAGAATGATGGTAAGGATTACCGATACGTGTGCCGAATACAAAAGGGTGATTTGGCGCTTTATCGTGCTTGACGGGGTTGGCAACAAAATGGCGGTGGATGGCATGTGTGGGAAGGTCTCGCCAAGACGCGAGGTACATAGTGAGTACTTGTCAGTCCTCTTGCAGGAATAAAAGCGAAACCAATGCCAACGCTGAATGGCGAGACAAAAATCGAAAGTGCGGCAAGAAAGGGAGGGCAGTGTTTTCAAAACAAGCTTGAATAGATGCACATTTACAGTAACACAATGAAATAAATGAAGCCCTTTGAAGAGAAGAGCTGTGTTTTACCAAAGGACTGGGCAGAGAAACCAGCAATTTTGCGATTCTTCTTTTGAAGGTTTTCTTCTGTTTGGGGTGGAGTGTTGGGGGGTTTGTGGCGCACTGGCAGCTGAGGCAATCTGGGTCTCAAGCACATCTAAGGTTGGGCAATTAGTTCCAGTGCCACTATTAATGTGCTGAAGGGGCGCGCTCTGCGGGGGGTTGAGGGCTCGGCTCAAAGGGCTTCGGTCCTTGCTGGGAGGAGGGGGGTGAATATGGCCTACAAAGGTGGGGGTCAGGACCTCAGGGCCATGTGAAAGCTGTACCATGTCCACTGACCTCTGAGCGCTTGTACAGGCCCGACCGCCATACTGCTGGCCAACAAATAGAGACCGGCTGTTACAGTCTCTACCGTTCGTTACAAAGACAATATCAGCCCTAATATCCAAAAAGAAAAGACTCGGTAAGTTTGCTGACAAACTGTGGCTAGGTTCATATTGGCAGCACAATACTGGCTTTTAATGAAATATTTAATAAAGGGATCATTAATGGGCCAATTAATGAGGCCCGTCCCTGACCGCAGTTACATAAAAAAAACTGCCTGGACAACATGACAAGACCTTTGGTTTTCTTGTGACATTTTGCCTCATGTCATTGTTAAATAACTATTTTTGCAAGTCAGTTATTCATTTAAAAGCTCATACACATGACAGCACTTCTCTCACAAATGAATATGTGGGGATGAGCCTTAAATAGCTGCTGATACACCTAAGAATTGTATTCATGTGGATTAAAAGAGGAGAGTTAAAGTGCTAAAAACTGTTGGAAGAGCATGATAGAGAGAACATAAACAAAAAAAGCACACAGTCACTTACCCTAAAATATATTAATTTGCCTGATAAATCATTATTTTTCATGTAACATTGTCACACTATGGGAGCATCTTACTGTACGTGCCATCACTAGTCAGCCAATTAACTTCCCCATCTTCATCTGGATGCTCCTTGCTGTCTGCAACTGTTGATTATTTTCAGTATGGATTTATCTATTGATAATTTTTTCAAGCAATTAATCATTTAGTCTATAAATTGGCATAAGATACCCATAATATACCCACCCAAAACGAAAAGCACACATTCCCAGAGCCCAAACTGAAATCCTCAAAAGTCTTGTTTCGTCTGAAAAACCAAAGATATTCAAATTGCAATGAAATAAAACTAAGAAAAGTAGCAAATCCTCACATTTGCGATGCTGGAAGCAGATAATGTTTGGCATTTTCCTTGACAAAGGTTAGTGGATTATCAAATTTTCTACTGACTGACTAACCAGTCAGTCAACTACAATGACAATCTAATTTGTTCATCTATTTCTTACGACATTTTCTGTCTTTTTTTCTATTAGGCGTTCAAAGACTGTTTTGTCAAGAAAATATTAAAATCTGAGTCCCATGTCAGTGAACTATAAAGCGACGAGAAACATTGGGCAAAGACAGAGACAAGTCAAACGCTGCAGTGCGTATTCCCGCTATAAGGCCTTGCTCTGGCGTACATCGTACCTTGACACCCACATGCAGCCCACATCTCTCTCCTGGGCTTTTGATCTCCTCCATAATATGTCAAGGGTATTTAGAGGACAGAAAGCAAGACATAAGCAGAGAAAATGTAATGCCAGCAAGCCCTTTTTCGCTCTGCAGCTGTGCTCTCTGATCCAATAAATGTTCATTTTTCGCATGTTTTTTCTCTTTCGAATGTGAAAAATGTCACACTTTCGGCCGCCGACTCATTTTTTATGCGAGCAGCCAGAGTTGCTTTTACGGACGGATGAATGAGGACAGTGGCTGTTGACTAACAACTGCTGGCACAGCTCTGCTTGCGTTTGAAATGTGGCTTTTTTTCCTGAGAAATCAGGATGTTCCTATAAAACTCCCTTTCATAGGATTGATTAGAATATAGGACTAGTTGATCGACAATGAAAGGATGGAGGGTTACACAGCGTAGACGTGTATGTTGTTTAATCAGGATGAAAGACATCACAATATGAATACTCTCTTTCTCTCCGTTTCTCTCTGCTACTCTGTTTTCCTGAAGGGTTTGGATGTTGAAACTTTGGTCAACTCATACTTATCTATTAAAAGTAAAAAAAAATGTGTGCAAGCAGCATTAGCCCCTGTCAGTGTTACATCATTATATTATTGAATTATTATCACTGATGCATTTATGTGTAATCCGTATTTAATGTTGTAGCTGTAGATGCAATTAAAGTGAAGCTACTTTTAAATATTTTATATACTGCTGGGTAGATTTGTCAATAGCAATGCATCATATTTTATTAGCTGATCATATTTCTGTATGGAAAAGGTGAATCTGTAAAGTAACTATAGATGTCAAAAAACTGTAGTGGAGTATTCAAGTAACATACAAGTACCTCATAATTGTACTTGCAAATGTTCTCAGTTATGTTCTACCACATCTCTGAACAAAAGGTCAGAAACAGAGCAAGTCACTTCTTTCCTGCTCTTTCTACAATTTGGAAAAAGCTGTTTGAAAAGACAAACCACTGCCTTCATCTTTGTCTCCTGATTGGTCATCGGTGGCGGCTTCGGCCAGATTCAAACCCTGCCGCTGCGGCTTGGCGGGTTTGGCCGAAGCGCTGACCACTAGGAGTTTGACAGGAGCCTTTTTGTTCTCTCAGGACAATAGGGGTGAGAGGTGGGGGTCAAAGCAACTCCTACACACCCCCACCGCACCCCTCTTCATCTTGCCTGCTAGCCTTTAACCTCTCTTGTCATTGTCCAAGTAAAAATAATAAAATCTGTTCCGGCAAATGAATGCCTGAGAGACTGCTGTCCTTATTGTACGTCTTTACTGGTTTTTCCCTCCGTCCTCCCCTCCTAATATAGAAGGTTGACACTAAGATTATGGCAAGATTATGCTTGAGTCTTCTGGCAGATGGTGCCGGTTCTCTTTCTCGTGCTGGCCCTTGGCAACTTCCCATTTCTTAATGAAAGGCAACAAACAGGAATTGGGTTGGTAATGGATCGTGTGGGATTAAGCTTAATAAATGTACTTGACAGCAACTGCTTCAGTGTAGAGGTGAAAGATGTTTCTGCTTTGAGACTATTTGGGGGTGGGATTTGTCGGAAAATAGGGATCATTATGGAATGTCACATGGGACTGAAGATGACCTAACTAACTGAATCTGCAGCGTTTGGTTACAGCAAGTCGTTCTAAACTTCGCGTACATTTGTGTACATTTCTTTAGCTTCTATAGCGGGTTGAGTTATGTGCTGTGCTTATGTAGGTCGCCGAGTCACTTCAGGAACATTGAAGCATGTATGCAGTCGTTTGTGATGGTGTTGAATTTTCACTTTTCGGAGCACCCTGAGCGCCCTGGCAAAAACAACGATACATGTCAAATAAATGATCAGACTCTGAAGCAGAAGCAACACTTCTCTATTAAAAAACAAGATCTTGCGTAACAGAGTGAAAGGGGTTTGCAGCGCTTCTTCTTTCATAAATAAAATGAAAAAAAGTGCAGAAATACAAATTGCTGTTGTGGAGTCTCACATCATTGGATTACTTTGGAAAAGAATCCAACACATCCAAACGATTCCTTAGCTCGTATGTCATAACACCAATTCCTTAAACTTAAGTGAAGTCAAAGCTGAAAATTCACACCATTTGAGTTCCATCAGCCAAAGCATTAATGTTTGCATGAAGCAACAGCTATCCAATTTTCACTGCATCAAATCCACATATAGCCTTCCAAATGAATACACATGTATACATTTATCATTTTTAGATCGAGACCTGAAAGCCAACAGTTTTCCAATTGCAAGAGCCGCAATTTTAAATAAAACTATTTTGCCAGCTTTAATGAAAAACTTCCCCAGCAAATCAGAATCAGCTGTGGGGCTGACTTAAGCCTCCTTTCCACCAAGCGGTCTGGTTCAGTGAGGTTCGTTGCACATTAGGACGGTTATTTCCACGTCTCCACTGTGAAAAATTGTGGATGGTACCAAGAGAACCGTCCCGTTTTTTTTCATTACCCCTCTCTCTGTTGAGGTTCCAGGCGAGCTGTGCCGATACTAAAAGGTGGAGTTAAAACACTGCAGATCACTGATTGGTGAATGGGAGCACGAGCAACCAGTCGCCTCGTCGTCTGCGCTCTCATGTAGGATTTCCCAAACGCTCCTGTTTTTTTCCAGCAGTCTTTTGACTTGCTGCCTGCAGCCTTTTCTCAAACAAAGCTTGCCTACTTGTTGTTATAAACAACCACATAGCATGTGTGCATAGCGAGTGTGCGGTGGAGCGAATGAGGGAGCGAGCGAGCGAAAGTGACGTGAATGTGAGCGGATGATATCCAACTCTAGTCAGCTGTAGCTAATTAATGTCAATTCTATAGGTTGGTCTATAAAAAAAAAAACTAGCTAAGTTTGAGTTTACTTTTCGCCAACTTACTGGTTTGAAAAAAAAGGGCGGAAACAAGCAATTGTATTGTTTCATCCAATTCTTTGTGTAGAAACAAGATAGCTTTGTGATTATTCTTGATTTTAGACTTAACAGGCCTATTGTGTAGACCACCAATAGAGGACTGGAGCTGAATTTATAGGAAATCTATAGAAAATAATTGAAATTGCAATATTGGAGGTCAAATTGGGATCTGATTTTTTTCCTTAAATCCTTCAGCCCTACAACCCATGTACATCTACTTTAGTTATGTCACATCACAGAAAAGTGTGTGCGGAAGTCATCGCTGCCACCTTTTCACCCCCACCTATGAAGCAGCACAACCCCCCCCCCCCACCAACACACAGACAAAAGTCAGGTCTGTAACCCCTGCAGCCCCACCCCCCTGTGCTCTTTGACCTATAGAGGAGGCCTGGCTGAGCACAAACAGTGGTCGTGCCCTAAAGCCCTCCCACCACCTCCACATCCACCACGGGTTCCTGTTTCACTCGGGCAATGAAAGGGCCTACTGTAAATAAAGGGGGCCTGGCTGACCCTGGCGTTTATCTGGGCCTGAGACCCCTGCATCCATTCTACTGTAACAGAGACCGCCGCTCACAATAGACTCTCTCATGGGTGTTAGACTGTGGGCTTTCTCCCCTCTGTGCCCACTCAGAATGGGGATTAGAAAAAAAATAAAAAAGAAGGGCCCCTGTCAGGTCCTCCGAGGGGGTCAACCCCCTCCAAACCAGCATCACAACCCCATCCCAAAGACACTTTAGCCTTTGTCCCTGTGTGAGACTTGGGAGCAGAGAAGGATAGAGGGAATGTGAAGGTGGGGCTAAAGCCTGAGACCAATCACTCTCACAAAATGCTGGATCAAACTCATGGCTCCAATCACCATCAAAGTTCACTGTGTTCTGAAGCCACGAAGACATTTCCCCGCCAAGTCAATGGTTTGCTTCTTTCTGGATCAATCTGTGTCAGAGGTTCACACTTGATTTTATAAAATGTTTGTGCGCTTTATACATTTGGGATGTTTTTTTTTTTATTTTCCATCTTGGGGCTACACAATTAATAGGTGCAATCTTGTGCTTAAATAATAAATTGAGTAATTCATTAGTCTATAGACAAAATATTTTAATGGACAATTTTAATAATCACTCAAGTAATTTATCAAGGACAAATGCGAAAGTTACACCAGCAATTTATGATATTTAAGGATGTGACCTTGAGCATTTGGTGCATTTTTCTCCATTTTCTAACAGTTTACAGACTAAACCATTAATTGATTAATTGGGGAAATAATCAACAGAAACACTGATAATTAAATTAACTGCTAGTTGTAGGCCTAGTTTAATTATCTTCCAGAATCTTCAATTTTGGGATGTCTTGCTGGCTATGAGTAATATGAAGAAGATGAGGAGAAAAACGAAAGTCAAGTTAGGTGACGCTGATGATGAAATGTCTTCACAGTCTCATCCTGTCTATCGGCTAGCCAGCCCTCCTAGGTGTGTGCGCGTGTGAGAGGAAGAGAGGGAGAGAAGGAGGGAGAGAGACCGAGAAAGATAGAGAGGAAGGTTTCGGGTCAGAGGCTAAGTGAAATATATCCCCACTCTGAGGCATGCAAGAGAGAGGATGCAGGAAGCTGAGGGCCAGAGATAAGGGCACAGACGTGGGCGATAAGCACCCAAACACCTGTTAGAAGAGCTCCAGCTCCTCGCCTCAGACCAACACTCCCAGGAGGCAATAAAACACAGGCAAGGAAGGAAGAGGGCGAAAAAAAGACAGTATATGGACAAAACCATCAGAGAGAAAACTGCCGCTGTAATCTGCTTTTCTTTTACAAAAGGTGAGAGCAGAGAGTGAAAACTGCAGAGGGTGTCTGGGTGCTGCTGCACATATGAGGGGGATAAAACCCCATCCTGTTTTACACCATGCTTAATGGCATATGGCGGGAGCCTACAGCATCATTTGTAAGGTCAGCGGCGAGACAGGAGTGGCAGAAATGATGCTGTTTGAGTCATGACATGTCAGAGCCCCCCGCTTCAGTGATCAGTCCAGGAAATGGAATGGCTTTTTTTTTTTTCCCCTCTTCTTTTACTATCCCACTCTCGCCTTTCAGGGCCCAGGGACAAACAGACAAACACAAAACAATCTGGAAGCGGTCAAGAGAGACCTTGGAGACGCCTGACAGTCGGGCAGTAAACAAGAAAGAGAGGATTCATAACGAGACAGGAGGGAAATTCAAGGCCTGATCATGGCAGGAAAACCAAATGACCAATTAAATGACATCCACTATCAAATACCTTATCAGTGGCAATCTGGAAATTATGATGTCAATTAAGGTTAGACTGATAATCTCATATCTGACATCTTCCAGTCAATTGTCATTGTGATGAAAGAGTCTGATCTTACACTTATGCAAACATCAAGTTTCAGAGGAGTTTCCACTCTACGATTTGACAAATATTGAAGATGATGGGATTTTTTTTTACATATCATTTGAAATTTCTTTAGACTAATTTTGATTGCGTTTAACCAAATAAACTCAAATCAAAATGAAAGGAATTTAGTATTCTCCAATACAATTACATACCTGGCACCAAACTGTAATGTCGGACTTTACAGAAAATATAAATTAAAGGTTACAGTAAACAAATAGATAAAATGTGATATTTTTCTATATATTTAATTGAATAGGTTGGCGGCTAGTCAACCATTTCTGGGTATTTTACTCAATATTTTTAACATTTTGGCTACTGACCTGGGCTCAGATGGAAAAAGGTGATGTCATGTACTTTGATTGTTGCTTATTTTGATCCCCCATATTATTTAATGTTGTATATAGGCTTACGCAATAGGTTTTTAATGACTTAAACAAAAGTAACATACATTTTTTTCCCAAAAAACAGAGCCAAACTCGACGTAATATAAACCACTGGCATGATTTTGTACATATACCTCTAATGATATATACATTTATTCTCTGACTCACACTCTGTTGTCAGACATTCCTGCTCTTAAAGCCGACACATCTCCCTTCAATTGAATTCAATCCCCACCTCGCATGCAGCCTTTGTGATGGGGCCGGCCTATCCATCATCAGCTTTCTCCCTCTGGTAATCTCTCCGGGCGTCTTTGGTCAGCAAATACATAAATCAATTATGGTTTTAAGCTTTATGTCATGATTTACCCAACTGATCCCTCCTGGATTACAGCGGAGCTTAAAACGTGTCGGTAGGCGCTAAAGCTCCGAGTCGTCTTGACATTCATTGCACTCCTGCCACGACGCTCGCCACGCAGCATGTCAGATGCCACAAGTATAGATCTGAAGGCATTTTGAATCAGCTGACAGGCAGATAGGCCGCTTTGTGATAATGCATTGACATTCATCTTTGGTCATAAAATTTTGATTTTTTTGTATTCTAACCGATGTAACCTAAATTTGTCAATGGTTCAGGGTCTAAACTGAGCTGAGCCTGTGATTTTTTCCCTGTTAAAAGGGTTTTTTGGGTAGTTTTTCCTTATTCGAATCGAGGGTCTGAGCACAGAGGGTGTCGTACGTTGTACAGATTGTAAAGCCCTTTGAGGCAAATGTGATTTGTGATATTGGGCTATATAAATAAAATTGAATTGAACACAGCCAATCATAAAACTGATCAAACTAACTTCACAATGCCAAGTTAGATGTTTTCAAATCAAATAATGAATTACTAATGAGACACTAGTTGCCAGCAAACTAACATGCTAGTTGCTAAGTAGTTTAAAATAGAAGGACATGTACTGCTTCTGAAATCTTGCAATTTTTTTTTTTACTACTGTCTTAACAAAAAGTATTTAAATAATTCTGATGTTTTGACATACATTCATACTATGACACATATTAAAGAAAAGTACTGACATGTTGAATTCATAAGTCAATATTTACTCTTGTTTGTATGTATCCTATCAAAAATTTGTACCTAATCAAAGCTTAAAATCCTACTTTTAAGGACATAACTCAAAGACTTTTTGTAAACTAGGGACCCTTGTTGTGTTAAGTTTTAATTTACCGCAAGTTATTTTAGTTATGTTTGGGCTAAAGTAGTTTGATTTTCATCATGGTTACGCCTACTTTAATGTACTTTTTTTTTTCTCCAAATGTCCTAATTGTATCCACACAGTTCACTTTGTAGCGGTGACGTGTTTTCATTTAAAAAGCTATTGTATCATAAGATCTGCCACAAAAGGTCACTTGAATTGTTGCCCCATTTCTTATTTGTCCTTCTCCATAAAGTGACCACATCAGTAAGCGATTCATGCTGCTAATAGTTATCACTGAGTTTCCATCCTCTTTAACCCCAACTGCTCGTAAACACCAGTGCTTCCTTGGTTATTATGTTTTGGATATTGTTTGACTACTTCATGTCAAGTTTAGGTCTTTTTTTAGCAAATCAACGGTAGCACAACAACCCTTTCTAAGTGCGCACTAGCAGTACAATAATAATCATCATCTTTATTTATATAGCACTTTTCTTAACGACGTTAAAAAGTGCTTTACAAAAGAAAGTAATAAAAACCTTACGACGTGGATAAAATGAGAAAATGGCCAAAGAACTTTTTTATTATTGGAAGTTGTAATGGCTGTTTGATTTTATTTATGTATTGCCGGGACCCTCCCAGCTTGTGGGCAGCTAACTAGCACTAATCTAGCTTTCACCTGTTGAGCAAACATGGTTCCTTGGGCTCTGGAGAGGTGTATTAAAAGGTGACATGGTGCTCATATGACCTCAGTTTCCTACCTGAGAGCTCCTTTGTGACAGGTGACGGTGGAGAGAATGGGGGGTAATTTTTATGACCAGCTTCTTAGCGTGCTGGTATCACTCCATTGGGGCCCCTTGCCAATCTCTGGCAAACCATTCAAGTGGCAACAAAGAGGCTAATTAGAAGCTCTCTCGCTGGAAGCCCGCAGAGGGCTCTGGTTTGATACTTCCCAGGGAGGCTAGGGGGCCTCTGAGGTGGTGGTGGCAGCTTTTTCACACACACACACACACACACACACACACACACACACACACACAGGACATTTGTGATCACACTTGGGTTGGCCCTTTGGCTCTAGCACATTTGCTCATTGTGGCCGTCCTCCCTACGGTCTGCCAGAGCAATAGAATCAGAGAGGGGGAACCGACACATCTTCTTTCATGTGGCGGGGACCCAGAGAGGGGATGCTAATGGGATATCGATGGGATTAGAACCCAGAGCGTTCAGGACCAGGAGAACAGAGGCAGGGCTCTATGAACTAGAACTAAAACCCACTCAGCTTTAAGGCCAGATAATTCTAATTCTATTGACTTTTTCCTTTTTTAATGGGAAAGTTGACAATGATGCATGCACCTTAATACAGTAAAAAAAGTCTGCATGGAGAAGATGGTCTGCTAAGTCTAATAAAAGGTTTAAAAAAAACCCCAACAAAAATGCATTCTCCCTGCTGAAATTCACTCACTCTGCATGTACAGAGAAACAGTGGCACAACCTCTTCCCCTGCCAACACTCACAGCAGCTTCTGGGAGTAGAGATATACATCAGGAAGTTAAGGCCGATAGCACATTTGCATGTCACCTGATAACTGGCTGTAATTAGTACTCCCCTTGAGCCCCCCACCACACCCCCTCACAACAAAAACAAAAAGAGAAAAAACACAAAAAACTCACACGCTCACATGGACACACACAAGGCCAACTTCCAGTACAGTATGTTATCCTTATCCCTCCCTCCAGACCACAAGGCCCCCACAGGGACAAAAGATAGGGGCCTCAGTGTGTTCGTTTCATAGCAGCCCCTGCCAGACCGCATCAGCAAAGGCCACGTCTGCCGAGCGCTGTTAGCCACACAGAGGCAGCTGGTCGCACCAAGTCAAGCTGCTAACTTTTATTGCACAAGCACCGCCCTCCACTTTCTCATGGAGGGGCCGATCTAATCAGCAGGCTGATTAGATCGCCTTCCTCCATTGCCATAGCCACTGTCAAGATATTAGACCGCCCCCCCCCCCTTCTATTGATGTTGCCCTTCTGTTTTTCCTGCCTCCCTCCCTCCCATTCCAAAAAAGCATCTCGGTTCCTTATAAAAAGCAGCTTCACCAGATGTAAGATGATGACTGGCTACCTAACGACAGTGCAAAACGGCACGACAATAAAATGCTTGATTTGTACTAAGGTGTGTGTCTGTGTGTGTAGTCAATTCCACATGATGTAGCCCCCTGTGTTAAGTCTTTAATCGATACATCTCCCTATCCTGACAGTGAGGACAGAGCCCAGATCTGAGATCAGAGCGATGGCGGTGTAAATCTTTACGGTTCAACCAGAGCCTTTTAAAGCCTGTCTATAATTGGGCCTCAGCCAGCAGCTGCCTCGACTCCGGCTATCACCGTGGGCCCGGTCAAAGCGCCAGTTCCTCAGGGGCATAAACAAACACCGCACCTCCAATAAGGGCAAAAAAGCACCTGTGTAGGGATAAAAAGAGAGACGATGTGGCAGCCAGACTTGAATAAGCCCTACGCTGTTGTCTGTGGTTGAGGTATTTCTTGGAGAGGTGTTTTCGTTGAGTGAGGCTTTTTGTGCTATTGGATTATTACACCAACATGTACTGTACCCTCTGAGTGCAAGCTGGGGAGACTTAACTCACTGAGTGATTTCAAATAGAGGGTAATCCACTGCCATGTAATGGATGCTTTGTTGCGGGGCTTCTTTCAGGAAGCAGGAAAATGCTTACACAGTTTTACAGGTTAGGATCATAAGTGTGAAGCCGCTTTAGCTTAAGTTTATACTGTATTCGGGGAGCGAGATTGAGACAATGAAGCAAACATCTGACTACCTACTTCAAAACACACACTATTATCCATAATTTTTCCAAACTGCTAGTAGAAGAAACTACCTAAGAACCCTGATATACTGCAAAATATAAGTGGAAGCGGACAGCAGAAAGCGGACAGCGGTGGAGGCACACGGGCTTCTGCACATACTACATTGGGTACGTGATCGTGTTCCACACATGCGCACTAGAAATCAAAATGCGACTTCTGGACAACAGCATTTTGATTTTCTAGCACACGTGCAGTCTACGCATATCGCTCAACACGCACAGGTGTCTGATGAATTTAAAGTCACACAGACCCGAGCGGACCCTCATGGTTACTCGGATGCGGAGAGAACTAATTTGCCTTAACAGTGCTTGCCATCTATGAGCCTTCCATTTAGCTATGCAAGGATCTATGCTATATATGACAACATTAAGGGCAAATGGAGAAAGAACAGAGAGCGGCAAAGTTGCTGCCAGTTGATCATAAGAGTTGCTATCGCATGGCCTGTGTTGCTTCTGGTGAGTGTTTCACAGTTGGACATCAGTGCTGTTTGATGATAGTAGCAGCTATGGGTGCAGCAGTGCTTGTTCGACTAACAATGTTTTCAAACACGCAGCACCATGCGTCCATTTATGTCCTGTAGAGCCCAAGAAAAAAACTCAGCCAATGTGTAGATTCCTTGCAAATCTGAGAAAAGTCGGTCACACCTGACTTTTTGACAGGTTATTCTATTTACTGTCAATTGCTAGCTAGCTCTTGCAACTCCCCAAAACACAGTGATTTCAACTATCAGAACAAAGATCAATGATTTTCCTGTTGAAAACGTGCCTGTATCACCCGTTACGTCACAAAAAAACAATCCCTCCAGGCTTCTGGAGCATCGATTTAGTTCTGGGTGGAACTCAATAGGATGAATGAGGAAGTGGAAACCAGCACAGCTGATTGTGAAAGGTTGAGAGACCTGTCAATCAAGCAAACTTGCGGTAAACTTCTCTGTAAGCTTTAGTATCTCCTTAGCGGAGAGATGATTCTCAAAATTGCAACACATGAGACGAAATTGTATTACCAATATTATTATCAAGATCATGACTTGCCTTTCCAAAAGATAAGTTGTATATATTTTTTTTTTAAATGAAATCTTATGCAAGTAGATTGTTTTTAAGCCAGCATCTATCAACCTTTTGTTGTACTCTATCTTAAGCCACTTACACAACCAGCAGTCATAGTGGCCATTTGAACCCAACTACTCTGCTCATGGCATGAAGGTATAGTAAGAAAGCTGTGGTTAATGGTTGATAGTGGCCAAAGCACACAAGTGTCAGTGTGTAGGGAAACAACTTTTATACTTTCCACTGGCCTCACCTCAACGTGCAGGGTATGTGTGTGTGTGTGTGTGTGCATACATCGTTATCACCTGCAACAAACGCTATAGGCCGCTATCTGCGCTCAATCTCCTCTTGGTTTACTGAGGAGGAGTGCCAAGGGTTATCTGTCCCACACTGATATGCACAGATAAGGGCCTTGGACCCACTGTTTAAACACCTGGGGCCCAGGGTATTAGAGCACCCTCCGCACCCCTTTGCCACAAAAGAAGAGGAAATGGAAGAGTGAGCGCTGGCTGCTGCTGCCGCCGCTGAGGGGAATGTGTAAGTAATGAACACGAGTGTGTGCGTGTGCGGAGGTTAATGCAGGGGTGATTATTTCCACCCCCTCCACCCTGTACCTCAACATTTCCACCAATAATAAAAACAACATGAGCAAAAACAGAGAGGAGAGGCAGGAATTCATTGACTTGTCTCACTCATGCCCCTTTGAAAAAAAACAAAAACAAAAAAACCCAGGCTGTATTATGAAAAGACAGAGTTAAAGCATTGATGGTTATCAGTAATGTTTAACGGCTATATGCTGGAAAAGCTCTCCTTTAAAATAGGCTCTTTTTTCACTTATGTGATGTACATTACAGCGAGGGTCAGTCATTTGCATGAGAATGGACGATTAAGTGAAAGAGATAAACCCAAGGCTAGTTCCCGTGAATTGGATGCTGTGTTTGGAATACCAAGCAGTGGAGGGTTTTTTCTCCTTTCCCCTGCCACTGCAGAATTAGCCCCCTGCATCATGCATTTATTTTCCCAATAATCACTCAGGCCCTTTCTGTGTTGATTATTTTCTCAGTGCAAGGGTTACTAAAATATTGCTGTAATCCTGTCTCCCTGAAGCAGTAACAACACGCACCCTGGGCTTCCTTTAAGAAATAAATCTAGGGCTTGTCAGGGGAGGTGGTGGGGTGGACTGCTGTACGAGAGATGGGGGCAAAGTTGTTGTGTTCAGATGGGGATTGCTTAGATGCAGTCAACAGAACCTATGGCATCCATAAAGTGTGGCCCTTAATTTAGCTTCATACATTTCTTTGGTAACTTTAAGATACTAGATTGCTTGAATTTTTTTCTATACTAGCACCAATAGAATACCTGCATTTCATTGCTGATACCAAGACAATACGTCTTTGATACCTTACCTTAAAGGAGCCAATGTTCACTTATATTACATATTGTCTAAAAAAAAATAATAATAATAAAAAAAATCAGCAACCATACAGTAACTTAACCTAAATAAAGTAGTTTAAAATGAGCAAAATTTTGATTTGAATGAGGAGGTAGTAGATTGGGTAAAAATTACAAATCTGACTAGATGTTCAATGCTTGGTGCAAAATTTTGATCTGTACAAAAACGTGTTACTTCAAGGTAGTGTCTCTTGTGCTTAAACATCCAATTGGCATATATTTCTGTATCCCATTGGTGACTCCTCACACACCACTTGTGGAACCAATATACAATGTATTCAGTCTGGGTGGGTTGCTTTTTATGATATAATCCAGGGCACAGAGGAATGAAAGGGAGCAGAGACTAAATATATACAGGAAGTGGGTACTTTCTGGTGCATTCATTTTACGCGCACACACACACACCTCACACCAACGACCTGTGCCAAATCTGGAAACAATTACACTCATGTTTGACTTGACCTGCCTGCACCAAGTGAACTCTGCCAACTTTTTTTATGTGTTTGTTGCAGAGGCAGCGGTGACCCTGACACAGTGGCTGTGGGGAAATTATGTGTAATTAGTCAGAGGGAACACGACTCCGCTCGTCTGAAATAAAACATCTTGTATTCACATCAAAAGAATCAGACAGGCTGTACACAGAAAAAAAAGCATGGACTTGATATGCTATCAAATGACCCACATTGGAATTTGTGAGGACACGAGGAGTGTCTGAATTATCAAGCATCTCAGGGTAGCACATCAGACCTTTCATGTGCGGACCGCAAAGCAGACAGCGGATGATGCAATGTTTGATTTTTACACTTCAGGAGGCTGTCAGGACAGCACGTACAATATTAAACAGTGTCATGTCGGTGTATCAACCAGTCTAAATTAACCCATTAGTATGCTATGGGGCGAAGCGGGAAGATCAATGCATGAAACGGTTTGGAAATCTCCTTTGATACAAGATTTCCCAGCTTGAGCGAATTGATGAAATTCCTCTTGAAACACAGGCAACCATTTCACACGCCAGACTTTTCTCAAGACAGACTAGTGTAGCCTGTCCTTTAACACAGTGAGACAACATTACTGCATCTCACACAGAAGCTATAGTGCATTTTAATGCTGTTGTTAAAGCCTGCTTAGGAAGAACTGATCATAAGCAGCTCAAAATTCACTTCTTCGCTGTTTTTTTTTTTGTTTTTTTTAAACGCATAGTGTCAGTCCATGCAGAAATTACCCTTTTATTCAGTAAATAATGAGCACTCGTCATGAAGGCCACACAAATTTTTACACTTTTAGAAGCAACTGCGAACACCACAAAACTACAAAGTAACTGACTTTACCACTTGTATAAAATTGAGTAAAAAACACTGCACAATACCATAGTGCAAGGCTTTAAAGAAGGACAACTCTATTTGGGGTTAAACCCATTCAATACTATTCTGTATTTTCTAAAGACAACATTGAGACAGATTTAGTAAACAAGGAGCTTGGACTGAATCAGTGCAGCTCTTAGCCATGCATACAAAGATACTGGCTCAACATGAGGGGATGGGTGATGGGGTTCAAATCCTCAAGTGAACTTTAACCACTGTGCATTCCTATTGATTTCAGCAAACATTACAGGGTGAGAAGGTGGCCTTCAAGTAAGAAAAGGCCTCCTGTCACAAAAACACTCTGACTGTGCAAAATCCACAAAGAAGTGATGCAAGTACATTCCAAGAGGTGCTTGTACTCTAAGCGGATACAATTTTGACAGATGCACATACAGTATATGCAATGACATGATATTATACTATGACAGGATATGCAGTTTTTGAAATAGGCTATACGTGAGTCTCAGTATTTTGAGTTACGTTTCCAGGCTATATGATTGATTTATATACAGTGACTGAAATACTGCCACTCCCCTGTCCTCGAGTTACCTCCTTGTCTCAGCGCCCAGGTTCGGCACTCATTTCCTCGGATGACCGTCTACTCCAATTATCAAGCTAATAAGGAGCCCCCTTGTGCAGTTATTGGAAATGGGAGGTGAGTCGGTCCAGGATGAGGGGATACCACTTTGGTAAGTGTGTGTGATAGCTTCAGCACACATCTTGTAAGGTGCGAGTAATGGTCTTAGACAAGGTTACGCCAGCACTACTAGTCACCTAGGCAAGCTTGGCAGTTTTTGAAGAAGTGGATCTCTGGGTCTGAGCCACAAAGAACTAAGATTTGTGTCTATCAAGAAGAATGTCACTTCCTCATATATTACAGATGTGTGGATGGGTTATTTTGTTAGTGGTCATAATCACTCACAAAAAAATTTGTGAGAAAGCCAGAAGAAAACCAAACAACTAATTTCCTCTACTGTATATTTTTTGCATTAATAAGCCAAAAACAGGTGACTTGCACCTGGGAATGCCTTATAATTGACTCCCTGTTACCCTTGGCAATCATGTAACTCATATGTATTATTAGTAAGGTTTTTGTAAATTCTGGGGTCAAATGACAACAGACTTTAACTTTCTGCTGCACACAAGGCAAACTGCTTAAGTAATCTTGCATAAACCATAAAAGATGTGACTCATTGAAAAACAAAAAACAAAAAAAACAACAGCTGTGCTGAAAGGCTGAAAAAGACCATGCATTTCTGGGCCAAAACAATTAGCAAACAGCTACTGAAAAGAAAACTTGGCTTACCTGTGCTGCTCCACAGCTTCGTTATCTGGTAGTTCTGCACCACAAACATTGCAACGTTCATGCTGGTTCCTGCCGTCTGGTTTCATGCCCACTGCCAGCTCCCCGAGCTTGCTGAAGAATTCTCTCTGGATGAAGCTCTGAGGCAGGAGTCCCCCGTAGGCACTGAAGTCCATAGACATAGCCAGGGCTGGGGATATGGGGAGAGCGGAGGCCATGGATACCGGCATGGACATGATGGCATCTGATTTATGATTGACAGGTAGGGAGTACAGCGAGGCCAGATGCTTCTCCGTCATTCCGGCCATTGCTTCCAGCCCCATCTGGCTGACTTCAGCTTGAGGGTCGCCCATGCTTTCGTCACGGACGTAATGTAGCTCGCGGGCACTGGTGATTACGCTGCTCCTGGTTGGTGTTCCTGGACCATCTCGGTTCCTGTCCTCCCCACTTCGCTCTCCATTGCTGGAGGCACTGGACTCCATGTTGGGTGGGCTCTCGTGGCCGTTGCCACCCATGTCTACTTGCATCATTTCAGTCTTGATCTCGGTCATCAGGTGGTGGGAGCTGCCGTGGACAAGTTGTTCACTATCAAAGCCCTGCTGAAGCAGAGACTGGCCGATGCTCATCAGGCTGTCCACAGCAGCTTTGGTGGGACTCAGGGTGGAGACACCGAAGGAGGTGGAGACCGAGGGACTCTGGTCCAACATGCCAGCCGTGATGGAGACTTGCTGGGTACCTGACAGATAGGGATTCTCCATGGAATGCTTTTTGGAGTTCTTGGCTCCATTGTGGCCTTTGCGCTCATCATCCTCCTCTGTGCTCCCGTCATTAACATTGACCTCCACGTCATTCTCATCTGAGGACTGGATGGTTTCCAGGATCTTGAGGCATTGCTCTTCCAAATATTCAATCTCCAGGATCTCTGCTGCATACAGAAGGTCATCTAAGTCCTCCACCTTGGCCTGGAGTGTGGCAGTGTAAGCGTACTCCAAAATCTGCTGAAAAGTCTTTGGTGAAAGAAAGTCCAGGGTGTAATGCTGACTGCTGCGGTGGAAGAGGATCTCAAACATCTTGCTTGTGCAGGCTAGCACAGTCCGGTGAGCGTGGAACTCCTGGCTGTCTACCATGATGACCACGTCACACAGAGTCCCGGCCAGACGCATCTGGTTGGCCTTCTGCAGCAGGGCAGTGGGGTGGTTGGGGTTCTGGAGCTGGATCATACCCATTTTAGTTAAATCCATTATGTCGATGAAATCCACGAGGCCGACTCATGAGGCTCGCCTTCCCCACTCAGCAGTGTTTTTAGCTATCTTTGTAAACAAGATGAAACCTGGATGGAGAAACAGAATTAAAAAAAAAATTTAAATCATCAATTCCGACACAACAGATCCAATATTTTCTTTTTCAAAAATCTAATGATTTAATGAATGTTCTTTTTTAATGAAATGCAAAAAATGCATAACAATTGTATTAAGATTACTCATTGTCATTTTTCAGAAAACTATACAAAGCACATTTCTTAAATGACATTTTGAAAATAAAAATGTAATTATGTGTCATTAAATGTATTTAAAGTATACCACTATTTATTTTGTAAATGGCAAGTGTGAAGTCAGTGGAGTTTCAAATTGCAAATATCCTGCAGGGATGGTAAACAACTCTGTGCAGAGGCATTGTTCTTAAAATCAGCGGAGAGTATTGACTGTAGATTTCTGAAGGGAGACCATTTGTGAGCCGTCCAACAGGCTCACCCTGCATACCAATCAGTCCAACATATGTTATGTTAAAAAGAGGTCTTCATTCGGTTATCTGATGGAGATGTACACAGTTAAACAAGTGTGAATTGCGGTTTTTCACTGCTGCTTGGTTCACAAAGACCGTCAGCAGCCTTTCTGAAATTAAATAGCATCTTACTCAGTATTCCCATCACAGACGGGAGCAGAGAGCAGTGGCCAGAAATGGATGGAAAGGAAAGCAGGATGAGGAAAAAGCACACATCGCTGCAGCACAAACACTCTGCTCTTCTCTTAGTCACTGCTGCCAAATATCCAAATGAATGATTGTCTCTATGACTGCTGTTAACTCGATTGTCCAAGTTAGCAGGGCAACATGTTGCTCCACCTCATATCTACAGCATACTTTGACCATACCCTAAAATAATGAGAAGTGGGTTCAATTAAAAAGTCTCAGCACCATATGTACTTTTAATGAATAACTGTCTCTGTGACTTCTGCTAACATGATTATTCAAGTAATTAGTATGACCTACACTGAAACAATGCTCTCTTTATTACTACAATTAAATAAACAGTCTTGGAACTATATATATATATATATATATATATATATATACACACACACAGACACACTAAATGAATGGATGAATGAATGACTACCAGCTAAGTCACTCCATTGACTCACATCCTGGATGAGCTCATTGATGTCCAATTTTTATCTACTCAATGTATTCAATATATGAGGTTTAAAAAGACAAGTGTTGTAGGCTCATTTTGCTCACTTTCTATTTTTCAAAAACTTAATTTCCCCTAGAATATCCAATTTCATTTTCAAAGAGCTTAATATTCATTTAATATATGTGGAATAAAAAGTGAAGTTTGTGAGCACCCCCCCCCCTGAAAAACACACACATGCAGACACGAAAACAAGAGGAAATATCAACCTTCCAGTTAGACTTTACAAAAAAAAAAAAAAAAAAACAATAATTCTCAGCTATCTAAGCTCACTTCAAAAACCGACAACCACACAAGCCTAAATATGAATATACAGGAGGTAAGGGATGCTGGCAGCTATTGTTTGCGGTGAGGATCATGGAAAATAAATAGCATTGCTTTAGGGACACTGCACAGTTTGTTTTTTCATTGATAAAATCGATATAGGAGATAGGTAATTATGAAACCACAGGTTCTCATATGACTGGGATCAGCCTCTCAGTCAACAGAGGTCATGCCTAAAACCCGACATTACCTTTATTACAGGTATGCCAATAGCTGCGACTTATGGCCCCGTAAACGATCAATGCCTGATGCGCTCTGTGGGCTATCAACCAAGCTGTGGCTTGGCACAATGCAAAGTTGCTGTTTGGGGACTTTATCGCGTCTGTTAGCTCTCTATTAATAAAAAGGACAAAGCTACGTGCGTCTAGACAGCATTAATATGGGCCAGCCGCACCAGACAAAATTATACAGAGCGTTATGCATTATGCAAAACATAACGCACTATATTAAGTACATTACGCCGGGAGAGATGTTCTCGCTGGACGACAATGTAGACCGCTGACAATAACCACATTAGGCCGACTTCACAGAAAGGCAGCATAATCAATCTGATCACGAGTTGTCTGCCATAGCGCGCGCCTTGGCGACCCAGCCACAACAAGAATAAACAGCGTTCAATATTCCAGACCACGAGCCACACTGACAGACACGAACGTGGAGAAAGCAAAATGGTACAGCGTCTCTAAGGGGCACAATCGGGGACACTGAGCGGTGCTAAAAAGTATACACGAGACAGACAGCTGCCAGAACCTCTCGCCGATTCAAGCCAGCTCTTCGATCATCGCACAGGTGGACTTTGTTTGAGGCGAGATGAAATGCTCAAATACTGGCTCTATTGCAGTTAACGTGGAGGAGGTGTCATCTAGAAAAAGATGCCCTAAGGAAAAAGAGAAAGAGAGTGAAAGGGGAAAGAGAGAGCTCAGACAGTCTCGATAACAAATCAATTTGCCGTTGCATCTGTTACCAGTTCCCCACCTCACAGTATGCTGCGCGTGCTACTGCGAGCCGATTATTGGTAACCAATCAAACATCTTTGCCTGTCAATCATTTGTAGTCTGACTGTACAGTGACTGGATTTTGGCTTGTTTCGAGATTAAAGACCAGTGTCCCCAGTCCTTCAACGTGATGTCATCACGGCTAAATAAGCCACACTGGTGCGTCTGGAGGCACAAGGACGGACAAGAGTGTCGTTGTCTAAAAATTGCATAATTTCCATCAAAACGAGCAGACGCGATTTCTCCAGTAAAGTCACATGGGGGGCGTCATATGTTGTCTGGCTGCCGGTGAAACAGCCAGACCTCACGTCCTCTGGCTGCGATCTCCAGCATACTAAACCAGACCGAGGGGGTGGGGGGTTACGTCAACCTTAACATCGCTACAATCGACTACCGTGCGTTAATGCAAACTTCAACACCTTGCAGCGCAGTCAGGTAAACACTTGTTTTCACCCAGCACTCCGGTGCGCGGATCCAACTTGCGTGCCAAAGTCGCGTTTGCTGTTAACTTCGGCATGAGGTTGAACTGGGACAAGCAGAACGATCCCTAGCGTTATAAATGCATCAAAACATCCACATGGTGAATGAAAGTACACCGAGAAAACAGTGGAAGACACATACAGAGTGGCGTGTCTGGCACTTGTCGCCGGGAAACTGCAGCTGCGTTTAGCCCGGATTGGTACTCACCTAAGTTGCACGTTTTGATTCCGTCTAGTGTAGGGGGAGTGGGGCTACAGCATAGTAAGGCAGTTCGCAGTACCCGCTCTCTCAACACGCACTAACTCCTTTCTTCTCTCGCCTTAGCAAATCAACACGGCGCTGACGTCAACGCAGCCAGTCAGCCAGACGAGCAGCAGGCAGGCGGGCAGCCGGCGCTGCGCTCCAGCCCATACAAACACTAAGAAAGTGAGACACCTAGGGGGCTGTCTCATGTCAAACGGCTGTGTTACAGTATGGCAGTGAAAGGTGAACGACACTGCCCTCCCTCCAGCTGTTTGAATGCATATACAGCCCACAGTGGTTCTCGAACTCCAGCCAGGGGCAGACGCAATGGTTTGTCCTGAAGCCCCCCTCTAACCATTTTCAATCCATCCATAGAGGCTATGCTTGCGTTTAAGTGGCAGCAGAGTACAGCACAGGTGAATGCAAAGGGGAGATGGGAAAAACAATGCAGCAGATCCATCCTCCATGACAAGAGATTCAGGCCTAAGGTGCTTTAAAATAAAATTGTAATGTATATAATATATATTTATTGAAACAGTATTACTATCACAAGCCAAAAAAAAAAAAAATGTGTAGAAAAATGCTTGCACACCAGGTTATCACATCTCAACAAGTTAAAATGTGGCACCTCAAGATGTTAAAAGTCTTCCCCTTCATTTTTAATGTATTAAAAACTGGGAGTGATTTAGTGGAGGACCCATGGGGCATAACCACTTCTATTTTCTTTAGTTGTATTTTGATTGCTATATTAGTGCCCCTGTTCTGCTTCTTTCTGTATTCAGCCTATTATTTGAATAAACAATTTAATTATCCATACAAACTACTACTTCTGGGCCTATTATTTATGTATCTGACAATAATCTGTTAAAGAAAAGCAAAACCATGATAGACAGGGAAAGAACAGATTATATAAAGTCTTTTCGAATTTTATTATTCATCACTTAAATGCAAAATGGTCCAGCAGGCTGCAGATTCGTCATCCCTCAGTGGTGAACCTGGCATGGCCGGTCCACAGTAAGACGTCACCGCTAAGCAATGATCATGTGACAGAAAGATACCTCAGTTAGAATCCTGAACCGATGCAAGAACCATGCAACAGGCCATATGACAACAGCGGAGGCACGGGTCCGCTCTTATTTTCAAAGAGAGTGAGCCTTGCAGTGCCAGCCAATGCCGTGGAAGCGTCAGTCAACATTGTTGTGATAACGCAACGAATTTCAGTGTATTCACGTGCTTTTAACTTGACTTAAGATGCCAGCATTGATCCTGATGCACTGACTTTGTGTGTAGAGAAGTTAAGATCTTGTGTGATCGCAATGTATTACAAGCAAAAGCAAAAATCCTGAAATTCAATTTTCTTAAAAAGGTAAAAAAAGGGCCAAATAATCAAAGCATTGGATTTAAATAATTTCTTAGAATCACATATTTTTTGGAGTCTATTGCAGAAGCAGTCTTGTTTTAAGATACTGACACTAATGTGAAGAAAAAACATGAAACAAAAGAAACTGCACTGGGAACAAGTGGAAGGTCTTTTCTTGTTTCATAAAACATACTTCCTGAAGGACCAATATAGTGAACCTCTTTCAGACCGAGAGTTTTGCAGTGCATTAACAGACGTTAATTGTTTCTCAGCATAGCTTTAATTTTCCTCTTGCTTTTTTCTGTTGACCAATAACCAGGGACACAGTGGATGTTACACCTCATCATTGTTTGGCCTGATATAGCTCTTGGAGTCTTTTATAGTAAAAGCATACTTTAAAGCTTCTCTGAAAATAAAGTTGATTGATGTTTTTGCCTTAATGATGATCACTGACTGGAGCCTATTTTTTAACCAATAGATTCATTTTACCATATTTTAAATTCTATTGTTATGTTCCCTTTAAGTGCTCCTTGTAAGCCCTTACTTTGAATTCCTTAAGTCACAAATACAAAATGTCCCACATTTAAAGGCTTTATTTTTGTCAGTTTGATTTAAAAATCGGGGCTGAAGCAGTAGAAGGAAGAGGAGAATGTGAGCACATTGTGTATGTAAATGTATATCTTTGTATATAGACATTTATATTCCCAAGATTTTATTGGCTTTGTTGACCACAAACATTTATCTAATCCAACATCCACTAGGTGCACTGGCACATAACTTATGGTTTGTAGATGATGTATCCTAATGACCATGACTTTTTGTATAGCACCACCAGCCGATTGACATTTCTGGTTTTGAATGAGAATTTGAGTTGAAACTGAATTAAACTAAATATTACAGTTTGCTGAATAGACAAGATGAAAGACATACATAAATGACTTTGGGTCTGGCACATGTCTCAGTTCATAGCCAGACAGGAAATACTGAGGTCAAATAGAAGACATTCACCACTCACTGACTAGAAAAACCCAGCAGGTAAACATACATCCAACTGAGGGCTGCTGAGTTCCTTACATGAGGATCTTTGCCAGGTGGTGCCAGAAGAACAATTTGCAAGTGCAGTAAGCTCAAGAAGCTGGGAGGGCCTCGTCATCCAGGATGATGAGTTTCGTCACCTTCGTGCTTTAGGCTCACATCAACACTTCACTGACTGAGGCTGATAAAATAGAAGCAATGGACAAGTCAGGTCAGAGTAGACTATCTGAGGGAGACGTTTAGTGTCTGCAACAGATCACTCAATGTGTTCCATCGATCAGCAGTGATCGACAGCACACTCCGGTTTGTGGTGGCGTGCTGAGGAGGAAACATTAATATTAAAAAATAGCAATAGATGTCTAAGAGCTGCTTACTTTGACCTAAAAAGGTATTTCGACTGACATTCAAAACAACCAATCACAAAGGGTTTAGCACGACATTACACACGTTAAGTCTTCACAGCTACGACAAAGCTTCTTCTATAAATCCTCCCAAACAGCCTTTTTACTTTTGATTTGCGCCGACCTTGCTGATTCAAAAGATTCTTTATTTTGATTACTGAACTGGTTTGTCGTGAGTTTCCTAGTGACTGAAGTAACTGCAGCAACTGTTGGACTGTAAAGGCCCCAGTATGCTTTATAAGAAATGATTGTCAAACACCACCTGAAACTCCTTTTTCAGTGGTTTGTTTAACCCATCCAACCACCCCACCTCCTCTTGAAGCGGACTTTGTCGCTCTTTACGTCACCTGATTTCATAAAGGCTTTCTGGCAGACCTGTGCATCTAATACAGATGCCGTGTGTGTTATGTTATATATATATATATATATATATATATATATATATTTATAGGGCGTGACAAAACCTCGGTATTTGACGCCCTGGGAATGAGAACAGGCTCGCTTACCATGGTTTTGATGTCTCCTTAATGGAACAATAATTCTCAAAATTGCTACTAAGACTCACATTAGAAAAATAAATGTGTTCGTTTGCTAACATGTGAATCTGTTTTACACAATCCTAAATGTGTAAATACAGTATATTCAGAGCACCTATTTATTGCTTACACAATACAATCCTCAATAATTTATTGGCCATATTCGTATCTATGTCCTATTTGCCACTGCTGCATTGACCTACTTCCCCCCCACCCAAGTTTCATTAAATCTAGTCTAATCACTGCCAAAATAAACTGTATTTTGTTACCTTTGACAAAACCAAAGATTTTGGTGCTAGACAAAACAAATATAGTGAAAGCTCATTGCAATTAATTAGAGGACAATGTAATCCATTCTGGTAAAGAAATATGTTAATGTTGGTCTACATTTAGTTTCTAAGCAGCTTGCATTATGGTTTACATATATGTTTCTTTTAAATGATCACTTTAAAAGAACAAAAGCACATTTCCTTAGTGAAAACTACTACAATTTAATATTTTGTATTCCTGTTTACTTTCATTTTAAAATGGCAACAGGTCTGGGTTCTTGCACTAGGTTGGAAGTAGTCAAACCGTTTATAGCGGTTTCAAAATGGAAAGCATAGGTTTGAGGGGGGCTTTCAGGGAAATCTCATTTCCTTTAAAATACAGTGGTGCTCTGGGAATTTTTAGATTCATCCAGGCACGGATCACGGAGTGCTTCATTACCTTTGAGCTGCGTGCTGTGCAGGCTTACCCAGGGATAAAGAAAAAGGCACTCCCTTAATCTGGCAATAATCCACCGTTTTACGGAGGGAAAGGAAGATGAGGGCTAAATTATAAAAACCAGATCATCACTGCACTTTAAAATAATACCAAGAGTTAGAAAAAGATGGGCTGCCATGAATGACATTTGGGTTTGTAGCTGAGGTTACAAATAGGACCATTAAGTGTCAGCGAGTCAATAGGGGCTCCTGTGTGATTCAGAGGTTGGTTATCTACATTGGGCTGCACGTGCTTCCATTGTGTTCTCACAACTTTATTTTATTTTGTTGTGTTGAGGAAGAGGGTGATCAACTACAAAGAAACTGCGATATGAATTCTATATTCCATGTTGTTCCAATTAAAACCTAAAAACCTTGAACATGCACAATTAGTAGCAACGACAAATGAAAGAAGAATTTATCACTTCAGTTATCTGCAACGATTGGTGAAGCGTTCTCCCACTGACTTTCTATGTTAATAAGCTGTTTTCTCATTCAAAGGATACTCGGGATATGTGATGAGGTCCGATTTCTACTTTAATACTGAAAATAATTAGCGCAATCAGAATGATCACACTAAATTCATGTAGCAGGTTTGACCTCAGGAAGCTGAAGAAACAATACAGACTTGGCAAAAAGAGTCACCGAAATATCTAATGGATCATAATTTATTACAAACTGAACAATGTTTAAAAGGACAAGGCTGGAAATATTCTATATTTTTCTTATTGTAGTCAAACCACATAAAGAGAATTAAACCTACTAAGTATTGTCTTTGGAGCCAAAGCCTGGTATGGCATATACCTCTGTGCAATAGAGCTCCATTGTTGTCAAAAGAACTATTAAAAACACATCAGTGAGCAACAAAGTTGCACTGGGTGACATGTTTATTTGTTACCATGAGCACAAGCACTGTAGTTTATTTCGAGTCAGTCCTACATACAGTGTCCTGCTTTCTTGAATACTAACTAGTACACCAACTGTGTATTAATGTGCAGCTGAAAAAAGTCCCCAACAATTATACTATTTGACTACTGTTTGAGTAATTTTTGCTGAAAACTACAGTGCTCAGCTGTTGAAGCGGTTAGGAAATGATTGTTTATTCAAAATAAAACTACATATGTGACCTTTTTTAAAGATTTACATCTTCAGTAGGAATGAATAGGCTTGGGGCCAAAAGCCACAGAGAGGTATGAAGTCATAAAGTATTGAGAGACGGACTAACACATTGGTGGTTTTGGTGTTTTCATGGGATTTGTTGTTGATAATCAAGAACAATCTTTAAAATTTTGTGAACGTTACCCACTGATGTTTTTGAAAGTCTTTGGCTCTTATTTGCCTTGTCGAATTCTAACGAAGTTTTTCTCTAACCATTTTATTTAATGCATTTTTGTCGTGCTATTCTTTCATACTGTAACTATTTACTCTTCTTCACGGCGAAGCACCATACATTTGAAAGGTTCTACATAAATAAAGCTAAGGTTAGGAGAAGGAATTTGTCGGTCCATTCTTGTGTGAATTAAAAACAAAAACTTAGTTGAACAGGCAAATCTGGGCAACATTTCTGTTCCAATGCAAGAAAGTATTTCAGGTTAACGTGTATGTGGCTCTGCTGACCAGAAACCCCCCCATTGTCTGTGTCCTGTGTAGACATGGCGCTTGGAGGAGGTGTGTGGGGTGGGGGGTATAGGCCCCACACAGTGGACCTTTGTGAAACTGAATGGACTCTTTTTACACTTGTGTAAACCTGGGGGCGTCTCCAGCACTGAGGCCACGCCTCTCTGACCCCTGACCCTCACCTCTGACCTTTGCTGGATTGGGTCGGGAAGTATGTTTTGCTTGCAATGTGTTCATGTTTAAATCCAAAAATCACACAGTTGAGATCTTATTTTAAACCCCCCAGCCTCTCAAATACATAACTGAAAATAAAGTGTCCATGACAGTTCAACTAGTTGATAGTAATAACGAGATCTTTTTAAGCAAGAATTAATAAATAAAATCTCTAGAAAATCTAAAGAAAGTTTAGGTTCGAAGAAAGAAAAAGGGATGACAACAACCTTGTAGCAACAGTCTGCGCTAACGCCAAATAAAAAGCTAAATCTATTATTAGTGCTTCATCCAACCAAAGCCAGTTCAGTTCAAACGTCTGACCCCTGAATGACCAAGCTCTTTGCGGTTACCAAGTTACAGGTTTCCCCACTTCCACACACACACACTGCGTAACCTCACAGAATGGCCAAACCTGCTTCAGGTTAATGGGTGGAATGGCTATGTTGACCTAGGTGTTTTATGTACCAAGTGCCTGTTTACTTCTCCATTCCAAGCCTTCAGCTGCACCCTCAGAGGACAAACTACAGCGCTTAAGAGAATCCTCTGGATCAATACTCCTCTTGTCCTGAATGGTAAAAGAATGGCAGCCCAACAAACTGGGTTTGTGTGGTCAGTTTCAGGTGAAGAATACCTTGACCTAAGACTGCAATCATTTTTCAACCATTACAACATGGGGGGATTCTGGTTTGGTTAAAATGGTGGTTATTACAAAGGTGATACATTTGCTAGTGAAAACAAGAAATCATCTGAAGATAACTTTGTCCAGTTGAAAGGTGTGCCCTTTTCACCTAAAGAAAAAAAATACAAAAATGTCATGATACATACTGAGGTTAGACCAATATATTTCTTTGCTGATTCACTGGTTCCATATTGGCCAAATGTCATATCTGATATGAAGAGTTATTCCTCCCTGACACGGCTACTGACGAAAATCTTATATTCAAATTCTGAATACATTTACACTCGTTCATGGATTAGAAAGTGTCTGTACAACAGAATAATAAGGTGGGTCACACAGCCTTAAGGAACACTTTAAGAGTATTGTAGTGTTGCCTAGATAATAGATTGAAGTGTTTCAGAGGATTTTCAAACATGTCAAGATAAAGTTCAGGGAGAAAGACTGAATACCTGGAATTTTCTTTCAGCACAAAATGTCATCAACAGGTTCAGTAGCACAATATTGCTACTTTTATCTGGCATTAAAGCATGACAGTGGTCAAACGCTAATTCAGGCTTTTAACAATATGATGCTTGTGCATGCCAGTTCATTCCTCATATAGTGTGTTTTCAGCCAAAGAAATTTTTGTCATGCTAGTGAGTCGTCTGCGAATGTAAATACATGATTTGTGTATGAAGAGTACCAGAACGTTTCTTTCCCAACAAACCTTATGACAGGAAGGCATGACTGCATAGAGCTAGCTGTTAAACACTGTTCGAACTGCCCAGAATCTCCTGTAATTGCGTTCATATTGGACTACTCTGCAGCCCTCGATTTACGTCCAAGGTGTGTTAAAAGGACAATATTTTTTCCTGAATTGTAGTGGGATTATAAAGTGGCAGGAAATGAAAATACTCAAGTATAGTGCAAGTTCCTCAAAATGTAAATGTATTTGGTTACATTCCACCGCTGAGCACCTCTACCAAGTGGTTTAGAGGTCCATTTATGGCAAAAGTACACTTTTAACAACAACACATTTGTAAAATTACACATCTCTTTTCATGAACAAGAGCAATGTGAAAAACCAAATAAATAAATATTTCACCTATAATATATAAATGGAAAAATAATAAAGATGAGTAAAAGAAGTATATAAATAACTAAAGGTCATATTAAAAAAAAAAGACAAAAAGTCATAGTATGCAGTGCAGCTTTTGTAGAGCCAGATCAGACAAGTTCATCTGTGTGGTGGTACAACAGCAAAACATTTTTTTGGGTGATGTATGCTTCTCTTGGTATTCTACCAAGCATCACCAACTTGTAATCAAACACAAGGAAATTTCCTAAACAGTTCAATCTGGGAGCCCCCTGAGTTTGCACAGACCCAATTGATCAGGGTGGAGTGGTAAATTCATAATTGTTATTCTGCTTAATGTATCAGCAGTCTCACCATGGATTAACTTAGTCACCGTATTTTCATTGAAAACTTCTAAAAGTTTATAATACAAAAATAAACTTTGATGGACATTTCAAACAATTGGCATATTTTAAAAAATGTTTTAGTCATCAAACTAGTTCTGGTATATGCATTTACATCATTCAGCTTGACTGACCGCATCAAAATATATGGTTACCACTGAAAACTCACCATAAACAAGCCACATTCCGACATCATTTTTCCCCCCCGAAGTGAACTTCCTGGAAGGAAGACCTAAACCGGTCTAGTTGTGGAAACCGCAGTGCCGCCTTTGGGATTTTTTTGGGGTCTCACTTCAACCGAGTGCTTGAAATGGTTCAATCATGCTAAGTACAACTTAATTTTCAACAAGATATCACGGCTCAAAATGCGCTCTACCAAACGGTTAAGAAACCATTAAAAGGGTAAAAGAGCAACTGCACACCCCGCTGAAAAGCTTGTTTATGCTGACTTTGAAAGGTTTGCCTTCTCACCTTGCTGCGGTGATATAGAAGCAGAACACTGGGACATTACTGTGCACACTTCTGATCACACCCATCAGTGATGCTGCAAGTGGCCAGCCCACGCTGCCTTTCGAGATGACAGTGTAAACATCAAGGTATGTATGACCTGAAGTCCATGAGGACAGTGGACATTTGGATTCAGCCAAACTCTGAAAGCAGCTGCTCAAAACCAAATACAACTAATGAAGTAAACAATGTAACACTGTTGAAACAAGTGACTTTATCCTTTTGACCATTCATAGCAACTTGAAAAAAAATGGATGTGGCTTTGTTTTATCTAGCCATCTTATTGAAGAAACTGATGATCTAGCATTGCGAGTAGCCATGCCGCTGATGCAAAAAACATGTAGGTATGTACACATATATGAGTGCGACAGGCTGCCACATTGAGACTGCTATTTTTCAGGGGAAGACAACATTAACCTGATGATTCATCTCAGCTTTAAGCTCGTATTTTCACTTCTGAGTGGAGATCATTCAGAACAAAACAAACAACAAAACAAAAGAACCGAAGTGTTAGAAGAGACAAGGCACACAGGGCAGCGAAAACGTCTTTTCTCTAGAAGTTTCATGGATTTCTCAGGACTTTTGGGTCTGTGAGTAAACAGCCCACTCGTCTCTTTTTCACTGGCTAAATGAACACTGATAAGGCTAACTGTAAGAGAAAAGGGAGATCTGAGTTCATCTCAGCTATTGTTTCAATATCATCTCTCACATTTGAATTTCTAATTAAATCCTCAGTTCTATAACAAAGCGTCAAGACCTGAATCTATTCTGGTTTAGACAGGTGATACCTAGGAAAAGGAGTCTGGCACAAACCTGCTCAGACAAACACAAAACCCCACATGGACTTTGGTGGGGTAATTTTCTCATTAATAATTAACATATTTGAACCCATTTACACTCCTCACCAATGTGAGCTGATCTTCTTGGTTGACCACATCAAAACAGAGAAGTGGTGATCTGAGAGGAGAGAGACCCCGTTTCACTCTGACAAGAGATCAACTCTCTCCCATGCCGCAGGTAGTCCTTATGCATTGTACAGTGTGAGTGGATGAGGCAGAAATTGACCAAATAAGTCAGAGGGATTTCACTGTACATCGACCAGGACAAAGCTGAAGACGATGGGTGACAGGACTTTTGAGGCAGCTGCTCCCCGTCTGTGGAACGCCCTCCCTGACCACCTCAGGCGTAAAAGTGTATCTTAAATTTTTAATTTGGTGTAGATTAGTTTTAATGGCTGTTGATATTGTGTTATGCTTTTCATTTGTCTTTGAGGTTTTGCTTAAAACAAAAAGTGTGTCATAAATAAAATGTATTATTAGAGTCTCTCTTCAGGGAACCCCCATCAGTATTCACAGTCATTCAAGCATGTGGCAATTTTTGGGGCCTTTAAAGATGTGGTCTACAAAGAAAGAAAAGGGTTAAAGATGAAAGACTGTTGAATCAGTAGGCAATGAACAGTTGAGACTAATAAGTTAGAAACTACATTTAATAATATTTTTCTAAAATTTTGTTTTTGGAATTTTCTTTTGCAGAGTGGAAAAAGACTTTAAACCTGCAATAACCGGGGGGGATTGTGGGCCACAGTGGAAACACGTGAACAAGTTGATATAGTGAACTTGTTAAAAAACAGTTATTTACACATCCTGCAGTTACTGAACATTATTATTCATTTGGAATTGTGTTTCTGGCCACTGGACAATTGAAATTTATCAATTTACATTGTCCTTTTAGCTCTATTTTTGGTCTCTATCAACTCCTGAGGGAAATCTCTCTCTCTTTAGCTGCTAAATGCTCCACTATGTTCAGCAGCTAATTGATTTGGCGAAACGTGTTGCTACTGGGGACAATGTCAAGTGGGTTTTAATAAAAAAGGTTCCAGAGTTCAATTCAAAATGCCAGACAGAACGCGAAGCAAAAACCTTTTCAACATTTTGTATTGATATACTGCCCCGAAATTCAAGCATCTTTCCATTGACTTTATATGCAATCGCTCCATGTCTAAACTTCGGTTTGTGTTCTGTCTGAACACACTGTCCTGCAGTTGTGCTGTACTGTGACCTGAATTTTTAGGTATCTCCGTCAAAACGATTTTATGCCAACATTGTCCAAATGGATTTAGTTTTAGAAAAGAGGCAAACTAAACATGCACGGGCTCTGACCGCATCAGGCCAAAATATTCCCACTTGAACACAAAAAAAACCAAAAACCAATCCACATGTAATGGGCAGGTCAAGAGGAGCGATTTGGGATCCGTTGTGGCCGACAAGGGCAAACGCACTGAAACTTAAGAAAACACAAGCAAATTAAGAAAGCATCTTCATTTGTTTGACAGCACATGAGCAGCATTGCGAAGACATGCTGCAAAAAAAGCCTACACACTCGGCAAATACACACAACCAAATACAGAAATGTGTTGCAAACCACAAAACCGAAGTGTTTCCAGAGGACACTGAAGAGTGCTGAACACTGCTTGTTTTTGCCACGGTTTGAGACTCAAAGTTATTGAAGTCGGGTCCATGTAACATCCGTTTATGTTCAGGGTTTCTGCCTTCTGCTACAGCTCTACCCTGAGCATGCGCTGAAAGTGACCGCTCCATGAAGCCTACCTCGCAAGACCTTGCAGAGTGAAAAATTTGAATTTTCCAACATTGAATTCTTTCGAAGTTTACATCCATTTTCGGTTTCCAAAATGCTTTCACAAACCTTTTCATGGAATCTGCCTGCTTTCACGAGCTAAGTGCACGCTGCAGATCAGACTGCGCATGCGCAAAGCAGAGAAAGTAAAAAACAAAACCGAAAAAACGGATGATGCACACCCGACTTCATGAGTCAGACCTTTTTAGTGTCCCCTGGAAACACTTCCGTTGTCGTTTTGTGTATTTGCAGAACGCTTGTGCATTTGCAGTGTGCTTTCTTAAAGCTGCGCATGTGTTGGCAAATAATGATGTTTTCTTAATATGCCTTTGTTTTGTCTATTTGCATGCGTTTTCTTAAGTTGCAGTATGTTATGCTTTGTCGGCCACCGTACTTGAGCCATCCCTGCAGGGTGTGAGTACATGACAAATGCCAAAAGCACCAGTAGGCTACTTTGCTGTAGCCTTGCTAAGTGGGCTAACGTTACTCATACTGTAAGAGGGCAATCCGAGCCAGTGGTGAAGCTCGCTCGGCTGCCCCTGTTGCTAAAGTGACCCTTGCCTTGCACATCATTTTGCCTTTGCAGAGGAAGGGCTCGTCTGTAGCTTCTTGACAGGTACTTTGCGACAGAAGGAAGAGCCAGAGTTAAGTAAATGATTCATTCTCAACAATGTGGCCAATCAAGAAAAGATATTTGGATCACAAGTTAATACCAGGTGCAAATGGGTTCTTACTGAGCAAATTCATTATTCTTAGAGGATGAACACTTTATCTTTTGGACACTCCAATGGCTTCCTTTTAGCTCCAAACTCAAGCCAAAGTTTCAATTTGCATTGGCTTCAGACTTGTTCTCAAATAACGCGAACAACTACACAATTCAAATTTACATTTTTTTTTCTCTTAATGGATCAAACGCAATTTACTCATATCAATATTTTCATAACATTAGTCCCTATTTGCACTTGCCGAATCTATCATTTTCTCGCCAGCCTGATTTAAAAATACATGTATCAACCACAGGTTGGCTTCTAAAGAGTATGTAATAATATATTTCTTTCTTACTTTGGGACTCAATCAGCAGACTAACTGTTTCAACAGCATGTAGTCCCTATTTTTTGCTCTCTAATGAAGCAGAAAAAATGTGTAACAACCAAATGCATTCCAAATCCACGGAAACTGCAGTAACAATACGTTCAGGATATTTGTTGAATACTTAAAGAGAGAACTAAAAGGGCATATTTAAAGAAATGCCATTACACACACACACACACACACACAACACCTCAATTTCCACATTGTCACTGTGTGAATTTGTTTGTCTACCTGTGTTCAATTGCCCTTGGTTAGATTCCCTCCATCCTTTCTTGAAGGGCTGCTTAATAGTCTCTTTCCTTTCAGAGGAGATTGCATGGACATCCTGGAAGGGCCAAAAAGCCCAGAGATAGACTAGTTTAGTATGAAGTCCGTGTACTTAAATTAATCTCACATCACTTTAATGAGTAAGGGAAGGACGCAGTGGTGAAATGGTGGGTGAAGAAATAAATGTGGAAAGACAGGCAGTAAGGAGAAAAAAAGGGGACTGAGAGAAAAGGAAAAAGATTAAAATGTAGGTCCATTACTTGGTATAATGTTGTATCAGAGTCAATGTAATGCTTTATGGAATGTATGCAATAAAGTCTCTTAATCCGTTACATGACAATACAATGTAGGGCACTACTTTGTGACACTTCATAACATCCAGGCGGTGCAGTGGATACACGGTTATACTGATTGAAGAAAAACAGCAAAGGAACTGAACAACTTCATTATCTCAGTTGTTATTTATGAAAGGAAAATGATGAATGCCAAAACACCTTCAGAACTAAGGGATGTTTAGATCAATATATACCCCAGCCTCCTTCTCATCAGTCGACTGTGCTGCCCAGTGTCTTTTCTTCCCACTCAAGTCTACGTTCACACAAGACTGTGGCGAAAGAGACCGGAGGCTTCTCCCTGCCTCTTGGACACTGTGCATGGAGTGGTGACCCAGTTAGTACAGACACCGAAATCCTTTTAAAACTGGGAAATCCACAGTTCCCTTTCAGGTTCAGGTTCATGTTGGGATTGGTGTTAGACTAATATATTTTCTTGCTGGTGTTGTCCCTTAGTTACCAATCAAATATGGTGCAATCAGTGTGATCAGAGGTAGCAGTAGAAGCATTACTAGTAGCACTACTAGTAGTAGTGGTGGTAGTAGAAGAAACAGCAGTGCTACTAGTAGCAGGAGTAATTGTAGTACTAGCAGTATATATAGTAGTTGTAGTATACAGTAAGCAGCAGCAGCAGTAGTAACCGTAGTAGTAGCAGGCCTACCATCGTTAACAGTAGTAGTGATAGAAGGTGCTGTTTGGGGCACTCACGAATGAGTAGCGAAAGAGAGTACAATTTGAAATTCCTACCAGGAGTTGGGCTGGAGGTGGACATCAGTTTCATCTTTGTGCGCGTTGAGAGACTGGTCTGGGACATGTTCGCTTGGCTGGATGAAAGTGGGAGGAGGGCGGCTAGTCTTCGTCGAAGAGGTAGAATACACCTTCCAGCGGCTCTGTTGTATTTCCACGTTGTGTCTTCTTAGCCGGCTAAATAGTTATTGGCTAGCTAGGTACTTTGTTCAAAGTTGTAGGGTGTGTGACACTGAACCCCGTGCTGCCCGTAGTCACCGGGACCAAGCTGGTTGTTGATTCTCAGTAACTACTGCCGAGCTGAAAACTGACTGCTTGTTAAGCTGCAATGTCTAATTGTTCTATTTCTGCCCACGCTCAGCAGACCTTTGTCACTGAAGGCATTTTTATGTCACAGCAGGAAAAGCCAGGTGTAAATAATACAATTATTGATGGCTGAATTCCATTAGCTGCACCGGGTTCGCGGTCCTGGTATTGTTCATGCTGGCTCCCTGGCGCACTGCCATGGCTTAGCTGGGACACTTGAATAGAACCGAGCCATCGTTAATGTTATTAGGAGCACCTGTGCTTTTCCCACTATGACAAGTCAAAATGTCTGCTGTGAAATTGACCTACTGCTTCTCCATGGTGGCCCAGATGTTTTTTAAATTGCACAACTTGATATTACCTGTTGGAAATTTCAAAGAAAGGATTCAAACCACATACATTCAGATAGATGGGTTTTCAAAGTAAAATAATAAAATGTTGTGAACTCAAAGGTATTTACTTTGACTATTTGATTTGTATTCAGTTGAGTAAGTTACTTACAGATTCAAACCTGACTACAGCCTTTCGTTGCTTCCATTTGCTAGCACTAGTAGCATTGTAGCTACTATTCATATTGTTGTCGACCTGTATACCAGTGAAACATTTTAGTGTCCCATTGTCTAATTTAATTTAAATTAATACTTGCGTTTTTTTTATCAGTTTATGTCATTCTGAATATTGAAAATGAGCACAAAAGAACACGGACAACTTCATCTGGATTTATGTAATAGCTGTAATAGGTCTTGATAAGCTCATATGGTGTTTTTATACAAACATGCCTCGAATTACTGGCTCTGTATAGAAAGATGTGTGCATGTCAGTAAAGCATCAACAATATACATTAGGCTATACAGTGTATTACAAACAGCTATGTGTACATTTATACTCAGTGTTTAGGTGTGTGTATATGTCCACCTCCACCTTTTGTCCACATTCAATATTGCACTGCAAGGCGACAGCTGGCTTTCATTGAGAGAAAAGAACAGAACCACCTCTCCTCCCCTCATCACCCATTTCTTCTTCTTTTCCCCCATCCTACAACACACACACACACACACACACGCATACACACACATACATACAGACACACACACACACACTCACACACGCACAGAATGTAGGAAACCAGCTGTCTGAAGTGGAGCAGAATTACAAAACATCTCTGAAATTGCTGTGTTTCAGTTTTGATGGTGATTTACATGTAAAATTCTCAATGTATAAAACACTTTTGTTTAGCATTTGATAAATGCAAGGCATGTAAAAGGTCTAACTCTGATTCCTATTGTGCTGAGTGGAGGCAGTCAAGCTCTTGTGTCCATAGTGCTTAACCACTGGACCGATGTCAAACGACACAGTAATCACCTTACAGTGTTCCTGGGTTTCCTGGGAAAACGAAGGCCTGTGCGCTACAGGGAAGCTCCTCACTGCTAATCCTTTAGCACATCTCTCACTTTCTTTCTCCTTCTACTCTCTTCCATCTTGTGTCCAATATCTGTGCAGGAATCATTTAGGATAACCTTGATTCGTTTATCCTCTAACCCAATTGAACCTGAAACCACTTCATCAAACTCCCATCACACTTCCCTTATACCTTATTTAAGGTGCGATCGCAGTCTACAAGGACCTGTGAACAAAAAGTATTCATGAAAATAACAGAATAACATACACAGTGAACGGAATCACACGAGAACAAAGGGTCCGTGATTAAATCAGTTACAGACATTATATGTAGCAAATGCTGGAAGGTCGCTTCACTGGGTCCTGCTGTGTGCAAATGGCTGAATGGGAGAATGTTTCCCCCCAATTTCAGACGATATTATGTCAGCGTTATCAGTTCCATACACACTCCAAACACACTACTAACGAATCGCACTCATCTTTCAGCTTTTTAAAAAATGTTGCAAAGCTTCACTCACAATGATCAACTTTTCCTCATGCAGCAACACAACATGTACATCATATCAGAGATGATGATAAAAATACTATAAATTATATTATAAACATTCATGTCTTTTATATCATTAAGTATCATTATAATAATAGTGTTTACATGGATATACTGTGATTCCATACGTTTGTGTAATTTATCATTTTATAATGTAGCATCACTAACCTAATGTGCCAAACTAGTGTCAGTAGTGCTTTAGAGGCAGTGAGCATTCTTTACTGTCATGGTCGCATTCAAAAAGCAGTGAACTAAGAGTTTGCTGAGCATCAGTTAATAACAAAACATTCAAAACTGGTACAAGAGGACACAGGCTAGATCTATAATTTGAAACTAAAAAGGGAATAAAAGGACAGAATAAAAGGTGAAGTTGTGGTGAACTGATATATAACAGCTTACGCAGAATAGTATATGAAGCATACAAGGTAGACAAAATAACATTTCTGCTTCAATTTAGCAGCATTTGTCAGCTATTCAAGTAGTCCGGCAATCAACACTTTTATGTGCGAGGTTTTCAAAGCAAAGCAACATCAGGCAACAGAGCAACAGAGAGGACATCATCTGAGCTCAAATTACAGATGCACTGATCAACAGTGTGTCCAAAGGACGTCAATAACTGCAAAACACCTCGATGTCAAGAGGAAGAGCTTTGAAAAGCCCTTATAGCCGATGTCACATCCAGACAAACTGCATCAGTAGAGCCACAGCAGTCATAGGCGGTACCTAATAATGATACTAAAGGACAGTACCCACCCCAGCCACAGCCTGTCCACCCTGCTGGACAAGACATAGAGAAGAGAACCGCTGTCGTAGCAACAGACTACAGAGCAGCGTCTTCCCTCAGGCTGTGCGACCCCTAAATTCATCCTTAGCTCCCCACCACGTAAAACAGTTTCTATGACTTATTATTTATTCACTGATCTACTCTATATCATTTTTTTGAGTAGCATAAAGAGGACAAAATCTCATTAATGATCAATAAATCTATCTTGTATCTTGTAATCAACAGAGATATGATGAGCAAAAGAAAGTATATAGGTGGTTGACGAATGCTGCTAAATGGCATGCAACCAACCATGACCCATCTTTGTAGCCGTGTTTGTTTTGATGAGTTACCAAGCAACTCATTCATTCATAGATTTTGCAACCTGTTAATATATACGTTTGGAAAAGTGAAAGGGAACAATGCACATTAGTATCAGTGGCAACAACCACGGTTTGAGTGGGGAAGCAAATGTGGCCGTGATCACACAACCCAGAGTTGCCACAAAAACCCTGGGTTCCCTGAAAACAGCGACAACAACAACAGCTCTGACCCAGTACATTGCTACAATCCCTGGACCCAGGCCCAGCTGTGCCCCCCCCCCCTGCTGAGCATACCAGGTCAGGGCCTGGAGGGGCCCCAGTGTCACAATCATTACGGTGCCTTTAGCCAAAAAGTTGACACTTTCTTAACTTCTTATGCAGGGTTAAAAAATAGCCACTAAAAATAGAGAGTGCATCACTAGAGAGGACCGTTGCCAGGTATTCTGTACCAGGAAAACAATGGGTTTACGGCTGATGTGTAACACCCTCTTCAGCTGTTACTCGAATGCGCTCTCGATATTGGCTCCAAAATACCCATGAAAATATTTTCACACTTTTCTCACAAAACCCATTCAATTAAAGGTTTGGTAGACCCAAGGTTCCTCACTTCCATCTATGTGCTATATAGCCATGCAGATAGTTTTAGTGTATTTCTCCAAGTTTTCAGCCACTGCATCAGTACAACGGAGGTAAACATGTCTCTCCAAAATGGGCATGTCCACATGGCTAGATACCACAAGGGGTGAGTGAGAAAATCTATTTTTTTGTGATTCTGGTGAACTGACCCTTTGACAGCTCCACTCAGGTCTCAAACACTAACCTTACCCTTTCTCTCAGTTTAGATTGTCCGTCTCTAGTAATTGACAAAAGTTGGCAGCGAGCCATAAACCTTCATCTTGACCTTAAACGTCCCTCCAGATACCTGAAGTGGATAATATCACACATGCTATGTCCATGTCTATGGTTTGACATTGTTGACATAATGGTATAAAATAGTTACGAAATAGAGCAACTGCAGCGCAACATACCCAGGCTACCATGACACTTTGTTACTGTCCGTACACATAATGTTAGGCTAATTTATTTTAAGTTGTCTCCCCTCCCTTGTCTAAAACATCACTGATACGCCAGTGCACCCTTGGATGGTGAGAGTGTTTGCAGCTGTGCGGTAAATATGGTTTCACAGTGCGTTTGAGTTCATATGAGGAGAAACCTATATGCGCTACCTCAAGGCTACATTTCACACAAATGCTGGTCAAGAAAAGAGAATCCATCTCCAACCTGAATGTAGCAAAAGCACTTGACCCCGCATTCAAAGAGATGACATGCTTTTACAGAGTGGAATGAGATGAGGTCGGGAAGAAGACGGAGGTTGGAGGAACTGTTGCACAATTCACCAGTTGCTTTTGTGCCTAAACCTTACCAAACCTTACCCATTGCAGGGGGTAGACCATAAAACATTCATATGAATCATTTTATAAGTAATTTGTAACAGTTTTGGAAGACAGTGACAAATATTTTCATGTCAGAAAGTGCTTATATGGGACATTGCAGGAATGACTTAATTTGTGCTCTTGGATTAATAATTTGCGTACATGGAATCAAGAGAACATAATGTTAAATAATACTGTCCTTGCAAAATCAAAATGAAACTCTAGAAACCCAAGTGGCTCATTTAGGTGAGATTGCCCACAGCCTGACAACTTTCACATTTCATTCAGGCTTTATTGTGCTATTCTGATATTCTGTGGTTCATTAAAGCAAAAAAAAAAAAAAAAAAAAAAAAAAAAGAAAAAACAAAAAACTTCACCAAAAAAAAAAAAAAAAAAAAAAAAAAAAAAAAAAAACAACACAACAACACAA
>CM022491.1:938532-978049 GCA_011952105.1 Coreoperca whiteheadi | reverse complement strand
AGTCGGTATCTCTCAACCTTCCGCACCAGCTCAGGCTCCTTCCCCCCCAGCGAGGTGACATTCCATGTCCCTAGAGCCAGATTTCGTGTCCGGGGATTGGGTCGACTGCCACCCAATCCACAAAGCACCGGCCCCCTACGGTTCCTCCTGCAGGTGGTGGGCCCACGGGAGATCGGCCCCACATCGCTCGTTCGGGCTGAGCCCGGCCGGGCCCCATGGGGCAAGACCCGGCCACCAGGCGCTCACATTTGAGCCCCAACCCCGGGCCTGGCTCCAGGGTGGGGCCCCGGTTGCGCCGTACCGGGCGACGTCACGGACCGAGTTTTAAAATTCGCCATAAGGGGGATTCGAACCGCTCTTTGTCTGGCCTGTCACCCAGGACCTGTTAGCATTGGGAGACCCTACCAGGGGCAATAGCCCCAGACAACATAGCTCCTAGGTTCATTCAGGCACGCAAACCCCTCCACCACAATAAGGTGGCGGTTCAAGGAGGGGACTTTAATTTGTGATTAGTCGTATTCCTAATTTAGAGACATTTAAACCAACATTTGATTGCTTTTCCTCCATGTAACATTTGGACACCTCTGTTAAATTGAGTTAGCCTGCCACCTTTTGGACAAATAAGAGATTTACTTGAGGTCAATGAAGACTTCTCAGGAGGTCTTTTCAAAGCTCTGATTAATTAAGCACAAACATGAGTTCCACAGAGTTCAGTGCCTCACAGTGAGGCATCCATGCGACTGTGGTTGTTGTTGATTTAGTATTGAGTTATATGCAATGTGTGTGGGGAAATGATATTCTAGATAGACATAATTGGATCATTGCTAGTTACTTAAATCATAATGAAATTAAATTTGAATGAATTTAATACCAATGGTATTTTTAATAATTAGTGATTCAACATGTAAATCATTTTGCATTTAACAGTGTTGGCCCTTACTGTCTGTCAGGCTCAGTCTGTCTCCAGCTTGGGAACATGCTGCTCTCTAGTGGCCAATATAAGGAACTGCATAATACATGGATGAACACGTGCCTAAATAGCCTTTGTCATTTGGTAAGTAAGTTAATCATGACCTGAGTGAAAATGAGTCTCTAAACTGTAGGTGATGTGTGTGTGTGTGTGTGTGTGTGTGTGTAGCTTCCATTCCTTTAGCTGTTTTTCTCGCCATGTAACGGAAGACTGAAAAAATGAACAATGACATGATAGTACAGTTTAATAAACTCAGATCTTTACTTACACGTCTTACTTTTTCTAGTGTTTAATAAATCAAATGAAATAACATTTCATTAGATTATATATACACACACACACACTACATAAGGTATATAAGCATACAGTACATACAGTAAAGAGTAGTATTTAGCATTTGTAGTATTTTCTCAATTGGAAAATTATTTTACCATGAGTATTAAGTGTTAAAGGGTATGCTGAATATTGCTGTTTTTAACTGATTATCTATCTGTCATAATCTATCATTCAGCTGCTTTAAAACAAATAAAAAGAAATGTTTGTAAAATCTTCCAATTTAAAAAAAATGGCTTATGTAGGATTCTTCATTGTACAGGTTATTTTGGATGTTTTCTTCCATATAAATGTTACATGTGCCGTATAGACCGATTTCTTGTCATTACCGTTCTGACACTGAAGACGGTATTTTAACAGCAATTATTTATAATCCTTAATTCTTGTTAGCGGTTTGTAAAAAATACCCCTTTTACTCTTACTCACCATACCAGTATGTGAAAATATTACATACAAGTCTGTTGCCCATGCTAGAAAGTACCACCCAATCCTTGTAATTGAAGAAAAAATTCACAATGTTTGTAGTTTTTTTGTTCTTTATTGAACACAAGAATTTCTGGCAGAATGCAAAGTCAAAATGTGTTTTCCTTCTTTTCTCAGTTAGTATTCAGTATTTACACCGGTGAGACAGGGGACAGACAGTGTCTGACCTACAGTATGAGAGCTGTTGTATACAGAGAGAAGAGCTGAAGAACAGGGAGCTCTGGATCATTGACAGTGACCAGCTGTTGGCAGTGGGGGCTGTCTAACGGCAGTTGGGTGTTACACAGTTGTGTGTTGGTGATTCTTACTGTGAGACAAAGAACCTTGGCAGGATGTTTTTCTCTTTTTCAAAACCTGAAAAATTCATGTTGCTTTGTCTCCTCGCGAATGCTGAGCAAGATGAAAAAATCTGCTAGATGTCTTTATTCTAACTGAATCAAATGGTGGACTCAAAGAGAAAAATGCAAGGCTGCCTCTGTGTCAGTCTTGCATTTTTGAGGTATCTGAACTGAAGGGGGATTTGCTCACCCGATGTCCTCCACGAATACATTTCAGGAGCCGTGACTTGGGCAGAAAAACTTTTCACGTAAAGTTGCACAAGAATTGGTCCCACATTTGCAATTCCAGAACATTTTCAAGCTTTTTTGGACAAAACAAAAAACTCACATGGTTCTTGTTGTATATGTTCACACTGTATTTCGGCGGAAACAGTAACATTTGCTTACGACACGTCTCCCTTTTTTAAAATTATATTTCAGAGCTCAGAGAAGCAAAAACTGTTTTCTTTTGAAGCAAAAGTAAAAAGTGTGGGAAACAGGACAAGTTACACAACACTTGAAAAAAGATCAATACAATACATGAAGCTTTCATACTTTTTCCATATCAGAAACTGTGATGATAATAATATCAATTTTTAATATACTTTGCATGCGTGCTTGTGACTAATCCAACAATTTCAAATATTTTAGACAATTTGGGACCTGAGCAAAGTGTTGTTGTGTCCTGGACTTAGATGTAATGGTTTGCCAGATGTCGTTCTCATGTGATGCCGGCTATCTAGGATGAGGTGTCAGTATTGGCCGCATGTTTTCTTTTAAGGCTAATTCTGGTTTAGTACAGCTTTGGGTTTTGCTTTTGCAGCTTTGGCCATCATTTCTATTTGGCAGACATTCTTGCTAACATTGTACTCACCAAGGTACTTGGCATGAGTTTGAGGAAATCGGGGTCCGACTGGGTAAGAAACACAAGCAGCCAGACAGGTTATCACTTTTTTTTGGTAACTTTGGTTTTGGATCAGGTTCCTTTCAGTTTGATTTTGTTTTTTTAATTGTATTAAAGCACACCAGCTTCGAGAAGGTTATCCGCAAGACCTCTAGTGGTGCAGAACTACACTATGTACAGTAGGTCAATGTTGAGCCATGAAGTTAGTCTGTGCAGTGTGATGGATGTTGACAGTTTTGATATTAGAATTTTGGCTTTTTGTTTTCTTTTTCAAATACGTTTGGCTACCTGGGGGTTTCTTTACAACCTGTCTGATAGTCTGACTGCTTGTGTTTCTTGCCCCATTGGACTTTGTTTTAGTGGTGTTGCCACTTTGTCAGATCTCAGCATTTAACTCGGTGAGTACCATGTTCATCATAACAATAGCAATGATGGCAAAATAAGATAAACCAGAATTATTTCTTTAACAAGGACAGTGTAAATGACCCATCATAGACACCGGAACACGTTAACTCAGCCCTTCTGAACATACGACAACATTTGAACAAACCACTGCTTGACTCACATTTGTGAAATGTAGAAAATGAAAAAGCAAATCGGCCGGAAGATGGAGAGGTGAAACTTTTAATGGACAGAAACTGAGAGGAATGGAATGCATGCCACCATTTTCTTATTCAAAGGCACTGTGTCTTGTGTTTGCTGCTGTCAGACTTCTGTACGTTGGCGTTGGGAATTCTGTCGCATACTATCGGCTACATCTTTTCACAATCAAACTATTTGTTCAACTCTATGACAAAGGACACAATGGATTCACACATTTACAGTGTACTAGCTTGCAGTCTAAAGTAGGAGAAACACTGTACAAAAGAAAGAGACTCATTTTTTTTTTTAACCTTCCAAATCCACAGCAGGGTATCATTGGCTTGAGAAAGAAGATTTTGAAGCCCTTTCATTTACTTTCCATGCATAAAAAGAAACCTTTAAACACCACAGTCCAATTTTCTTCTTAGTTTGTTAAAAGAGGCCAGATTTCGTCTTCAGTCAGCTTTGTCGCAAAGAAAGGACCTCTGAAAGCCTATGCTTAACGTCTTGAGTGTGTACAGTCATTTGCAGACACAGACCGACTATTAGTCTCTCAATTGAAGCCAGATTTCAGAGTTACAGTATGCTACTCAGCACACTTTCCCATAGGAAGCCTTAGGACCTGTGACTGCTTGGGTCTTTCCATTATTTTGAAGTGGGCTAGACTGTTTTTGGAAGTTTAACTTGTTGGTTATCTTTGCCAAATATGTAATGAGGATCACCGCCGTCTGGATATTTCTATCCAGTGTGCATGCTAAAATGTTAACACATAGTATGCTAAACAACCCTAGCTAATTGACATTATCAAAAATCTCGACCTTCATCATCAATAACGTCCATTATAAACCAAGAGTACAAAAACGTAAAAACTTGATTGGAAAAAAAAACGGGTTTGAGCAGGTTGGTAGAGCTGGCTGGTTGATGGTCTGAGCTGGCCTGTAGCTTGGTCTTGGCAGGATGGAGATAAGTCTGATGCTGGTGAAAGTGATACATTAGATCACAGACAACATAAGCATGTGTTCAAAATGCTTAGAGCAGGGCCAGCATTAGCTCCCTCCACTGAAAGAAATAGTTAAACTATTCACTGCTTATGGTGTGTTTTTGGCTGGTTAACCAGCTTAACCCGACTTTGTAACTAGAGCAGCAGCCATGAAGAGAAATATTTTTCACTGAATGTTCATTCTTTTGGTTGAGTTACATTTTTATTCTATTGCCTTTTAAACAATCCCCTTAAAAGCCTTGAGGGTTAAGACCGGTGACGTCTGTATCAAAATGAGACTAGCCCTACCAGACATAGCAAGGATGCTAATCACTGCCACATGCAGGACTAAATGCAGTTTCCTGCCTGCTTTCATGGTTGTAGCAGTTTGGGTGTTGTTTCAGCAATAAAATGATTACATTTATTTGCAGGAAATTAACTACACAGATCTCGGCTGCCTAGCACGCTGTGTTCAGTTACGTTCAGTATAATGCTAGCTGTCTGTGGGTATTGAAAATGCACAATGAAGAGATATATTGATAGGAGACAGATTCTCATCATTCCTCGAAGATAATGGGTAAGCTGACCAATAGGCCCAACTGCCCAAGGAAATCAGTCTAGTCCTTTAAAGTGGTACAACCCCAAACAAATGTTGATCACAACACTCAACAATGACAGTTCTCTTTTTGGCTTTCTTATTATTTGTTCAGCTTAACAAATCTGAATTACCTTCTTTTAGAGCGCCTTTAACATCTGGCCAGGCATAACAGATAAAGACAAAATCTCTAGGCCAACTGTGGGTCATTTTAATAATTTCCAGACAGAAGATTTCCAGTAAGTTGACCTTGTGCTCAGAATATAGTGACAAAGTGAATTTTGAATAAAGTGATCAACTGTACTAAACCTACAATACATGTCATATCACTACAGGCACAAACTAATTAAAGACTTAACAGCAAGATGGTGGAAGCAGTGCTGACACAAACCCACAAGTAGTTGTGGCGAAGGAGAGAAAACGATGGCTGAATCAGATGTTTTTGTCACTCAGAGGTGTAGAAATCTCAGCAAGCTGAGCCCTGCGACCAAACAGTTATGAGCAAAGAACAAGAGTGGTTAGCACAGAGAAGGCAACAATGGTTATGAACCCCAGAAGAAGGTAGGGATGTGATATTCGAGACCAATTGCAGGCAGTGGAAACTGGCGTGTCAAGAATTCAACAAGCATGGAAGGGCTTGTTTTCATTCAACAAACATGTCTACTTCTCAGTTCAAACCTGCTGACTGAAATTGTTTTCACAGAACACGTTTGGCCTTTTGAGTCACTGTTAAGCCCAAACCTGTCAGGTGAAGAACTGGTCCGAAATGCTTTAATTTTCATTTACCAATATACATGTACTGCATAAACAGACTCTTTTAGGGAGACAGGGTTGACACCTATGAACGTTGACTTTAATAGCATGAAAAATCTTTTTCTGGTGTCTTCTTCTGTTTCTCATAGCTTAGGCTAAATTATTTCTGGACCAGAACCATATGGAGACAACATTCAAGAAAAAAAAAAAAAAACATCTAAAAAGGAGGAACCAAATGACAGCAACATGTACAGAAATACAGTAACTTTGCAAAAAACAGGCATGCTAATGTTCTAATCTCTAGCCCTGGAAATAACACATTAAAAAAGCTAAATAGGCAGTAACGACTGCACATTATTTAAACACAACAAAATATTGACAAAGGAAAAAAGACCCATAATCCATTACCACGATGGTGACCATACTGCATAAAGAAGAATAGTATTGGTAATGTTCCAGTCTTAAATGGGTGTACATCATGAGGGCAATAATCTGTGAGATAAAGCTACAGTCCAACCATGGTTATCTAGAGGAAAATAGTTTAGATTCTGTTCAATATTTAACAGTTGATCAATTTAATAGTACATACAAGAGAGAGGGTGAACTACAAGTATGAATTTTGCTTTTTTCTGTGACAAATAAACAAATAGCGACTGACTTAAAAAGGAACTAAGGCATGTGCATGAGGTCTTTACATTTTCCTGGTCAGAAGACACTGTAGAAAGAGACCCATGGTTTCTTTTTGTAAGCTTTTCTGTTGCATTTTGTTGTTTTTTTTTCTGCTGCGATGGGGTGGTGTGTGTGACATTGGTTTGAGGTTTCAGTGACTGTGACCCCTCCCCCCCCTTTTAAAAACCCACACCCAACCACCCTCCCTACCCCGACCACCCTCTCGTTCCCACTGCTCTTGGGCAAGGAGATTACGCTTTACTTTCGTTGCCGTTTGCCTGAGGAGCCTCGTTGGGAACTGTCTTCACCTCGGCTGTGGCGTTCTTCACCTCCGTCTCGCCTTTAGTGTTATCATCCTTCACAGTCTTACCGCTATGGGGACAAACACAGGAGCGAGAGAGAACCAGAAAGAGACAAAAGAAGAGGAGATTCTGTTAACAGCAGATCACTAAGTCTCTCTCTCACAGCTAAACTGTCTGCTCTGAGCTGCCTTTTGTGTCATTTTTCAAAGAAAGAAGGGAAAAAATGGGGGGGAAACATGCAAGATGCTTTGAGGGAATTTGTTTTCCCTCCTGGAACTGAATGCATTTCACACATAATGGGATCAAGCTCACTATCCTAGCCAGACATCAAAAAAGAGTACATGGATGTCACAGCTATTTTCAAGGAACAATGAACGCTGATGTGGAATGAGACAGGGCCGGTACAGTAGGCACAATGCATGAAGGAATGAAAGACTGAAGCATAACCTACAACACAAACTACAATACACAAGAGGATTACACGCCGTCTGGACTGAGCCAAGACACAATGGAAAGAGACTTTAAAGCCATACTTCACTTAAGTTGAACATTTTCTGGTGTTAGCATAATGTACTCTTGTTGAAATACATTTGAAGTAATGTGCTGCTGTGGCTTCCATTTTGAAAATGTGATGCTTCACTGTTGTGTCACATACAGTCATCTCTCCTTTCCTCTATGTCAGCTCTCAAATAGCAATTTTTATCAATAATCTTCTCTTTCCTGTTGACACATATACATGCTATCCATGGGCCTTACAAAGTTAGGCGAGGGACTGCCCCATATACAGGATCCATAAATACATCTAACCCTTACAGGCTTAAAACAGCCTTCATATAAATGTCTGCCCTCAAGGTTACGCTAAAAGGAAGAACATGGAGACTTTGAAAGCAAACAGGGATATTATTCCCCTGGGAGCATGAATGTTGTCAGCAAATGTCATGGCAATCTGCCTGTGAGATTATGAAATACCTTGTATGCAACGTTGACGCTTTTGCTTGACAGTGGTGCTAGAGGGAAGGTCATAGTGTGTCCAAAATGGCAAGGGTTCGTCCTCTGGGGAACATGAATGCACCCAGTAAATTCAATGCCATTCTGCCAATCTACATTTGTCTTGTGTACAGATGGAAATTTTGGGCCTGCAAAGCTCAGGGGGCCACCAAATACCTTAGGATTCATCCTTACGAGACCACCAATATATCCACTAATGTGTATGCGTGATCAGGCAGAATTCTGTCATGTTTTTTGTGTAAAAAGTGTGAAAAATACTGGAGCATGTGGACTCATCCAGGCCAGATTTATGCATTACAGTAAAGTAGGTTATGGCCGAACCCACTAACTAGGATTATGCAAAGTATTTTATCATAACCAAAACACCTGCCTTTAATCCCAAAAATACAAGCAAAAACTTTGTTTTGTTGTTAACTGACGACAGTCCAAAAAGTTTTCATATGTTATGAACTACCTGTAGTTACCTGCTATTTGAATATTTTGCAGCTTCCTCAAATTAAGTGCCAAATGCATCCGTGTTTACCTTCACTATTTATAAAGGTTGTGCAATGCAGGCAACAAGCTTGACAGTACAAGCCCCCTCAAATCCAGCTAAAGTGTTAGTCAACTTGATAACATTTCAACCAAAGCATGTCTATACAACCACCGCGCTAAATTCATACGCTTGTCAGCATCAATCTACACTTGACATGTTCAGATAAAAGAATTCTACACGTTGGATGGTACTTTACACAGTCTTGTCTGCTAACATGGGCAGACTTGATTGTGATTGTGTACCTTCTCTCTTCTATAACCAACTTGCAGCAGTCTCTGACCTTCAAACTGTAAAACTCTTTCATGCAGCACTATCTTTAACTGTGTCACTCTCAAGTCAATGGGCACTACATCGCTTTCATGGAAGTTAATTATATTTCTAACTAATGTACTTTAAACACTTCCCAGGCTATTCTCTTGAAACATTTTTAAAAAATGTTCTCACACAATCAAGAGTAACCCAAAGATAATCTAACTGATTGAAACCTGCTTTTTGAAATATCGTTTTACACGTGGTGTGTAGCAACATCATAAAGACATTTATGTATGGGATTTGTAGTGGTCTATAGTCTGTAGAAATGGTTTGCAAAGATACTTTTCTACTCAAGAGATAAAAATGGGTCCTGAGGAAGAGTACGTCACTCAGAAATCCAATAACTCAAAAGAAGCCTGACAAGACATTTCAGTGTTGGGATGCTGAAGAAGGATCACCACATAGATCAGTGGGAGAGCTGTACTTCAGTCCTGTCAAAGAGTGCTGAAGAAAAATCCCTCCAATGACAAGTTTGGTTATATCAAAGTGATGCTGATCTGACAAGAGCCCTGCTTCCAACTTGCTCTCAACTCCGCGTACTTCATCACTGACATCTTCTTCTGGCCAACTGAGCGAGCAAAGTATGAGATGAAGGAGGGAGAGAAAGAGGACTGATTGTCAGTAAGCCTCTGTAATTCATCTTCTGCCATAACTTTCTCATCATCCTCACAGGGTGTCAGGACTCATGAACATCTGCAAACTCCTATGGGCAAAACTCCAAATTATTAACCCTTCTGAGCACCTCTGAAATAAAGGATTTCTACAGGAATCAAAAGAGAGGTATCTTTCTGAGATTGGTATTTTAAATGCCCTTCATTATCTATTATCATTGATCAAAATCAAGAGGACATATAGATCAATGAAGTGGTATTGCTAGATCATTTAAGTATTTGTTCAAGTATTTCATTTACTTGAACAAGCTCATTCATCCAAGCACAACTGAGGGGGACTGTATACGTCTGTAGAGTATTCCACAAAAAGATAGCTCTCTACTCTTTCATTGAGTGAACAAGAACTTCACATTTTTGGTGTGCAACAGGACCTAAAGCTTGTTTTTCCTCACAGGCTCCAGCTAAGACAAACTAAGCTCTGTCAGCTCTGTTAGCTGCCACATGGTTGCTGTTAATATAGTTTGCTATATTGCATCCTGTAGCAGTCACTTACTGCAACATGGCAGATAATAGACTCGTTTTAAAAGTTAGCCGTCAAGACAAACTGCGGAATTGCTTACACTACATGGATAGGCATATTTGAAGGACCCGAGGCTTATTTTAATAGTTTTGACCATCGTTTCTATTGGTTGTGTTGTTGTTCTCATCAAAGTAATCTGGGAACACCACAGCATCACTCCAACAAAGTCTGATGGGAGGTAACGGTATTTCCACACCAAGTCTGAATTTTTCTACAAAATATTTACACAGCACCAAGTATGTAGTTAAATCCTTCTGCTTCTATTGAGTCTTTTACTCCCAAGATGTACTGTACGTTTGTGTGATGAAAAGTTGCGCGTGTTGTTTCTTCTGGACTTTTTCCGTCAGCATCAACTTTTGACCAATGAAATCGGTGACCGTTTAATTAAAGACGTTTCAAGATAGAGGATGAGACAACAGTATGAGTTCTGTTTCCCAGTCTACTTAGTCCGCATCTTGGGTTGTGAATTATCTGAGTCATCACCACAGGATGAGGTCACCTGTAACAACAAAAGTCGTCATATCTCTTCGTGTCGCTCATTCACAGCAAAGATTCAGAGGCCCTATAAACAAGTAAAAACGCTGGCCCTGTAAACAATTAAAAACATTGTGGTTCTTCCCTGCCACTGTCGAGTCACCAAAATTGGGTGAACTCAAAACTGTCTTTTTCTTTTGCTAAGAAGCATAAAAAGCAAAACATCATCATCGCTGCTAGAGCTTGGACCATTTCTGGCTAGATGCACAGAAGAAAATGAAACGGAAATTGTGGATATTTATGTATGCTAGAACAGTGCTAATATGAGTACTGGAGGTACTGCTAGTACTCATGTAAGTATTGCTGGAAGACCTGGAGTGTGTGGACGAGGTGTATTCAGCTATGCTGTATGTTTCCCATAACAATGCAGCAAGTGGTTAATGACGGAGATAATTTATGTGAAATATAAAAGAAGCTTTATGGTGGAAGAAAGGTTGATTCCATCAAGTGAGCTAACAAACAGGTGGAGGTGGTGGGTGAATGAAGACAGGCATGCACTGGCGGCATCCCAATGGTTAGTATTCCTGTGCCATTTACTTTGCATGGCCAACATCTGTTATTCTTAAAGGTTAAATTCCACCCTTACAATAATCACCCTGAGACGTTCAGAACATTTAAAGAGCCATTCTGCGAAAAAGCGCTGCAGATAACTTTGCTTGGTGTGCCTGGTTTTGCTTAACCAGCCTTACTCGGTTCTACATAAATTTTTTACCCGCAGAAAATGCTTACATATTCTTAATAAGAGGCGAATGTATGTAAAAATACAGTATCACTGGCTGGTCATACAGCTTTTAAAAAATGGGACATGTCTACAATCACAGCTGTGCTCCCTCTACAAACTGCAACATAGTTTCAGGCTACATTTCATTCAGGGATAATGAGGCTGTTGTTGGTGGAAACATTAGCATCTCTGCCTCTGGATGTTTTCCTATGATATACATGTATATATTTATTGATCACTGGTGCCAAGCCCCTAGCCAAACTTATTTTCAGGGGGTGTTCAGGCAACACTGTCAAAATCTACTGAAAGGCAGCTGTGCATAGAAGTACTGATTAAAGACTAAGAGACTGATACATTTTTCTGTTACTTTTAAACTCACTTTTTTCGTACACTCGGGCTCCTTCACAATAGAATGAAGATGAAAAACCTTTCTGATCTCAGCTACATGATTGTCTGAGGCTTTTAGACCCCTGTTTGGGTGTGCAGGTAAGCTTTTCAGTTTTTGTGGGAAATGAATGCAAGGCCAGTCAGTTCTGCTATTTCTGTCATTTTTCCTCACCATTTCCAAAAATGTTTGAACAGGATCTTACTTATGTTAATCAAACTTTTTCCTGCTTATGACCACTTACTGTGATATAATCAACCAAAAGCTAGTGAAAGTTTTAGCAAACAATTAAGCTAGATAATAATTTTAACTTACTCAACTAAGTGAAGGGATGGTAACAAATCATAACACTTGTGGAAGGATCAAACGTAAAAGCTGCCTCCTGTTACCGGCAACATACCTGACAGGTGCAAAATTATGCATGTTGGGGATCTGACACCAAAACCACTGTTTGCATTTTAGGGTGGATTTTTCCTTTAAAAATGGCACACTTGTGACTATTGGGATGCAACCAGAGCAGAAGAAACATGTTGAGGAATGGGGAAATGGCAGCGTTCATACTCATTTTTGGCTGGTGTGGTTGAGTCTGTGCACAGGGTATTGGGCGTATCCTTGGTCGGGCCGTCTACTTGTAAGTCCTTATTCTGGGTGCTGTCAGGGGCTTTGACTGGGTCACGCTGGCTCTGGGGCCCGTCGGCATTAGCAGAGGGCCAGCTGACTGGCTCTGAGAGAGGGGATGTTGGGTTGGACGAGGGGGGAACTTTAGGGGTGTCGCTCAGGTCGACCAGGGGTCCAACATCAGGTTGGGTGTTAGCTTTAAGAGAACTGGACTGGGCAGCAGGGCTGTTTTTGGGGGAGGGCTTGGCAGGGGCAGCTTTGGTTGGGCTGGAGGCACTGGTGGTTAGCGTGGTACTCTCGCTAGCAGGACTGCTCTGCGCCGTGCTAAAGCTCTCAGCAACTGAGTTAGTGGCAGTGGAAGGGAGCAAGTTTACCACCGTGGAGGTGGTGTCTGCAGCAGCAGGCCTGTTTGGTGGGGAGGAGCAGGACGGACAAGGGAGCAGAGGGGGGAGTGGGGAGTGGACACGGGGGAGGAAGCAGAGAGCCACCAGAAAAGCGAGGGAAAGAAAGAAAAAGGACAACGAGAGAAATAAAGGGGTAGAGGGAGAGTGCAGATCAGAACATAAACAAGGAAGAGTGAGTGCTACTGTGTTGCAAGTGAAAAAGTAAAATCTACACAATCAAAATGTTAGCAACAAAATATTTGTGGGGGGTAAACAAAAAATAATACAGAAATAAACTATAGAAAGAATGTAGGAGTTTCAGGATTAGGATGCTAATATACATTTCATAACAAAGAAAAGACCCAGGAAAAAGCAAGGTTTGCTGGTTTGAACGGGTCTGAATGGGTTAAGTAGCTTGACAGCCCCACTTAGGACTAGGTTTGACACTCAATTTTGAAAACCGGTATCTATAGAAACTAAAGGGTTACTATAAGGTTGTATAAAGTGAAAGACCCATAACAATGTATAGTGGCAATTATAATTTAATGTAATTATAATGTGTGACTGTTAGGCTTCTCAGCCTTTAAGCACACAACTCAAAACGAATGAAAAGTGTTAAGCTGTTTGTTTCTTTATTCAGTCACTCAGTTGTGTCAGGGATTAGGGATGTCACAACCTTACTGTTGTAAGTTTGCAAACTGTGGAGGAGCATGAAAACATACATTGCAAAAAAACTAAGTCAGAATTAGGATTCCCTAGCCCATACGCATAATTGTTCGGCTTCAGTGGTCGTGCATACAGACCTCCACTTGCAGACCTAGGGCTTGTTGAATGTTGACCTGATATAAATCTGTGACTTGGACTGCACAGTATTAGCAGTTCAGCGTGGTTTGAAGCCATGTAAAGGTTGTGTTGACACGGGATACCATTTCATACACAGAGATAGTGTTCAAAAGGGGTATGAAATCACAGAATTACATTGTGTCAGTAGTACCTTATGGTGTGTACAGTTGAGCTTACAACTGTGTCTCAATATTTCAATCTAGTTTGGGCCTGACTGAATTATATAAATAATTTAACTATTTTTCGTTAAGAATAACCCAATGATTTGATTGTCTGCCCAATGCCTGGGACACTCCTTAGACTGTGGAGGTGGTCCTGTTCCATACTCACTCAGGTTCTGTCAAAGGCGTGGTCTCGTTGGGCTCAGTGGGAACCCCTCCTTCTTGGTTTGGGGTGTGTTCTTCCTCCGTTCTCACCTCAACAATGGGCTCCTTAGACTCATCTTTCCTGTTGTCCGAGGGCAACAGACTGTTAGCAAGCGAAGACACTAACTTTATTTGCTATTAATCTGTTAAACATGGGAAAATTACGGAAGCGCATGGCCTACTATGCTAGGTCAGACAGGCAACTCAAAGTGAGTGCCCCATGTACACATGGACATAATCTACCTCTGTAACAAATGTCCACGCCACACGTAAAAGGAAAGTATATGTAAAGTAACATCCTGGTGATCAGCAGCGATGTAAAACAAAAATTTGGGGTTAATGTGCTAAAACATGCAAAACTGTCCTTTAAACTGTCAAACACGCACTCTCATTCCAACATTTGATCATCCTCCACCTGCATCAGCCTGCGGGCTCTGATTGTAGGTTTCCTCTGGGGGCTTGTCTGTTATCATCACACTGCTGTCTGATTGTGCTGAGCTTTAAAGCGTTCGCTTGCTGGGAGTGACGTGTTGGTGCCAAAATATCAACTCTGTACATATCATGGTTCATTCTCAATAAATCTGTTTCATGTGAGCTGTTTTAGTTGAAATATTTATTTGTTGCGCCGCGTTGTGAGGTTTCTTTGCTGGTACGAGGAGAGACTGTTCAAAATATTTAACAGAATTTTTGATCAACCAAAGTCTATCATGCAATAATAGAATTTTGACGTGATTAGATGTTTACAATGGCAACCTGTTAAATAGAGTTCTTCTCAAGTACAGTTGTGTGAATGTTGTGCTTGAATTTTGGGTCTAACTCTTCCAGATCTCCATGGTGGAGAGGAGGTCATGTGGCTCCGATCCATTCTGTAAATATATTACGTTGGTCTATTCTGTACACACGGCATCTATTGCATGTCTGACCGTCCTGGGAGAGGGATCCCTTCTCTGTTGCTTTTCTTGAGGTTTCTTACAATTTTTCCCCGTCAAAAGTTTGTTTTTGTGGAGCGTTTCTTTATCCGAATCAGGGGTCTAAGGATGAAGGGTGTCATATGCTGTACAGATTGTAAAGCGCCTGGAGGCAACATTGTGATATGTGATAATGGGCTATATAAATAAAACTGACTTGACTTGAATACAAGGATGACGTTCACTTACGTGAATGCTGCCTTGCCCTCCTCAATGTCCTTGCTCTTAGCGCCCGGCCCAGCCTTCCCACAGAAGTTAACAGCAATGCACATGAGGAGTCCACACTTGTTGAGGAAGTAGCAGGTGACGTCCACGCCCACCAGCAGCAGGAAAAAGACAACAATGAGGATGCCAACGATGGCTCCGGTGCCCAGGCCTGAGGCACCGTCCTTGACAGCTGAAGGGCAAGGGGAGAGAAAAGGGTTCAACATGAAGGGGAGGGGATAGAAAGAAAGTTAGAAGGAGAGAGGGAGAGGGATGATGAGGAATGCAGCCAAGCTTTTAATGGACTGCTTCAGGTTTCAGTTGTCAAGACCTCAAGCGTGTCGATCCTTTCAGAGGGAATTTGGAGAAAAATCATGACGCCCTCATCTCTGCTTTCCTAATGGCAACTTAATATTTGCTCTCGAAAATCATCATGGCCGACACACTTGAGGTGTTCACTTTCACACACACTCACAGAACTTCCAAAGATTAAAAAACACACATCTAAATGTCAGTATGTGAAGACAAACCGGATCTACAAAACATCTAGGGTTCTATACTAGTTTCTTTAATAAGAGGTGGGTGAACACTGTTAACCAATATCTTATTACACTCTAGTAACCCTTCAATGCTAACCCTTTTGTTTGTCACGGTGCTTTCGTGGCACTTTCGTAATAGGCTTGTGACATGTTTGGGGGCATTGATGACTTGACCATTAACATTTCTGATAGGAAAAATATGGATATGAATGTCTGTAGCAAATTTCGTGGCAATCCATCCAGTAGTTCTCGCAAGACGAAAAGCCAGGAGATCATCAAATTATTGGTATCAAATCTGTCTGCTAGAAATTATGTATGTATATGTTTTGCCAGTTACATTTTGAGGCAGATGTAATTGCTACCAGGATTATGATTGAAGGGAAAGTTATTTTTTCCAGCGAACAAAGCGCTACGTTATTGTACCCCATGGCATTCGTAGGATGGTGGTCAGGGTTTGCCATTGCATATTAGTATATAAATCGGAATTTCTGGGACACAGGATTGTTAGAATACAAGTTTGTGCCAATCAATCTAGTAAAAAGAAAAAAAACTGCTGCTGGTACTGCTGCTGTTTGTCAGAGGGTTTATAAAGATGACTGACATGGTTTAGGTATTAATTCGGCAGTGTTTTGAAAATTGAACATCATTAAATACCTGCTGCGTTGTAGAGATGTCTAAAAGGTTAGAAACTCTGACATCCTGCTATAGGCAAAAGGCAATGGGAGACTTTTATGTAGGAAACTCAGGCAAGATTTCCTAACCTGAGGTTTCTCATGTTCAGCCATCGACCATCAGCATAGCAGAATACAGTGTAAATACTATATATCGTAATCCATAAATGATACATAATTTTCAAGATTTCTTGGCCTTTGATCAAAATACCAAAAACCCCTGGTCGATGATACATTTTTTAAGTGGCACCTTCAGTTTTTAACATTTAACATTCTGTGCTAACTCCCTTATTGGAAAACATGCTTCCCTAGTTCTTCAGAGGTAGACCACTGGAATAAGCATAAATTGGAATTACAATAAAAAAAATAAAAAATAGTACAACTCTTACACACCCTACAGAGAGAGTTACCAAACAGCTTTCATGATTTTTTCTTTTCTTGAGCTGCTCCAAAACTTTCTTAAAGGCAAAGGTTAAAAGGGGTTATCTGAGCAGCTGTTTATCTCAACATATGCAAGCAGTCATCACATTTATAATTCCACTTTGAGGGCAAAGTGCAAATGCAGGTTATTTTCTCCCACAGATTATTCCACATAAACAAATGCACATGCAGTTTACAGACGGGATGGAACAAACAGGATTTCGAGGTCCAAGGCAGCTCAGGCTTTGCGGCTTTGCATTTCAAGAACGGCTTTCTTAGCGCTCATCATTCGTTTTGGCATTTGATGACATTTCTATAAACCCGGGCTAATAAATGGTTTTTCAATTTCCATCTTTACATGCAAGAAAAGCAGAAAAAAATTCAACTTAAGATTCTTTAAGGAAAAAACTGAAACGCATGCAATGTTTCGGTGAGCGCAGCCAGTTCATCACAGTTTTTATAAGTAGTTTCCGATTCAAGTCCCGTGGGCTCATTTAAGTTATATTGTACAGAATTGGGAAACCATTGACCACAACAACCATCGCGACTGAAGAACCTTTACATACAGTAGTTGAGCAGAGTAGAAGAGTACAAGACAATTATTTGCATTTCATGAGGGAATTAAAATGAGCACGATTGGTTGTCACCAGGTTGTTGCAGAGAGCATTTGCAAGTTGAATCTTTCTCAACTTACCCACATTGTGCTGCTGGGTGCCAGAGTCTTAAAGGATCAAGGGCTCATCAAACTGTCTGAGGAGAACGTGAGCACTTTGCAGTTTGAGGACCATCTATACGTTCATGTAAACTGATAATACCCATGTCCCTGAAGATGGGAAATAAGGAGCAGGAAATAGACACACTGCAAATATGTTTTGCAGTTCTATACCACTGGACCTACAGTATGAACCCATATGTATAATGGTCACCATAGCCTGCAGCATACTGTAAAAGCTTAGTAGAACTTGAATGAAAGAAACATTAGAACTGTAAGGAAAACTATAACGGATGTATCTTGGATTTCTTGGGCCATTGTTTTTTTTTATGCTATCACAGGTAATAAGCCAAATGTAGACTATGGACGTCAATATATTTCCTGCAGCTACAACAGACTTTGATCCAAACCATCAACATCAGGATTTAGTGTCAATTCTGAATTAATGTGCAAGGGTGTCTAGAGCTGCCATTTTACACTGTTGATTGATCACATAAAGACAAGAGAGTGATCATACTTAAAGACCCAGTGAAATAAAGAATGCCTTTTTAAAGTTCTAATACCTTTGTTAATGGTTCTGCTCTCGGTATCTGTCACATTTTTGGGCATCTATAGATCTCATTTCTCTCCCTGTAAAATATGAGTATGTTTGGTATCTTGTACTCGGGAACAAACACACACAGTTAACCAATCAAATGCAATTTGGGGCAACCAGCTAACCTCTCCTATCAACTAAAACCACACTTGTTAACACCTGACTGATCCACTACCACAGTTTCCAGTATGAGTTGACATTTCACCTCATCACATGATTTCTCTCATAACATTTGCTAAGGATTTCAACAGCCTATGTAGTGTACTTGTCCAGGTCGCTAAGTTTGACCCTGGCTTCAATTATTTACATCCTGCATTTCCTTTGGTCCAGTTTATGTGACACATTTACCATTGACATGTGAAATTTCCAGACTTTACGAGTTGAGTTGACAAATGAGGGCCACAGTTTTCTGGCCTTTGAATTGGGACAGGCTCGTTGAAACACATTCAGACTTAAAATACACTTCAAAATAGACGTGTTTAAGGATCCTGTAGACGTTATGATTTGCACTCCTGTACTTTATAAAACCCAGCAGACAGCCACTGTGGCACAGGCTCTGGACTGATGGATAACATTCCTTTTTAAATTAGTTTTTACGCCTCTCAAACATGTTATGTTTGTGTTTATTGCACTTGTATGACAGATACATTTTCAAGTGAAAGCACAACCATGGGTCAATCTAGACATTTCATTTATATTCACTCTCTTCCTCTGCTTGGCTGCACTGCATTATGCAATCCTTAATTTTCTCTGATGGCTGTGATCAAAATAGCAGAAGCATGCCTACTTATAGGTGACTACCAGTTTTGCAGACAACACTTGTTTTTCCTCTGCCCATTGCCTAATTTGCATTTTAACAGGCACAATATATCATGGCATTGTGGCATGTATTCAGTGCCGTGGGGGTTTTTCCTCACCTAGTGCCCTCACTGAGGGAGAAACCACAAATCTACCTGTCAGGATGGACTACACAAACATTTCTCTTTACAGGCTTGTCAGGTACAGTACTGAGCCAGTTCCCCAGAAGACTGCTGATAACAGACTGTATGTGATAAACCTCAATTTCACTGAAAACCACAAATTCCTGAGTATTCAATAACTGGTCACTGTCCAGCATAGACAATCTGCCAGTCTTGTGTACATCTATATTGATGAAAAACCTTTATAATGGCAGTTCATTTACATATCATTATAGCACTGAAAGATGCATTCAAATAGTGTCTACTGATTGGGCTGCACAGTATAGAATGAAAAGAGACTTTAATATTTAAGCCCTCAAACTCTGCCTGACCCTACGCTGACTTTGTAAACCATCTTTAAACACACAGAAATATATTTTATTTAGTAGTCTAAAGATACCAAATATTTCAGGCTGAATTTGAGGGAAATGGGTATAAAATGATGTCCAACACGTCTACGATATGTGCAGGTGATAGATTGGTTCAGCCACAAATAACGCGGTCAAATCTAAATTAAACTATTTGTTAGACTGTAGAAGTAGAGTTGAAGACATTTTGTGTGTTACCAGGCCCGATGCTGGCAACACATTGAGGGAACTTTTATTTCATCAGAGGGTCCACATACTGAAACATCAACATAACACGCCTCTATGCACTGAAGTGCAGTGAGGATTGTACAGGTCTGTACAGTGCAGAGACCAAAAACCCACAAATGCATGGCACAGCATATTGTAGAGGAGCAAACATTGTGTTCACCTATCTACAGAAGAAGACGCGCAGTTTGGAGGACTAATATGTTCATATCCAAGACAGAGAAGACATAACATGGTTTGACCAAAGTGTAACTGCAAAAGGACTGCAACACCACCCATCTACTGGCTCTGCATATCTCCAACACATCCAGCAGCCTAGTGGTCGGAGGCATCACCTGGGTTACGGCCATCACGCTGCTGGGTCCTAATTCTATACTACACAAATTGTACTAACTATTTACTATATACTAATAGTCATATCATTATGTCTTTGAGGTCAGTATACAAGAAGTAATGAAGGCATATGTGCACTGATATGAATCAAACTGTTAATGTTTTTTTGTGGTTTTCCAAGATCCCTCTTGAGCTGTCTCATCCCCACCTGCAAATAGTTTTATTAATGCGTAGCTGTGAGTAGCTTCTCCGTTTCCTTTCTGTACTGCATTATGGAAAACAGTTTACATCAACAGCAGACTCAAAAATCAGGAATGTTTTAGTATGCACACTGAGTTCTATGACTACACTTCATTTAGTCACTTTCCCCATTTAAAAACACTACATACTTGCTACTCTGCTCAGACTAATTATGTCTTGGGACACACCCTCAACCTTTGATGACTCTCATATGACTACCATATGAACTTAAGGACCCGCAAAGGCTCTTGTGCGACTTCCAGGTGTGAGTAGCCCTCACAGGTTTAAAATCCTGGGATTTGCCAAAAGCCAGTCACAGATGAAGCCTCTTAGGTAGGGAAAACATCTTCAACTAGTGCCACAGTCCAGAGAATAGTTTAATTTTAACTTGATGTTGTACTAACTGAATGAATGAGAAAGATCTACAGATAAGAAAAACACGATGGCTTGATATACATTTTATATATGAAATACTGTCATAAAGTGCGGGACAATATCCTTTATTCTAAATTCAAGGAGGGAATGAAGAGTTTTAAGGGGTTAATAATGATATATCAATTTCAAATTGGTAGTAAGATATGTTAATAATGTATAATCCATATTCTAGTTAGCTGAAAATCTTTCAATTAACCCCAAATGTATATTTCACGGCTTTTACTATGACTATTATTTCATTGTTTTTCTTTTGTTCTTTGGTTCTATATTTTCATCTGCTACTCGGGTATTGCATTGGCCTTATTTTGGCTCAATAGAAGTTTCTTAAAACAATTCCCATGTTTGGATCCTCCATCAGAGATCTGCCACAGTGTGGCACTGCACCACCGGTAAAATAACATGAACCTCAGATCCTGTTTACTTTTTGAGCACAAGGAAGCAGAGTGATGCTGACAACTGACTCCTTCTCTGACTGATAACAATCTTTGGGAACTCTTCATGCAGGAAGGACTGTGTGTGGCAGGCTGGGAGTTCAAGCATGTAAATGAAGAGTTCAGTTAGTAGGAGAGGCAACTGGCTTTACAAACTGATGCGTAGATTGGCTTGAAATTCGAATTGCTGACTCATTTTCATGAGGTAGAGGATGATGGGAGAAAGCATTGGGACAAATTTTAACTTTATAACATTTAATACAGGGTCACAGTATTGTTCAACAGAGATGATTATTGTAGGTTTTCGAATTGTTTTATGATTTTGCTTTATACACACTCCTTCAGTCACATTTAGAATACGAAATTTCACCTGATTACAAAACAAAAACAACATGCTGTCATCTGTAAGAAGCTGAGTTCTGGGAAATGACAATTAAGATGATTAAGATGATAAAAGACAAACTGTGGAGGAACATTTCTAGATTGCGGAAAAAATACAACTTGTCGCTTCATTTCCTACACAAATCTGCTGATTTAAATTTGGCTTCTATCCATACGAACATCTCATTACCCACATCAAGCTAACACACTGAGAAAATGTTTTAGACTATGCGAAGAGAGCGAATCTGAAATTCCTGAACAATAACAGCAGCTCTTGCTGTAGTCTGTATGCAGTGGGCGACTACGCCATTTGCTTCAGGGAAGAGAAAAATTCAGTTTATATGCAATGCAAGTAAGTCTAATGCACACACTTAGATGAAGATCCTGATTAGCAAAAATGAAAATCACTCAGCACTGATCAGCACTATCATTACTCAGTAGGCCCTGATGAACAACAGGAGGGACCAACAAGTGACAAAGAACACCTCAAGGGTGTCGTAAGCTCTTATTATGCTTGTGCCAGAATTTAGCTGAGATTAAACAGCAGTGCCACGGATAATAAACTGAAGGAATACAAGTCTTATTTTAGATCCCAAGCCAAGAAGGAAGGCCATTTTTCACAGATGAGAACTGCCCAAAGGAACCTACCAAAAGGGGGGGAAAAAAAAATCTACTGGTCTTTTTTTTTCGGTTGGCCAATACAAATATTCATCTGTCTTCTCATTCCTGTTTGGGGAAACAGGGCTTTGCCACATTTTAATGTTATTCTACCTTCAGGCGTATAAGGTTGAAGCGAGCAAGCAAGTTTTATGGCGCTTCGACATCCTAAGTAACAGGCGGAGAGCCTCTTGAGCTACATTCACCTTAGCATTTCCTGCAAAGCCCTGTCAAAGGTTACAAATCAGATGGAAAAACCTTTGACATTTTCTTATTTGGAATTAAAGTGCTCTATGCTACAGACCAACACTGCTTGAAATGGAACCTTGTGAGTTTCTGTTTTTCAAGTGGGAAGTTGAGTACATGGTATGTTCGGTGTTAAAGCACTTAAAACCCACGAGGACATCTTTGATAGGCAACTGGCAACAAAAAATATTCTCTTTTTATAAAATAGTAAGTGATTTTATATTTTCTGTATTTCAACACCATGCTAAGTACAAGAAAGGAGCAAACGGCAAAATTTGAAAAAGTCACAGATACCACAAGAGTGGGTTTTTCATGTATGACTCATCTCATGAACACAGTGAACACCAATCCATCTGCATCATCTCATTTGGAGTACTTTACAATTTTAGGCAAAATTTAGCTGAAACTATTGGTAAATGACTATTTGAATGTCTTTGGCCATGAAAGAAAATATATCACTGGTCACCATAATGCAGGCTCTTCAATGTTTTCATTACCAAGAAAGAGAAATCAATCACCATTCACATCTGTCTGATTACTGAAAATGTATCAATGCTTTATTAATTCTCTCACATTGAATTGTTGTTGATCATGGCTGTAGGTGATTCTAGTCTCTTAATTTATGCATTGCATCCTCTCACCTCTCATGACTCTGCAGGACTTGAATGAGTTCTAGAGCAGAGTGTGGAACAAATGATTGAACAAATGGAAACTGTATAGAGGAACTTGAGTAAGCTACACTCTGACGGCCATCTTTGACATCTGTAGCGCTTGGTTACCAGTGTTACCCTAAACAACCTATGTTTATGCCACACAAAGACCTCCAGTGGCCGTGGGAACTGTCCGTCAGTAGCAACAGTGGAACTAGCGTGCCTTAGAGCCACAAAAGCTCAAAGTGGGAACGTCCGGGTGGATGTACTGTTGGGGTCGAAAAATCCTGATATGATTTTAAGACAGAGGAATGCTATACGTGTCCTGTTTCCTACCGGCCGTACCTGTTGGTTTCTGTTAACCATGACTGCGATCTTTCCCTAAGCTTAACCAAGTAATTATTCTTTTAACCGTGACGATGAAGGTTCCCTAACCTTAACAAAGTTATGTTTTAAACCGGAACCACAATCTCTCAGCAACTTAAACCACGGCATTTTTGTGCCTAACACTAACAAAAACAAAAGAATAGCAGTGAAAGAGCAGTTAACACTAATTAGAATATTTCCGTAGCAGTGGTTTTTTACGGCTTCGGAAGGCACTGAAAAACAATGCCAACCAGCCAATAGTGGCGTCAGATCAGGAAACCCATTTGGGTCGTTTTGGAAGCCAATTTCAAATGGAGTCTTTTGTCGTTTAGTTTGGAGGACTTGTTGCAATAGCATTTATAGTAATTCAATTTTTGTGTTATTCCTGACTGAACACTGAATACACTGATTTCATGCGTAGAACCTGTTAGCTAGCTTTAACCATAATCTGCAAGCCATCACTGTCATGGTCGTGCAGCACATCTGATTTGTTCTCTTTTGCCAGTTAGCATATTAAAATGAATACCTCTTTTTGTGCTATGTTAGGCTGCTGGATAGTTAGCAGGCTATCATAGTTAAATAAATATACATGTTTGAATGTCTTGAAAAGGAGATCGTTCCGCGACGCATGTGACGACTTAAAAGTAACCTAAATTTCTCAACCTAACTTCTGGGCAAGTTTTCATTAACATTCAAAAACTGCAGCTCAAAAGTAGCTGTAGTTGCTTTTGTTGCAAACAAAAACAGCATTGTCGTATCTTTGTTAAATTTAAGCGTTCAAATTTCTTTAGCCGTCTGTTGATTCTCAATGACAAATATGGACAGAAAACCATGTTGTTGTTGTTTGTTTTAGAAAAGAAACCCTCTATGCAAAACACATTGAGTAACAGCAGCTGAGGTGGAATTAGAATGTTTCTAGTTTTAGTCTCACAAAACTGTGTCATGTATAATTGTGAAAGCCTCTAAATAGTAGGCTTTATACTGTTTACCATTTGTTCAGTTTTTGTTCAAAATGCATACTGTATCTTATTTAATTAGGCTATAGCCAGGCTTCTAATCTTTCAACATCTGGGTTTAACAGTCATGTGTGGTGTAATGCAACACTGAATGCAGAATACAGACATTTTGTTAAAGCTCCAGAAGGAAAAAAAGGGCTAAAATCAGTTACACAATCCAGGCCTTGAACAGTCAGTACAAGTCAGCACTGCGTCACACATCTTAGTATGTTTAGTCGCTATAGCTTCAGGAAGCAATTATTTCATGAAAGAAAAAAGAAACACAATTTATTCCAACCCTACAATGGTTACATGGAAATACACTGATATGTACTTACAAAAATGTCTCAGAGAATAGAATAATTTCACATTATTGAAAATGAAATATTTAGTGTTTACCAGCTGTTGCATTGATTTTTTTTTTTTTTTTTTTTTTTTAGACATTTCTCTGCTTTCAGGTAAAAAGAGAACATGAACTGTCAAAAAAAACCCCAGCTGATTTTTTGAATTTCTTGAAGGTCATTTTGAAAAGAGTATGTACACTTTGTCACAAACCATGATCAGTTTTTCTGCACAACCCTCTGTCCTCTCATGACAAGGCTGTTGCATAATATAATGTCGAAAAGTAACAAAAGTGTCTTGGAAATTAATACTCAACCAATATTAAATGTTATCCTTCCTCGTTTTGTACAGCAGGACATTTCAAGCAACAGAAATTAGGCACAGCATTTGTACTCTTCACCTGGTTAACACATTCATAATGCTTGACCGGGGAGCTTCAAAAGCTGCTGCATAGCATTCATGAATACTGGATCATGCCTTGTGTCAGCTTTCATGCAGTGTTCATGCTTTGATGTCATTTGCGACATAACAGTGGAATGATGTGTCTGTTTAATAGGCAATAAATTCCAAAATAAAAGTCTCTTTACAATTGCCATTTCTGGTTAGCACATTGTAGACACATATTCAGACAGTGTTAAATAATTATTGTATTTATCACTCCTATTAAGATCACATTAAGGCATTATGAATGTGTTACGAATCGTAGCTAAAAAACAAAGTAGCAACACTTTGTCTAAATTGTATCTCAGTAGCGCACCCGAGTCCAACGTGTAACATTGACAAAACCTTCTAAAATGTTCCCTTCCTGAATCTATTCATATACAACATGAAAACAGATGATGAAAACAAAATAGTAACAGAATCTAAATCCCCAAAAATTGAGAATGACGCAAGTACTGAGCACCCTGTAATAACGTCATGAAACCAATGTCTTGACTCTTCATCTTTTGTTTTTTTTTATCTTGTGTGTGGCTGCACGAGGGTCAAAAGGCATAGAAAGCAAAGGAGTCTGGGCCCAAAGAATTCAAAGGCTCAGACTATCCTCTTTCTCCTTGAACGAAATCAGTTTATGAGAGCCAGAGCACAGTCAGCATGGACAGCAGAAGAGCTGCGAGACTGTACGTCACACATCGGCAACCGAGGGTAGCTGAGGTTATTGACCAACCACAGATGACCAATATATATTTTAATAACCACATCAGAGTTTTTTTTTGTGACAATCATATCAGTAAAGTGTGACAAGAAAAAAAATACCACAGTAAAATCAAAAACAGAGAAAGAAATTTGTGTGTATGGCAATGTCATGGTCCGTACGTGCCCAAGAAGATCACACATGAAGACAGGAAGAGGACACGGAGAAAAGGGAAACAGGAGAGGAAGAGGGAAAAGAGGGAGAGAGATAGAAAAATAAGGTCAGAAATACAGAAATATAAGTCTGAAAGGTTATTAGAGACTGAGCTCAGGGGGGAAAAAAAGGAAGTCTAAGTTAGAGGATCAAAGTAAAAAGAAGTCATAGCATGTTAGTAGCACGGCAAATGACACATGGTTCATGGCAGGCATGGGCGGAAGGTCACAGAAATGAAGGTAATGGGGAATGACAATAGAAAGGAAGACGTTTCAAACGCACTACAGTCCAACCTCCCTACCTTAAGGTTCAATATAAACAAGGAGAGCTTTTAAATCAGTCATGGTGCAGATCCGTGGCAGAGTTTAAGGATAAGAGAGACGACAACCTGGATGCGAGAACACATCCAACAAGAGTCCGGCTATTTTCACACATTCGTAATGGCCAGTGGTGTAATGTATGGTAAATGCAAGTATATGCTTACTTGCCACTGATGCGTAAACCTGATCCAATAGCCTCATTAATTCACCCATTAGGTTATTAATGGAGAAATTATGGACACAGTCGGGCCTCTAGGTCTTGTTACGTGACTCTTTGGAAGCGTGAGCCATAGGCTGATATATATCGACTGGCAAAAAACCTGATAATTTCAATATGCAATCAGCAGCTCCCTTCTAAGCCTTTCAAGTAGTGATGCTGGATTGGCTTGCTGCTGCAGCATCATCTACTTTGCTGTGCAAAAGCAGCATCCTACAGAAATCTAGTTAAGACAAATGGATTTTATTCCGATGAAATAATTGTTTTGTAAAATTGTAACAGGTAAAACCTATTACTGTCAAAATAACAGCCCTAGGTTCATAAATTAGATGCATTTCATGTTATGATTTACCTTTTGCAACTTTGCAGACACATTTATTAGAAAACGTTGCCTCATTATGCTGATCAAACTGTAATCTGGACAGCGTTATGTTTCCTTCAGAACATATTCAGTGTTGCAGTTTGGCGGAATATAAATTACATTTCTAGGAGACAATGATGGGAAAGCCTCCTAATAAATCTCCTAATAAATACACATATTCCAGGTGTAACAAAAGAGCAGGGATCATCGGATCAAAAAAAAAACACAGAGGTTTGCTAAACAAAAGTGGCAGCTCTTTTGTGTTGACTGAAAAGCAAAACATTATTTTGACCGACCGCTGTTTTGTTCACACAGTTCTTCAGTACTACAAGCACTAAGACGGAAAGGAGAGGGTGGGGCTGTATTCACAGTAGAGCCACTTCTTCAGCTACCATTACACCACTGGTCATGGCAGGGAGAATGGCCCATGCAAAACCACACATCCAAAACAGAAGCTGGTTATGAAGGTCAAGCCTATGACATGGATGAATGGGTGATCTCATGTTATCAAAACTGCAAAAGTTAATAGCTGTAGTTTTACTCCAATGTCAACCTTAGCTGGGGAGATTTGGATGGATCAGTTGTCAGCACCTGCCACTTTTGTGTCTCTATTAGCAAATTCACAAAGACTGTGTTTGTTCTGACCAACTCCTTTTGGCATGAGAATTATGATGTTTTATCTCTCCACAGCTGGGCAGCATTTCGCCCTCTGTGAGTCTGCGGCACGCACATGCTGCCCAGCTGTACCTGCAGAGAACCGAAATTACACAAGCCAAATTCCATAAAAGTGTCCGACACAACAGATTCAACAAATCACTTTTCCAAGGAAGAAGGTAGCTTAACACTGAGATGTTTTCACAGACACTTCATTCTGAAGTACATTCAAATCACTTTGGTCAATATGTTTTTGAGGCAATTTGTGTGTGTGACTGCTTTCTGAGCGTGTGTTATAAAAGAAAACAAATTTAAACAGACTGAATCTCAACTTTGGATCAACCTGCCATTCACAATTTGCGTCACAGTGCCAATTAAGCGCATCGAGTCAGTATATATTTTAAAAAGAGCAGCTGTTTTAAGCCAACATTAACAAGAACAGCTGTGAAACCTCCTGAACATTAAATGCAGATGTTTTAGCTAAAAATAAACCTCAGTGATTTCCCATGTGCCTTGAAGTGAAAGAAAAAATAGCAGCAACTTGGAATTAATACTAAACATCCCCAAACAAAACATTTAATGAACGTAATTATGGGAATTAAAGGAGGACTGGCTTGGATAAAGCCCATGTGAACTTCTGCTCTGATACTATAATAAGAGATCCAAACCTCCCACTGCTACATGGCTGTTGCCCAGCAAGCACATGAAAAAGAAAGTAACCGGCTTCTTTATGTGCCATGCACTGGCAGCCGTTGCCTTTTAGAGTCTTCAGTAAAGAACACACAAAATTAATCCAATTGGAAGTGGCACCATGCAAAAGACTGTAAGGGCTGCATCCCCACCTAACTAGGCCACACACTGTATATTCAGGTCAGCCATGGACCCTGAACTGTGAGACCCACTGAACCTGGCAGTGGAGGAGAAAGATAGAGGCTGCGGGAAAAAAGACGAGAGGGTATGGGAGAGGAATATGTAATATGAAAGAAAGAAAAAGAGATGACGAGATAAGTAAAACAGGATACTAAATATAGTTAATAAATCAATTTATTTTCCAGGCTTTTTAGTTTTTGGTTAATATTCAACTTGAAAAGCTGAAATGGTTATATCGTCATTAAATTATATAGGTTCTTATGTATGCTTGGAAGTTTCACCTACATTATTTACACAATTCACTTTCTTGTCATAATTAGTGGTGTCAAGTAACGAAGTACAAATACTTTGTTACCTTACTTAAGTACAAATTTTGGGTCTATACTTTACTGGAGTAATTATTTTTCAGCCGACTTTTTTACTTCTACTCCTTACATTATCACGCACTTATTTGTACTTTCTGCTCCTTACATTTTAAAAATAGCCTCGTTACGTGGCTTATTTTCATTCTGGCTTGTCAACGTTAAAAAAAAAACAAAAAACCCCCCCAAAAACCTATCCGGATAAAACGCGCCGTCCGGATAGAGTGAATTTGGATGTGGTTGAATGAGAGGTATAACATATACCATTCCGACACCCTTGTGCGATCCAGCGCACCTGCCCATGACACAAATCACGTCACACTCCAGCAGGGACACAGCCAGTGTTGGGGTCGTTACTCAAAAAAAGTAATAAGTTACAGCAGACGTTTGTTAGCAGGTACGAAGATGTCCGTCCGTCCATATATGCGGCTGAAACAGGTAGCCTAGTGCATCCCACATTTTTCAACATTAACATTTTAATTTAACATTATAGTCATTATGTCCTTTAGGAAGTGGGGTTGTGCACTATAGGCCCATGTGGCGCGGCCTAAGCTTTTGTCCTTAAGAGTTTTGAAACCAGTACTTTTACACTTTTACTTGAGTAAAACGCTTGGGTTGATACTTCAACTTCTACAAAAGTCTTTTCAAACCCTAGTATCTATACTCCTACCTGAGTAATGAATGTGAATACTTTTGACGCCGCTGGTCATAATATAAGTATTTAAGGAAATTATCGCTTTTCAATGTTCTGAAACTCAAATGTGAACTCCAGTGACGTGTAAACACGGAGGACATGTTGGGATTTAGGGGCTATTGGTAATGTATTTTAAGTATGTTTTATTTTTTGCTGGTGGGAAGCCAGTGAGGGATGATGTCCTACTAATTTGTCTATTTACACTGGGAAAAGGAGAAAACCCCCCACTTAACTCAGTCTTGCCTAATAATTATACCTTTACTTAAAGGATAGAGCCGGTGTTATTCTAGATTTTTCTTATTGTCAGCAAATCTCATGAAAAAAGTTTGATCTTTCTGTCTTCCTTTTTAAGGAGCCCCCTAACGGTCACGGCGAGAATTGTTTTGAGGAATACTTTTGCGTTTCCTCGTAATAAACTTTGCGTTCTCTCGCAAATACTGTAGTTCTTCCATTCCTTCTGAGCCATACGTCTATTTGGAGTGGAAGGAGATTCTCAAGTTAATGCATTTAGCATTGTTAATGGACACCTCACCTAATATGATGTCCATCGCAAAGACGTTATCAGATAGAACATTAACAAACGTCTGGGTAGGAGGTGTACGTAAATGAATTTATTGCTGGAGAACGCAAAATATTGAGAGGAAACGCAAAACATATTGTGAGATAATGTAAAAGTGGGCTCCATACCTTTTCCTGTACATTTAAAAAAAAAGGTCACACATATAAAGTTTCATAAAAAAAAAAAAAAAAAAGGATAGCAAATGTTCTAAAACAAACAGGAGTAGAATAGTGCCCTTGTTGTGGACCATTTCCCAACACGTCCTCGTACTTAAATGACAGAATAGGAAGTTTGCCAATGACTCCAAAAACTACATATAATACCATTGGAGAGTACCAGCGACAGGTGTATTGGACCTTCATCGTCATGGTAACAATAATTAACATGCGGTCGCAATTTGGTTGGGTAAATGTTGGGCACCAAAACTACTTGGCGGAATTTCCCCTTTGCGCCCGTCATAAATCCAACGGCCTCTAGAGGTCGCCGCCTAACAATACAGGGACCTATATGGTCGTATTTATGGGGAGGACCTGTTACATACTGTCTATGGGAAAGCCAAAATTCATTAAGGGACTTAGGGGCATCCTCAGCATATTGAGAATGTATTGAAAGTTTTACCCAGTTTAATTATTTTTCTGTCTTTCTTTCAGTTACTTTAATTGGTGTTTATTTATTTTTTCGTCAAAAAGGCACCCATGTGCTGGACGTACCTATTACATATATTACTATTTATGATCTCTCATGAGCTATTCTGAAATGTTTTTTTTAAATCTGTCCACCACCTCCAGAATTGCCCTCTGTGTTTTTTCTAACATGTTGGTACACTAAAATAACAATAACCTATTGTATCTAGAATATTACGGGGCATTAGTTAGCCCTGAAGGCATGCGATAATGGTAAATATTATGCATTCCCAATGCTCGAGTCTAGTTTGTAATTTTCGTGTCATTTTTTATCAGATACCTTGACGTTCACTTAACAGGAAATAAAGGACAGGCGACACATACCTGAAACTGAAGGTGAGAATGGAAGAAAGACAAGACGATGGAGAGCGAAAGAGAAAGAAAGAGTTCTTTTTCAATAGAAGATAAAAAGATAGTTGAGAAGTTTAACCTGTTTATAGCTCAGGTATAGTGCAATGGGGAGGCAGCCCAAGTTAAAATGTGCACCTCACACGCAACACAACAACAGAGCAAAGGCTGACCGTGACCACCTGGGTAGAGAAGTATTTGGTATTTACTGGAAAAAACGCTCTGGGTCTGACCGATATCTGGTCCGACTTTATTGCTCACTGATCTTGTGTGGTAACAGCTGCCTTATACTGTTGGCGCTACTGAAGACCAGGAGAGCAGAGTACCATGATGCTGAGTTTTATCTGTAGCAGCAGAGCATCAAAAAGTGGGAAAAAGAAACAAAATAAGAGTGAGCACGCCTCTGCTCTTCATATGGATTCAATAGTTATTGTTGAACTTTTTGCAGCCTGGCCTCTGAAATTTTGCGAAGAGAGCACAGCTTTTTAAAATGCAAATAAGGTGCTCCGTGCATGAAAAAACAGAGAGATGTACTTCTCCAAGAGGAAAGGATTAGGCGGAGGAGACAGAACTGGAAACAAGCAGAGTTTTGGCATTAACAGGAGAAAGAAAGAGAGTACAGGCCAGCGGTAAAAGGAAAATAAACTTCAGATGACCCAGCTTCAAGTCACAACTTGTGTATTTTTACTGACATGAAGGTTTGACTATTCACCAACTTTTGAGGCACACGTGGCACTCTAAGTGCTTGATGACAACACATGAGCATATAGCTTTGTTGTCTTTGTTTAGCTACACACCTACAGTATGTGTATCTTCTTCTACATTTTCTCTTGACATTGTGTTTAAGAATATTAAGAACTACTGAGTCCAACTCCTTGCATTCTTAAACTTACTTGGCCCATAAAGTTGATTCTGATCCTGCTTTTAATGGTCAGTCTCTTCAATTGTTTTTTCACTCATGAATGCTCTTTAGTCTACAAACAGCATCTTATATGTCTATTCACTACTGCAGGGAAACCCTGTAATTGCAAACTATTAGAAGGAGCATCAGATTGCATTGAATAACAATCGTACAGTTTTATCCAGAACACAACTGTCATGCCAACATATTAAGTTGAAATAACACCTCACTCTGCTCATTGCCCATAACTCATCTATTATAATTAGTCTGCATGGATACGCAGCCATGCCTAATGTTTTAGTTTAGTTCCCTGAATCTAACTTTCATCTTAAAATGTGGGTTTACTTTGCAAAATCTGACCATCGGTTAAAGCGTTCATGCTATAATAATGTCACATCCAATCCATGATGCTTGTAACACAATCCTTTCGAGGTGGAGGAATATATTCTTCCGATTATTCATGAGTGTAACACACATTTCAGAGTCAGTGCTCATCTCATATAGTTTTTGTGAGACTGCGCTGTCTCTTGTAATTTCAAACCTACTGTGTAGGCCACAATGTAACCATTGCCTTTTATTGCTTCCAGCAAATAATATAGTCCTTGGTTTTCACTTAAAAAGAGTATGAATCACATTTTTCCACTTTGTTACCCAAGTGCACAAAAAAGGACAGTAAAAAACAACACACCTCCCCTGTGCAAAACGAGACAGGTGATTCATGTCAGACCCTACAGCCAGCAAGCTTTGAATAAGCACTTATTCACGTAATAGTCAAGGGTCTAAGTAAGACACCATTTACTGGTCACGGTGGAAGCCTTTGTACACTGTGGCTGGTGTGTGTGTGTGTGGATGCTTGGGGTGGGAGGATGGGAATAGTACCTGGGATGGTAGTGGGCTCTGTAGCTGTTCTGAAGGAGAGGATGCCAGGCTCCGACTTGCCCTGCTGATTCTCTGCCACCACGTGAACCTCATACTCTGTATTCCAGTCCAGGCCGCTCAGCACCACATACTCACTGCCGTAGGGCAGGCGGATATCTGGTTTCCAGGCAGATACATGCTTCTGAGAAAGAAATGCAGAGGGAACAAACCTCAAAACCGGGCAACCAAGTGAGATTGTGGTCATCATATACAGGCACAGAGGAAAGGGTTATTTTAGATCATTTGAGAATGATCCCGTTCTCAAGCTGTCATTGTGCACAAGATAAAAGGAGTGCATTGTTCATTAATAACTTCACAAACTGCAAAGTTTAAGAGATTACAGCTTATTTTTCAGTTCCATTTGTTTCACCAGATTATCTTCGCGCAAAGGAATTTGTAGCACCACAAGACAAAAAGCACGTGAAATGGAAAAGAATCGGATTCATATAGAACTTGACAACATTATTTTAGCTCCAACAAGGGTAAAATCATTCATTTGGGAAGTAAAGTGATGCTTCTTGGGGGCAACACACAACCGAGACATTTCATGTCCCAGAAGATGAGTTTGGAGGATATTAAGTTTCTCAGGACTACTTCAACATTTCGGGAAAGAGTATGTGCTGTTTTACTAAGAGTTAGATGAGAAGATCAGTATCTATTTTTATCTCTGTGCATTAAATACAGAGGTGTCTTAGCAAAAAGGGCAGCCACCACTCCAGAGCTGTTGTTCCCATGATGTATGGGGTATTTGTAGAAACAAAACATGAGACATTGTACTTTAACAAGCAGTTAGCTGACACACTAAAAATACATAGTATGACACGTATTTTTGACACAGATGTACTCAAACGCATCTCAGAGGCGTGCTTTTGACAGTTTAATGTAAAAATTAGTGCCAGTTCTCTCTGAACTAAAGGTACTGCTACTAAAGCCAGTTGAAGTAGCACACTGATTGAGGCTGGGTGTCACAGGGGAAAAAGAGCTCGCCCACCAAGCCTGGGCTCAATCCCTGGCAGTGGTCCTTGTGGCTTGGTGTATAACAGAACACAGTAGTCAGCATTAAATAGTTGGAAGCAAGTGACGTATCAAAACTGACCTAAATGAAAGGGTGCCTTCATTTACTTTTGTCAGTTGTATTTTTTGACAGAGGGTAGCAGTTGATTGCTGCTTCCAGTTTGCTTGGTGAACATTTTCAAGAACTGTTCCTTCCCATTTTAATGAAACCATTGCATGATTTGGACAACAAAAAAAAAGCAAAGCGTTACCTCCTTGGCCAGTATACTCACAGCCTTGTATCTGATCAGGTAATGTTTAATGGGGGAACCGCCATCGTCCTGCTTGATCCAGTTGACCTTAAAAGTATTGCCCCTGTTTTGGACCTTGACTTCTAGTTTGGGGGCGCTGGGTTCCCCTACACAGGACAAACCAAGTGATTATTATTAGTTCACATAAATATTGTTGTTGCATCAACCCCATCCTTTGCCCCTAAACACAAGTTAACCTGACCAACCTTCTAACCTACCTACTGTGTTCAAGTGTGCTTGTGTCTTCAAGGTCAACTAAGCTGAAACTCAAATTGACTCTTAGTTGATTGCCAGTTCAACCTATACTGTTTTAAGATGCTTTTCTTGCGTCTTCTCCTCTCAAATGTAACAAGCATTGCAATCAGAGGACATTGTAGATGTGGAAGTAATCACAGTGTGATTAAGGTTTTCATCCTTTGTCGGCCTAAAATAACACAGAGGGTTTTTGTGCTGTCACGTTGTTCTAATAAGCTGTTAAGAGGCTGAGAAAACATACAACGATAGACGATAAAATATTAAAATCAAATCCCTGCAGATCATTGGCTCCTGTCCTCCATGCTGCCATACGTTGACAGATAGCAGACTCCATGATAAATTATTATAGTAACACGCATGTCGGAGCAAATGCAAGCCACTAACAATATGTTAAAAGCAAGATAATAGGAATTTTAAAAGAAATGCAGCTGCATCTGACTACTTTCCAGAGAATGGAAAAATGAAATGTAATGAGACCAGACAAGCTTTGTCTCTCTCTCACACACACACACACACACACACACACACACACACACACACACACACAGACACACACAAACTTTTAGCTTTATCTAACCTCTTACACAGCAGTTCCAAACAGCTCCAAACATGGATAGGGTTAGAGTTAGGGCTAAGTTAGGGCTCATTTATCGTATAATTAAAAAAATATATTAAGTCTTATCTGTAGGACATGAAATATGATGAGGACCATCACATAGTGTATGCTAATGGGTTAGCATGGAGCATCGGACCCACTGTTCTACCAGGGACAGATAAATGTCAGTGTTCTCATACCTTAACAGCTTAGTTCAAAAATAAAGCAATCTAAATTAAGTTATGTTGGTGTGATACTCCACCATCTATCTGATTATCAAGCTCTCACCACCTGAATAGTGGGCGTAAAAGGTTTATAGCTTCGAAGATCAAGAAGTAAGTTGTGTATCTAGATATATTGTTTGCAAAACTATCAGTGTTTGGAACATTCTAAACAAGTGAGAAGCAGGTTATGCTGCAGGAGAGGTTTGGTACTGATAAGTTTCTATGGACATTTTGATACTTGTTACCTCCCATTAAACCTTTTGACTATGGAAATCCATTGGAACCAATAAGATTATCCTCACAAAAAAACAAAAACAAACTAAATACAGCATCAGTCATATATTCTACAGCTTAAATATGATTTATCTTATGTTTCCCTGACAAGGACCTTCAGTGGCTGTGTGACTTATGAGTCTTGTCTGTCAGAAGCAAAGGTGGAAATAGTGTAACATTGTTGTAGAGCCTCAAAACCACTTAAGGAGGAGGTCGGGCTTGATGAATGCTTCACAAAGTGTTTGATTTTGAGGCTGTTTTTTGTATCCTGTTTCTTACCAACAATGACTTTTGATGGTTTCTTTTCTTGACCATGAAAACAATCTAGCCCTAACCTTAACGAAGTAGATATTTTAGCCCAAACCACTAACTCTACCTAAGTAGCTTTGGTGTCTTAACCAAAACAAACTTTAACCATGGAAGTGGCAAATCAGGAAACGGTCAAATGAATCATTTTCATAATGGTGATTTGTAACAGTTTTGGAAGGCACTGACAAACAGTTATCCTGCCCGCAGGGGTATACAATTAGAAAACGCTAAAATGGGTCATTTTTAAAGGAAACTGAGTTTAGAGGTTTTGTTGGAACCAACGTAAACTCACTTTTCAGGCCTACAGTCACTGAGTATTTGATTATCAAACATTGATTTTGGGTGGAATATCCCTTTGAGGTCAGATTGAAGGGACAGAGGGCAGTGTGGCTGCTGTGTTGTTCTCCTTGAGGCTCCTCATTATCTGCTTTGTCCTTCCGAGTAATTACTGCTGGGTCCATGGATAATGAGCCTCTAGGCCTTGATTGGGCGTGTCACTCTATTACTTTTAATAATATACACAGTCTTGTGGGAGGGAGGTTGGGGTGTTTTGTGTGCACGTGTTGTGATCTTGGCTCTTACTCTCATGCCACTGTAAGGGCTGTAAAGGAGGAGACTAACAACCCAAACTCATTAATTATGTACATATTGGTTACACACAGTTGGCCTCGCTATGATGTTATTAAATTGACTACCTCCTGATGTTACAGCCTTCGCCCTGTGCTAACAATCTGATAGTAAAAGCCCATAAGCAGGTGGCAGAAAAACTAATAATAAAATAAATAACAAATAATCTATGACACGATGCAGATTTGAATATATGCCTTTGTTGGAAAGTCACTGAGTAGGTAAGGAAAAAAACAACATTGGCATACATTTCAAAATGCACAGAGAAGAACAGCATTTCTGTTTCAAGACCAAATATTTAACATTTCACACATCAGTGTTAGTGGTTGTAGTTAATTAAATGACTATGCATGAAGGCACTTTTTCTTGATCGTATGTAATCATCTGAGTGCACTGCCTGAAAACTGCATTCCACTAGACTGGAGTGGGCATGACAGATGCTGGAAGTGAATCAGACAGTGTTAGTTAGGAACAGCAGCAGTAATGTGGTGGCAGATAGACATTGGTACATTCAGCATTGTTATTCACGAGCATCATACTGGGTTAGGCAATTTTTTCCGAGGCTAAAACGGAGAAAGGGGTGGTTAGAATGAGAAGCCTCTCCATGCAGGCTGGACATTTTGGGTGCTGCTGCACATTTCGGAGGGGAAACACGTGGTGCACTGCCAATGGCCCTCACACTGACACACATGTAGGAGGCATTGTTCCACATGTAGCCCGACCTAATGCGGCATCCTCCCTCATCGTCCAGCTTACATTGAGAGATAAGTGGATAGATGTGAGCAAGAGTTACTCAAAACATGCAGTTGGATACAAAAATTCTTCATTTTAGTTTTGTAACATCAATTGTGCAGGTTCCATCTGATAGAATATTTAATGCTGAATATCATTTGACAGTACTATTTGTGCCAATATTAATAACTGTGAAGAAAGAAAGTGACACTAACAATTTGCCTTGCATCACACTGTCCAACTTTGAATCTTTAAATCAGATCCACTTAATGAATTACACATGTTACTGTAAATGTCACTGATTCAAAAGTAACCTGCATGTGTCACATCATTTAGGAGCATGTGCTAACTTTTTTCTTAGACAGAGGTAATTCAGAGAAAAAGTCATTCTTAGAATTCTGATCTCAAAACCCCTACCTGATTTTATTCTTAAAATTCTGCCTTTCTTCTCAAAATTCAGACCATTTTCTCAAATTTCTAATATAAGATAAATGTATTTTTTTCATGTCACCCAATTCTCTCTCGTAACTTGAAAAACTTAGTAAATTAAAAGCATAATTTATGAAGTTGGTTTTTTTTTTTATTTAGAAATGCAAGGACCAAGACGACATGACACTAAAGACACGGACACATGCAGACAGGGCTGACAGATTGTTTGGGAAATAGCAGAAGAACAAGAAAAGAGGATGCAACAAGAAACAGAACTTGCATGCTGCAGTAATGCAATGGGCTGCTGTGAGTCCAATCAGTAAAACACTGTCAGCTACAGTAGATAATTCAGGGAAAAATGAGAAAGGTTAGCTTTGTGGGTGAGTATGAGGACTATGTATAAGAGTGCGTGCGAAGCAGAATGCAGTCAGTGGCACTTTGTGAGGGCACTCCTGTGATGTTTAAATGCGATTAAAAAAAAAATAAAAAAAAAAAAAAAAAAAAAAAGTGAATTTATCGTGAAACAAAAGATCTCAAACCTGGGAAATTTTTTAAAGATTTTTAATGATACCTCAAAGTGAATTTTGGCACAATTGAAAGTTAGAATAAAATAGCAGGGCTGTCAAAACCAACATATTTCGGATTTATTTTCTTATCAAGGTGTTTTAGAACCAAGAGCGACAAGAAAAAGCACACCAGGGAGTCAAAAATGAAAAGTGTTTAGATTAAAATTGAACTACTGACCCTGCTGTGCCTGAATCTTTGTATTTCCCTTAACTAATCTGGGCGAATATGATGCTATATGATTTTGTTAAATCTCATCCAGTCAATCCAGTTCTTCATTCGTAATCTTGGTTTAGGTTTTCTCCATTAATTTTGGTTTTTCAATAAAAGGAAAATGAGTGAAACGCTTAAACCAGCCCTTCATATGATTGGCTGGCACAGCACTATAGCTAACTGAGACATGTAAAACCTTTACAATGTTAGCTTCTAATTAAAGCAACGTGAGAGAACAAATGCAACGTGAGATTTAAGAAAACTGATGTATGTGTGAGCCCAATTACAATCCGGTCTGTAGCATATGTTGCGTTCTTGCACTTTACTTTCAAAGTCTACACCTTTTCTTTCCAGTACAACACGCTTAGTAATCCATCCGACTTAAATGACTGTTTTATTGGTGCCTCAATGGAAAGGGGCGACCATATGAGAAAATGAGGTCACAGATGGGTAACGTAAAAAAGTGCTGTTCATGATGTACTTCACTTTGAATCAGAGCTGAAGGACATGCTGTAACACATAGCTGCAGATATACTGTATCTTAGCTGGCTCTGAAGAACAAAAATGAAAGACCGCATTTCCACCTGGTATTAACATATTATCTGTGTCTGGATATATCATCTGAATGAGGACAAACACATGTTAATGCAGGTGTAAATGGAAGCAGAACACATGGGGTCAAGAATCAAAGAATCATATCAAGCTAGCTCAGTTAACCACATTTAAAAGAATGTGGCCCTGGTGTGTATTTCTTACATTATTGTATTGGATTGCTTATATGGAATAAATCTTTAACAAGGCACTAAGAGGGGAATAGTCTTGCATTGTTACTTTATGACTGCAATGGAAGTTAGGTGAAAAGATCATAGTTGACAGGAAGGAAGAGATAGTCTTAAGAGGAATGGAATGATTAAATACTGTTGGCGTGAAAACAGTGCATGTTTACTAAATGTTTACTACATATTTGCAGGCCTAAAGATGGATGGAAAATGGCCAAATGAAGCTGAAAGTGTTTTAATGTCTCCCCTGTGAATCTAATTTAACAAACGTCTAAATGATCATTGCTGATCTAATGATCTCAAACTAAACAATAAAACATTACCTTCTGTTGGCCAGCGAAGACGACATCATCAGCACCATGCAAGAGCCATATGACAAAGTCACATGATGTGCACGCACATGAATGGTTGAAAGGAAAATATAGGGGAAGGTGGGTGGGGGCGCAGGGAGAGGCGGGGGGG
>CM022491.1:876810-938507 GCA_011952105.1 Coreoperca whiteheadi | reverse complement strand
GGGGGGGGGGGCACATGGGAAACAAATAAAACATTGTTGAAATGATGAAAACATGTCAACACAATAAACAAATGAACAACAATGTTAAAGACAAAATGACACAAAAGGAACAGACACAACCAAGAGAAATACATAAATTGATAAACTGAGTTTTTGAATAAATAAAAACATGTTGCTGAATATATGAAGCAGTTGCAGACATTTCATTTTGGTTTTTGTAGAATTTCAGTAAATAAACAAACCAATAAATTGACGTTGATTTTAAGATTAAGATTTAAAGTGTGATACAACCAAAACTGTAAAGCCAGAATTGCCTCATGCATCCGGATAATCAACAGCTTTTCCTCTGACAGGTTTTCTTTTATTCTAATATTTTGCATAGCAACATTGATGCCCAATCTGAATTTAAAGTATGGTCGGCTCTAACACCACGGCGTCCATTAAAGGCAAATTAAAGATATAGAAGAAACACAAAGCAGTTTATTTGGTTTCCCTGGGACGAAACAAGAAACCGGGGGTCAAAAGAAGAACAGAGGAAACTCTGCAGCTTTGAGAATACAAACCATGCCAACTAAATATGATACACAGCAAAGCAGACAGCAGTGTGAACATGTTGAAACATCAGGAGAAATAAGGCCTGCATCAGATGACGGTCTAAAAGCCTTTGTGATATTTGCGCGAGTGATGCACTTGCAGAAAACAGAGAGTAGTTGCTGAAGCATATACAGTATATGAGTACATGAACAACTACTGTACATCCTACGTGAATCTAATGTAAAGCCAAGGATGTATCTGACAAATGTCATGAAAAGTTTGTTCAAAGGGAAAGATTTAGTTAGGAACACCGCAAGGACATATAATTCTAGTACAGTACATCAGGAACTTAGTTAAAAGGAGCTACAGTAGACATTCAACAATTGCTCCAGTGACCTTGAACCAAACACAAGAGTCATGTTTGTTTGCACACTGTTACCTCAAATGTTACTTTAGGTTTTGTATAAACCTCAAATTAAACCACAAAGCAGTCAAATATAGTTGCTCAAAGGTCCAATCAATTATAATTTTACTGGCTCTTTTCACAAAATAATGATAAAATACCAGCAAGTGTTGCTGATCAATATCAGTCACTCTTCTGTTATGACCTGAATGGTTATGTAGGATTTCTAAACAGGCACAGCCAGCCTGGCTCAGTGTCTTCTTTAAATTACGGTCTACATAGAGAAATCCTCAAGACTAGTGTGAACTGCTCTGTCATGAACGTCAGATGATCTGACACTGTGTCTGAGCTTTATGGACACAATGATTAGTAATGTTGAGAGGCTCTCAAGAAAATTCAATGATAGAGTGGTTTATGATAAGAACTACAATATGTAGTTGGCGAAGAGGCAGAAAGGTTCCGTAGGTAGTAGGAAGGAGATAAAAAAAGCATTTTGTACAGTGATGCATCAAGGTAGACTGTCTAATGGCTTATCAATGAACCAACATATTTAGATGACGAACAAAGGAAATTTAGAGTAGCCAATTTCCTCAGTGGTTATGATTATAAGCACTCTAGCCATCACACACTGTTTGATGTTGACATTAATGGCACTTAACTTACAAGTCAGAAAATGGTAATTGCAGTAAATTCTATTTGACACAAACACAACCTAATGTGTTAGTGTGGAGCCTACTATCACTCAATGCTGTGTGCCATGAACACGTCATACAGTGTTACAGTGTTACTATGAATCAACTAATTCTGTGGTCAAACGTTAACATGGTACCTACTATCTCTAAATATAGCACATAAGTGTCAGCATAGCGTTGTGTACCCACTGATCTACCAGGGTCTTTCAATTTGTCATTTGCATTTCCACAAATTAAATGTGGGGTGTGCGATTCTAATCCAATACATGTCATTTTGTCAAATTCAGCGAATATCTCCTCATGGTCTCCGAGCGGTCTGTTCTGCGTGGGCACTGGGAAAAACAAAACAAAAGCCCTGGCTCCATAAATGGGAAATAAACTAAGTGGCTCCGACCGATGTTGTGATGTTTGCAATAGCAGCAGCAGAGTTGTGAGTATCGCTGTCTGGAGCTGCTTTGTTTGCTCTGGGATACCGTCTGGTCCTCTCTGGCTGTTAGCTTTGCAGACGCAACTGTAGCGACAGATTGCCCACAACCTGGCTAACATTAGTCCCATTAGTTGCTGTGTTCTTGTTCGCTCTGTATCATGTTATTGGATTTCTCCAGAATCGCACCTTTAAGGTTACAGCAAACTCAGTATAACCTCCTCTAAATGTATTCCAAACTCATTGCACCTCATTTAGAGAAGTCTCAAGTGTGTACTGTGATTCAATTCTTCATGAACAGACCCACTCTGTGTTAATTATGTCATACACAACACTATAGTCAGGCAGTTAGAATGACAACCTACATGTCCTTCACAAATGTTAGTAAAATCATAATCTATTAGAATACAAGATTGTTAGCAAAGCTAGTAAGTTGCCATACTCATTTTGCTGTTTTGCTGTGGCTATACTCTACAGAGGGTGCATGAGCTCCCCTGTGAGCCACACCAGTAATAAATGAACATCTACAATAACTGTGAAGCCAAGCAGGTAAGAGGTGAAGAGAGACACGCTGCACACTGTGCGACTGGCATACTCACTACGAGCCATACTGGTGGCAGCGATAGGGGGTGGTGTCTCTGTTGAAACTGAAAGATGGTGAAAACATGGTGAGAAGAGCTGGAGTTCTCTTCAACGAGAGAGCAACTTAGCGCTGGGTCAGTTTTGTTTTTGTACTGTCTTGGTGATAAGGACGTCCTCTGGAACATTCCTGTGGAACGCTGACTCCTCTTGTTTTTCAGCATCTGTTAGCACGTCCGCTGTGCTGGCCCCTTTGACGCGACAACGCGGACATTTTATAGCTTTTTGTATTACAGTATATCCTGTGTAATGGGAATGTCCACGTGAGCCAAGACATATAACACACAAGGCCTTTCTCAGTACAGAGTACACCAAGTTCAAAGTTGTGTCCTTGGGAGTCCACACTTGCAAGAGGAGGGGAGGACGCAGTATGATCAATTTGCAGCTGGGAAAACAGCCTTCTTGCTGACATCATCTGGGTTCAGGAAGTTACCCTTCGACATAACTGTACACCTGTTATCATAACTGTAATGTTTATTTACGTGCAATAACCACGTCTAATACCCTACACTAAACCAAACTCTGTTTTCATGTATTTGTTATTTTTTATTGAATTGTCTCAGGACCTGTCTTTATCGGTACAATGTCAACTGCCCAATAAAAACATCAACCGTGACTTTATCTCCAGCCAAACCAAATTGACTGCAACAAATATTCGATATCTTATATCTTCTGTTTAAAGAGCTACAGAGAAGTCAGCGCTTGAGATGTTTAGAACTACTGTCATTGCCTTGGCCTGTGGCTGCCAACTGCTCCTTAATAGTTGAGATGTGGGGAAATACTGAGGACAAATTTCCCCAAAGTACAACTTATGAGTCAAAACAGAATAGGTTTCCTTATAATTTTGGAGCTAAGGCCTGTAAGCATCAAAGGAACTTCTTATGGAAACAAAGATAAGCAAGAACTATGACTGCATTCTTTCAACTATTGTGCACTGCTTGTAAGACTTCTGTGAGTTGCTTGTTGAGCATCCAATGCTGCATTCCTATTTACTCAGCAGTGAGTGTGAAGTGTCAGCTTCCTTTCCTTACCTATGCCAACTACCTTTTGTTGTGGTGCCCGTTGTTTTTTTTACAGCAATTACTTTAAGTTGTCAGATCTCTACAAAGTCCAGCCTACACTCTTCTGCTAAGCTTAACACACTTACAAGCATAACACACACACTATTATTCTCCTTAAACCAAGATAATGTCAAAGGTGATGTTTAAAAACTGTATTTATAAAATCCACTGGTCCAAAATGGATACAAAAAAGATGCACCCAGTGCCATTTCAACGATTTCCTGCGGGCTATAATAATAGCGTTTTCATACACACTAGTATCCCAGTTATTATCTGCATACACTGTATGTTTACGCATCTGAACATCATAGACTGGTTTTAGAAACATACATATTCAAGCTGAGCACGTTCAGAATATGATCAAAACCAGGATAAGACTCTTGGATACTAGTGTGATTGTAAACACTGAAGATTTGAATCCAGACCACATGGACTGTAATGCATTGGCCCCAGGTGTGAGGCAGAAAACAAACACCAATCAGGAATTGGGGTTTTAAGAGCAATTTATACAACCTTTTCCTGAGCAGCAGTAAGCATATGCTCTGTCCAAAGAAAGCTGCAACTCTTCCCCACCTGGTCCTCAACAGAAACAAGGAAGCTATTTACAGTCTTTCTCAATATGCATTTTTGTGACCTCTGAGACACAATTGTCGACACGTCTACTGGCAATGCAATACCAAAATAAAAGCACACCGTGAGCAAAAATGATTTCTAAGAATTGAAGGCCTGAATATATTAAATCTTATGTTTCCATACGGGGCCATTTATGCACAAAGTAGCCCAGCTATTTCAGTTCCACATTAATTACCATATGATAATGCAATTTGTTGTCTCTGAAGAATATCTTCTTTAAAGACCTGATGTAACACTGGCTGAACTGCTGCAGTGCACAAGTACAATATACTTTATACTAGAGAGACACCAGAAGAAAGATGTTACGAACAAGCAACACTAAAGAAGCAAGGGTAGCACTATGGGACAACAACAGTACAAATAACTCACTTGCTGTAAGTCGGTCATATCACACTGCTAAACAGACCTGAGTATTGGAATGGAGTGCCGTCAGGAAAATTAATACAACAGCTAATGAAATGAGTAATTATATTTATGTAGGAATAAAGAAAATTCTAGGTTTTGGGGTTTTGGGTGATGATTTCTGTGGAACCTTCCATGGAAGACATCATGTGATCAAGAAATGTGTTATATTCACATTGCTATAGCATGTTTCTTTAATCGCTAAAGCAATGTTTATAATATAAAGAGAATGGTCAAAGCAAGGCAAATCAATGATGGAAACAAGTGCAGAGGAAAATAAAGCAGACAACACAGGGAGAAAAGAAACTTACTTGTGAAAGAATACCCTGAGCAGTCCAATGGAAAACAGAACAGATGGAAAACCATGATGAGAAAACCATAGAACAAAAAGAAGAAACAAAGACAATGCAATGAGAAATATGAACAATGAAAGAGGGCAACTCTGTCCTGCCACATCATTAACCCACTGTCACACTGCTACTGCGTCTTATTGGACTTTCTGTCTGCAGCAAGTCTTGCTTCTCTTTGTTCTGCAGCTAACTACTGGTACTGTATTACCCTCCAAATTAGAAATTCTTTTAATGACTTCATGCTTAGATGGGACTTTGGTGGAAGTGGGGCTTCAGTTTTTTCTTAAAAGGACACTGGGTTTCTGGATGAAATTCTTCCCATGCTACTCTGATGTAACATAATACATTAAATGACAACACGTATACAATCTAAACTGACTCCTCCGTGTTGGAAATGCTGCATTAAATAAAGTTTGAGCTCAACCTCAAGTTTAATCATTAAAAAAATGAAGTTCTCGTTAGACTAGTGTAAACTCAATAAAAACATCTGACAGTTTTTTGCTAAAACATCTTGAAGTAGGACAAAGCCTCTCTCAGCGTTAGGGAATCAGGCAAAATAAGGAGGATGCTGAGGAGGCCTATTTCTACAGAAGCCGTGGGGTGATGAAGCACAGATGGAAGCGTGACATAGAAGCTGGGACAAACTAAAACAAAGATTTATTCATGACCCTGATTTGAAATGCTGACTGAGAAATAGGTCCGTCGTCGTGTAATTGTAGCCTGGGTAAACTAGCTCCACAGGGGGTAGACGGATTAAAGGATAATTCAGGAGTATTATGATTTGGGTCTTATTTTAGTAGTTTGGGTCATCATTTCTTACAGTAATAATAATGTGTATGCCACCAAGTCAATTGGGAACACAGTCGGACAGGGCAAAAAACGATCAGAAAACTAAAGGAAACTGTGAAATTATTAGTAAGACTGTCCATTGTTAGTTTTCATCACATTTTACAGACCCACATTCTAGTTAAGTTTTGACCCACTGTGCTTACTGTAGTTGTGCACATATTTCCTGCACAATGAGGGATTATTACCAACATTTCTGGTGCGCTCACTTTCAGTTGAACCTTTCCCTAAAGTGCTTTACAATATTATCTCGCTAAACTGTTTTCGACCTTTCTGGTAATGTGACTGCTCGTGTTTCCTGACTTTGTTGTGGCAACGTTGCCAATGTCCCAAATCTCAGAAATTCCTTTAGTGAGCACAATGTTATCATAACCAATAAAAAGTATTATTGAAACTGCGAAAATGAGACCCAAGTTGTGATAAAGCAGAATTATCCTTCAAAAACTCCAGGTTCTTCACCTCATCATCACCCGTTTGATACTACCAAATTGCCATATTGTGTAGACTGTTCAAAGATTTCTTATGCTGCCTTGTTGATGTCTTATTTCAGTCCACATTGGAACTGTTGAAGAACTAATAACAGACTTCTGCCATCAAACATATGGAGCTAAAACTGTATAACGTTCCATTATCACACTAATTGTTTTTAGGAAGTGAGACCATTTTACAATGTAAAAAGCTATGCTATTATTTGGTATAATATTAGACACTTACTGGATCAATGCAGATCAGATCTTAGAGATGATTGGGAATCATTTACACTTCACTGAGAAAATATTATCTAACATAACTGCACAGAAATAAACACAATGTTGCCACATTTGATTTAAAGCCGACACATTGTGATTGGCGATGACAGGTGTTGCGCACCTGTTCTTTCCTGTAAGGTTGCAGATGGTGCAATGTTTCTAACACATCTGTGATTTGACGCTGGATTATTCACCAAGAAAAACTTAAATGGAGGGTGACAGCAAGTCGCTCCAGAACATCTCCGGACGAACAAATGGTCAAAATCCCCCTCATCTGCCTGACCAGTATGTATTCTCCTTGCATCTCCCATGTTCTGTTAAGGTGACTCTTTCTCCTGTCATACTTTCTTCCAAACACACGAAAATAGAACATTTCCTCCACCTCCAACATTTCATCATTTTCCTTCACGAAATATATAAACAATCTTCAGCAGGGCTTGACCCCTGGCTGCTATATTAACAATGCGCGCCGTCACTGATCTATAAATACAGAGTTGAAACGTCTTCACACTACAGTATAAATCAGCCTTAAGAATTCACACGTACCTTCCGGAGAGCTTTCACTAAATCACCTGAATTGTGGGCTAAAAAGTCAGGGCTCTGCAAAATGGAAGTACAGTCGGCACGATCTGCCTTACACGCTGCAGACATTCAGTGTGACAGTGAGGCACATAAAACTGTCCACTGATGAAGGATACAAAGGTTATACTTTGCATAGTTAGCACTTTTAACCAAGTTGGATTATGAAGTGGCAGTGGCATTGTGAATTATCGTTCCTTCTGGCCTGGCTGAAAAAGGACTGCACTGGGGCTTGGCGTGAGAATAGAGGACTGAAGGGGTGAAAGCATCTGGGCTCAGCTAGACATGAGCAGGCGGTGGAGTGAGCAACAGCATTAGGTTCAAAGCATTGGGGTCAGAGGAGCACTTACTGGGAGCAGGGACACGAGCAGTGAGGGCAGTACTTACGGACTGGCTCGGTCTTGAAAGTGCTGGCCGGGCTGCTCTCGCCTTCACCTTTGCCGTTGATGGCAGACATCTTGACCTCGTAGGTGGTCTCTGGCTTCAGGCCGGCGATGGTGATCTTGGTCAGGTCTGTTGGAGGCGAGGTGGTGTTATTCCATGCAGGTATAGTGGGAACCCAGAAATGGTGGGAACAGTTCTTTGTGTGTCAATGTGTGTGAGATAATACCTGAACACATTATGGTTAATTTTGTAGGCAAAATTAAAACCTAAAATGCCTTTTATTAAATCTAGTAAAAACTGCTTAGCCAAATTAAATGTAAACATAGGCCTAATTAGGCATTTATCCAAACAACTGAGGCCGTCATGTTTTTTTTTCAAGGGAGGACAGTCTCCAAGAATTCAACCAGCATAACATTCAAAAGCAGAATTTCTTTCAAAAAGTCTAGATGTAATTTTGTTTAAACTATTGTTGTTTTTTTCTTTTCATTTGTGGAATAGGTTCACTTGTTTTCTGGTGTCTGTGTTTGGCTTGTTTTGCCCTTTCGTGTTCCTTTGATGGCTCAACCATATGAAATACGCACTTCCCTTGTTTACTATAATATACCATTGCACTTACTTTGTCACTTTTAGTCTCATCTGGTTTTGCATTTGTTTGTTTGTTTCGCTCCCTATTTGCTTATTATTACATTCCCTACCATAATTTGTACAGCATACTACGTTATGTATTCCCTCTTGTTCTGTTGTGTCTATTTTAGATTGTAGTGTCTATCCATCTGTACCATCTTCCTTTTCACTGATGTGACGCGCCTCCCACTGTCTTAGAGGCTCTCTTGGCAACCTCAGCAGGCAACCGGCTGACACGGGAGGGTCATCAGCTGATTAAGCACACCTGGGCCCTTGGGCTAAAAAAGCTGGCCCATGTGATCACTCTGTCTCTCCCTTCCTATAGCAGCATCTAGCCTGCATCATTGTCTTTTGGTCTGACTCATGATTTGTGGTCATTTTAGTTTAATAAATGACTGACACTGAACAAAAACAAAAATCAAACAAAATAACTTCATCTGGTTATTCAAGAAAGCTTTTTCACAACTCATGTTAGGATGACCAAATAAGCTCTCAAATGCCTACTCTAGCCTGATCCAAATTAAACACGTTGCTATTTTGATGTATTGACGCATTAGAAGTCATAACTCCAGAACAGGCAGGAGCTGCTGCCTGAAACGGTTTATGTTTTTAGCGACCATACCCCATGACACCACAGGTAGGCTGGAATATACTCCTAACTGGATTATCCATGGAGACTCAGTCACCAATGGGAGCAAAGCTTGTGCAGACCAATAGAATACTAGCATGTAGCCATTGAGCACTGAACAGCAGACCAGCATCATGAAGGACGAATGCCAAGAAAAGTTGCATGCTCTAATTACAGTGGGGTTCTGTGGTGGATGATTACTGGTTTTATTGTAGAAAAATAACATTAAAGAGAAACTGCAACACAGAGGGTAGTACAGAAAGTAAGCTATTAGGAAAGCCTGCTAATGTAATCTTTAAATATAATTTTCATTGGCGAAGGGAATGAATTTAACTAGTAATGACCCAACAAGAAACGTTTTGATAACTTCAATAATAATATATAATGTGTGAATAATATCTTCAAGTGGGAACTTGTGGCATTTTTTTCTAGAGGTAAAAATAACATTTCGTAATTAAAAACCTACTACATTTCATCAGACAGACACATACATATACACACACGTGTTTCTTGACTTTTGTCATAAAAAGCCACTTGGCTGATGTCTCACTGTGTAATAAATAGAATAGTAATTTCATGGTTGAGAACAAATTTAGGCCCCGGTGCAAAACAGCTGAGAAATATTTTTTTCGATTACAGTGACTCCGAGAAAATTCTAAATGTGCTTCACATTAACGTCTCAATGAAAAGGACTGTCAGAATGAACCATGCATAAGTGACTGTATTGAGAAACTGTATGAATGCAGCTAAAAAGCATGAAGCCAAATGAATTCACAAGTGGGCTTCCAGCGCCACCAACATCAGTAAAACTGATGTCGCTGCTGCAACCGTTCATGTTCAGATGAGATCTCCAGCCGGCCCGGAGTAATTCACCACTGGTTACCACATGCTGGTTTCCTCAGCTTCCCTAAAAGGTTATCTCTCAAAATCATGACAATTGTTAAAAATTCGACTGACTCTGATGTAATAATAATTGTGTTGCTACATTGCATGCTTACTGCAGCATTAAGGACAATGTACTGATGTCTGAGAAATCAATCTTTGAAGGTATTAAGGCAACAGATAGTATAAAAGATTATGGTTACAGACTTAAAGCTGAAATATGCCACTAGTTCCACATTACACAAATGAATAAAGCCCAACAGTGCCTCAGTCTATTGCTTACCCTACCAGGTCATTTGCCAAGGTTTTGAGATATCTATCTCTGAGATTTCTTGTCACCACCCAAACACAACAGAGTTGAATAAAATATGGTTTTTAACGCACACATCACTGAAAAAGCCATTGTTTTAAATTCTAAATTTAGCTACCGTGCATTAATGTTTACTACAGACGATATACGATGCAGGCACATATAATTTAGAGATCTAATGCATATAACATAAAAGCTGAAGTGTTAGGGTACAGGGTACAGTAAAAAGCAGAGCAGGTGTACTTCAACTTTCGACTTGTAGCTTTTATGTGTACGCTGCAGATGTAGATATCGACATATGGACCCACAGTGATGGGTAGGGTGTCTACATGTGGCAGTACTGCTTTCAAACATGTGATGGCAGCCCTGGTTCACAACATTGACACTTGAACTCAATAGCCTTTCTACTGATACATTTCAGCCACTTGAAAACTCTTTACCAGTAACAATATACAGCCTTTCTCCCTGACATGTTGTAGCTTATAATAGCTAGGCCTTTAGTATTCCCGATTTTACAAATGAATGTTACACATATACTGTAACAAATGTATGCACTATACAGTGCAACAGACAAGGTCCATTCAGTGTACTGTATATGTGTTTTGGAAAGGTTTCAGTTTAACAGATGTGGAGTAGCTGATGTGGTTGAAAGAGATATTTCTGGTAACATTTACTGCTGGTGCGTGGGTGCGTGGGTTTTGTTTTGTGTATACGCTCGCATGACAGGCGGCTCTTGGGCCTTGAGCTGACAGCGGAGCCTGTCAGCCACTGACTGATACGTCCCATGTGGCAGACAGGACAAGAACCATCCAGATTTATAAGAGCCACACACCCTCAGTGGGACGGGGATATTATCTGGGGCCTGTCAGTGTTTGGGCTGACTGTCATTTAGGCTACACTGTGTTCCACCTCTCCTCCTGACATCAGCTACTGTCATGTTTGGATTAACTGTTGTTGCAAGCTGAAAAGCTTTCTGCAGATTTGGCCCATATATTCTTCATGTTGGAGATGCACGCTAAAGAAATAGACAACAATCACAAAAAAAAATATTATATTTAAATAAAAGCTGCACTATGAAAAGTCACTCGTATGTTTCTCTATGCACTGTAACCATTACAATTATTATTAAGGGGATTATCCTGATTTCAAAAATGTTAGAATTAAGGGGTAAGATCTAAAGTTTTAATTAGCACCTTTTTTATTTACATAATATCAAATTTATGGATGCTTTTTGTCAACAGACATAGGAGTCTGAGTAGAAGCTTCTTCTTCGAGATGACTTTTGTTGCGTCATTTGGCTGCTAAGGATTAAAATGGCTTAAGAAGTACTAAGGTGTAGATGATGCAGGTGATGCATCTTAAGAGGCCGCAGAAAACACTTACCCTGAAAGGAGAAGTTAACATCCCTTGCATCCACTTTGCTTTATTGAAAGTATATTTTTCAAGGCTTTCAGTGGACATGTAAGTAAGTGGTGGTGACTCAGGGACCTAGAGACTAATTCTACACTGAATCACATGGAACAGAAATCTACGTCACAGCAGGTGTTTATGATCAGTTGTCAAAAAACAAAAATGAAGTTACAAAAAGCCCAAAATGAGATTTCTTGTGAAATGATGTTTATAAATCTATTGACTTTGTACCAATTTTTACACATGCTTCTGAAAGCCAAGGGGAGGCACAAAACAGCCATCCAATGAACTTTTCTGTCAGGAGAGATGAGTGACTCACCATCGTTAGCATCGTACTCCCTGCCGGTCCAATCCTGGCCTGGCAAACGCCATTCCACTCTGTACTTGATAATGGGCACTCCACCTATGGAGTCAGGCTCCTCAAACTCTACCTCTGCTGTGCTGGAGAAAGGTTCCACTTGTTGAATTTCTGGTGATGATGGCACCTCTGCAAGAGAGCATAGACACATTATTTTTTTTCTTTTCAAAAGCTCATTCTGAAAGCTAGCACTGGTGCAAAGAATCCCACAGAATACACAAAATGTATTGATTCACAAACTGCATGCAACTCCCAGTATATGCTGTATACAATGTTTAGTGCTCTGCAGTGCCTATAAGAAACAACTTGGCACTGAAAAAATTGTAATTTTTCTGATTCTATTTGATTAATGTAAAATAAGTCCTATAGACATGTAACAGCTTTACCTCTGGCCTACACAATTTAGCAGTCTTCTGCAGACACTATATTGCGTTTTTTTTTATCTTTCAGGATTACCTAATGCTGGTAATCAGTATGTCAAGTGGGTGTTATGTCTATCCATTCAGTCTTTACAATTACTGTTCATAATATTTGATCCTGTATATTTATGGGTTCCAGAGGATTATAATAAATTCAGTGACTCCCTGAACTTTCCTCTGGTGCCTCTAACAAGCTAAGATTTCTACTTGTAGCAAGACATCTACTAATCACATCCACGCTCCCCCAGAGGATGAACCCCTTTGAATTTACTGACGACATGTCCTTTCGTCTAGCAGCACCACCACATTTACATTCTTAGCTCCACTACCGGTACCTCTCTAAGAACAACAAAATTATCAGGGTATTGTCAATCAATGGATTGCTGTCATTTTGTTTTGATGTAATGAATGCTACAGTCTCTCAGAGTCACTAGTGGGACTTTAGACTTTTAGTCTTGTTTGAATACAAATACTGAAACCACTGCTCAGTGCTTTTAATTACAAAGCAACACTGGATTTGTATCTCAGTGCTAAAAGGTGAAGGAATCATCTAATCATTGATCCATTTATGATGTCCGTTCCTTTCGGTACCGCTTTAGTCTAACTAAGGTTGGAAGGCGTCACTTTAGGCTTACTGATGAGTTATGCAGCAGATGAGAAAATCCCTTAAAGAGCCTACAGCATTTTACATAGTGGCCACAAAGATTATTAGTACAAGTGATTTAACTACACTGTATTTAGACAAGGTCCTAAGTGACCTACCTCTTCTAATGGGTCCTAAAAAATTTCCATACCAAATGAAGCAAACCAAACCCAATACAGTGCAGACAGTTCCACTGCGATTTGAATTTCTCAATTGCTCATTACCCATCTGTGCTGTTGAATGCATCACGATTGCATGCATGGTTCCGAGTTTATTTTTTATTTACATTGATCTCCCAATTACTGTAAATACAATCAAAACAGAGATCATAATCATGATTATGATCTACTGCTGGAATCTTGGTGCTGCACTCTTATATCTAAACTAAGAGTCTTAACTGAGATAAACTATTGTTTGTGTCAACTCCTAAACATCCGAAAGATATCCGCAAATATACAGGGGTTTTGGTTTAGTTTATGTTAGAGCCTGCTTTTTTTTGGTAATTTGTCTGTTCCCTCATGTGTCTGTTAATTTTGCTTGTGTGTGATTGCCCTGATTTTTTCCACCTGTTTCATTGTGTTCGTTTTCTCCCCTACCTGAGGGTATTTAAGTTGTGGTCTACCTGAGGGTATTTAAGTTGTGGTTTGCCTTTATTCTTAGTCGGTTCGTAATTGTTACTGTGTTAGATCTGTCTGCCTGTTCATTTTGGATTTCTGCCAGCCAGCCAACCAGCCATCAGAAAATAAACATTCTGGTCATCATCCTCTCAGGGCTGTCTGCGTTTGGGTCCTTTTCCCTGTTGCCTGTTGCCAACACAATCCTGACAGGAAACTGTTATTCATACATTTATTATATCTCGTCTTGACTACTGTAATGCCACATTTACTGGCATTAGTAAAGTATCACTCTGTCTGCAGCTTGTTAAAAACTCTGCTGCTGGGATTTCATATGCATATTTCACGTATAGTTGCTCCTGATTGCATTTAGAATTTACTTTAAAATGTAATCTGTAACATCTGGTTATATTGCTGAGCTCTTGACCTTGGAACAACTATTTCATTGTGTGTGTGTGTGTGTGTGTGGTTGAATCCATATTGGGTATGATGACTTTAGTTAGGTAAAGATTAAAGTGGGAGGGTGGAGGTTCAGGTGACATTCATTTATCATATAACATTATTGAATAAACCCACCAATGTTATATTGTTTTACTATTTCTTCTCTTCGGTATTCTTTTACATAATGCATCACTGAATGGCCAGACAGGTGCTGTCACTTCATTTCTGCGTTGTGAAATCATCCAACCTCCAGCACTTCCCACTTTTCCCTCCCCTCATTTGGGATTTGTTATTATTCACCTTTTTCTTTAAACTTTTGTTTAGTTTGAAAACCACTATATATTTTCAGATAAATCCAATGCTTAATTTTCAGTTTACGAACCTGCTTGGATAAGTAGGAACTCCTTTGACTCAGTGCCCATCACATTGGTTGCTGTGCAGTTGTAGCTCCCAAAGTCATTCTGAGAATCAGGGGTAATCTGAGAGACAGAAAAAGACAAAGGCACTGAGAAACACCAGGCCATGTGGCGAGGCACTGCAGGTGAGCAAACAGATAAATACTATTAGGAACCGAGGAGACCCATGAAGAACTTGAATATGTCATTAGGATGTAACCCTTAGTTAGTGGTTTCATGCCATTCAGCAGTTTACTCATGGCTGGACACAAGTGACTCATTTAGAGAGTGGTTGGTATGCAGATGCACATATATCTATGGTAAGAACTAATCATTACACACTGGTTAATTAACATAGTATCTAGCACTCTGTACTCAATAATTTGTCTACTATTATAATCCTTGATTCAAAGTTGCTCCAGAACCACTTGTTAGCTATTAATGTCGTTATTCAGGACATTCGCTAATCTCACTGTTTGTTTTCCTCTTTTATTCTATGAATAACAAATAGAAACTCCTTTTTAAATTACCACTAGATTGTTTCCCTTTTCATTTAAAATTACCCAATTAGAAATGGCAAAATATGCAAAAAAAATCCTCTAGAAAGCTTTGTTAAAGAATCAGCAGGTCAAATCTTCTGACACTAAAGTGGAACAAAAACTATCTATAATTGCGTCTAATAGTTGATCTCTATCTGTTAAAGTAACTACAGCTGTGGTAGACATGAAATCTAATATCTTGCTGCCAAAACCTTTACTTTCAGCATATTGCAAAAACAGTCTATTTGTGTTCTATTAACTCCCATGCTTTCATGTGTTAATCAGGTAAGGCGACAGACCTCCAGGTTGCTGATGCTTGGTGTGTTGTAGATCTTCATGTTGGTGGTGTTGGCAGAGGGCAGCTGGAGGCCATCTCTGAACCAAACCACTGAGGCCCCAGGGTGAGCCTCCACCTCACAGCTGATGTTGGCCGGATTTCCCTCCCACGTGTACACTGTCACTAGACCCAGGATCTTTGGAGCATCTGCAGCAACACACAGGGGAGTGAAGATGGTAACCAGCACAACAGGCATGTTTGGAACAGTTTACTGATAATCTGAAGTGCTTACTCCTTCACACTGGTTCATCTGGCCAGGACTGAATGATGCCATGCATAAGGAATGAAACTGCAATCAACTACAGGAAAAAGCAAGGGTTTATGCGATCTAACATGTTGCTAATTTGTTTTGAGATTGAGACTTGTGCAATGGATAAGACTGGTCAAAGCATTTGCATTTTTTCTCCTTTTTTAAGCACTTAAAGTGAAGTGAAAGATTTAGATATAGAGGACCCCCGACCCCAATAAAAATTCAGCTGAACTTATATTAGACAACATTTAGAGACAAGATTGGAAACGCGTCTTTTAAATGTTAATCTAAAGTGCCAAAAAGAAAAGTAAATACCAGCGTCATACAGTACATCCAGGCATTACCATGCATCATTAAACATAGCAGCAGCACTGCATGTGCTGTACCAGGCAAATGAACATAGCGTGATAAAATAAATATAAAGTTGTAATGCTTCAATGACAAAGAACAAAGTAAGAAAAAGTCAAATAATCTCACAGAAATACTAAAACAACACCATCAAGATTGGGATAATTGACTGCAGCTTCAACTTGGATCATGGATGGTGCATGTTGACTTTTTTTATTTTAGGGATTCTGTCTAAAACTTTAAATCCCTTAATTCTCGCGATCTCGAACAAAGGAACAATTTTTTTTTTTATCCCTTTGTAGCTAACTACAAGACTTTCAGAATCTCAGAATTGCTGTTCTGCTCACATTACAAGACATTTTTTGTCTCAGACTGTTATGGTGACATGGGGGTACATAAACTGCATAATAACTTGGATTTGGCTATGATAAATTCAATCGTGTTTGAAGCTTGTCCTAGCATATGGGACAGCTAACAAAGAAGTCAAGAAGCATTTTTTAACGGCTCAAGCTAGAGGACCTGTTGGGACGGGCACGAGCATGAATTCTGTTCCCCCTTAAGGATTTTTGCTGCAAACATTTACATGGGACATGCAAATCATGGCAAAAATCGTGTGCTCTACACACGATCAACAGGAATTTGAATGTAATATTTCCTAACTCTTTATTGCATTAGTGAGGAGATGTTGTATTGATTCTATATCCTTTTTACGCTAATGTACATATTATCATCAAACCCATTATATCTCTTTATGACAAATCCACAGGACTGATAGGAATCGGTCAGCTGGGAGTCTTCTATTATGGGAGCAAGTCATTTGTAGGATGGCAATATTTCCTTCCTTCCCTGAAGCTCCCCTTCTCAGCATTTCTAGCAGATCTTATCATGGCTACCAGTGAGATACTACATTTAGAAATCTTTGTAATCAAAAGACCTTTAAAACACTCTCCCGAAGGCAGCCGGAGCAATCATGGCAATGCTGACAGAACCTGCAATCTTAATGGTAAACAAATGCTAAGTGTCGACTAATGGCTGTATTTGTCTTCTATACATTCAAGGCGGGGTCTTTTATGGAATCCATTTAAGTTTGAAAAACCTGTGCTGGTTTTATGGAACAGTTAATTGCGACTTTTTGCATTTTGCTTTTTGACCATTTTAGAAAAGGTAAGAGCAACGTTTTGCTGTGAGATGCTCCAGCTCAGCGCTTACAAAAACGTCAATGTCTCACAGTTCATTATTACACTGTACATCTAATTGGTGCTCACTCATGAGTTGGCAAAAACAGTGAGTTTACAGAAATAACTTTAGAAAATTCAGCTTGTTCATTTTGGGTTTGATACACATTAGTTCCTTCCCCTGATTGCTCTAGATTTGATACCTGCAGAGATATCAGTAACACTGCTAACATTCATGCTACAGTGTAAGCACCATTTGGCAAGCTGCTTTTTCATCCTTATTTAATTGAATTGACACGATATGGTCAACACTGTTCACCCTGAGCCGTCATTTTTGGCGCCATCATTTAGCAGTAAGAAGCTATATCAGGAGAGGCCTGTCTACCCGCATTGTTTCCTTTTACTATATCCTGCTCACATCACCGAGCAGCGCTTCTGAATGCACTGAAGTATACTTTGCTTCCTGAGTGCTGTGAAATGCTCTGGCCCCTGACACTGCCTGGACTTCACTTCTGACCCTGGATCCTTGAAAAACTCTGTAGTGTGCTGCTGCTGGGATTGATAGACGAGGCTGAGTCAATAGATGTTCCATTGGCTCCAGCTCTGATTAGACTCTCGCTCTTTCTATCAATGTAGCTTTTGGGCCTTGTTGACTCATTGCAGTGCCTGTGACCTGCCTGTTTGATTTCTTTAGCCTCCTAGCCTGAGCTAGGTGAGATTATTGATATGTACGCAAATAACAACAATGTATCTGCTAGTGGTGCTCATATAGTTGACATACAATATAAATTACATACAAAATATAGTGATCAATACAATGATATTAATTACTAGGGATAATATACAGTATATATGCATATATATACATATATATACAAATATATACACACATATATATACAGTATATATACATGTGCATGTGTGTGTGGGTGTGTGTTTTTTCTTTGCTACTTTGTATAATTAATCCGTTCTCATGAATTATGTGTCGGCTGCACTCCATACATACATGTATCAATGTTAAAGTTTAAATTTATTTTTCGATCTTGAAAAAAGATCAGTTCAAAGTCCTTTACAGAGTGACAAAACACTGTATTTTGTACAATTATGTGAAAATGTATGCTTGTAAATACTATATACAGTATACGTGTATGTGCATAACTTGTAATTGAGAAGGGTAGGCCTAATAAGCCACAGCTTCAGCCAGCACTATTTTGATCATTGCTATAATTGTTTGACATTGATTCATTATTGGCTGTGTAAGCAATCGGGTTCAGTTCTGTTATTAGAATTTTATGTCAAAGACTAAAATTAGGTCAAGATCAAATGATCATGTTTCGCCCAGGCCTTTGTGCTGTGTTGGCTCAGCATAAACATTGAGTGTGGAAGACCACAGCCACTTGCACATGACGGAAAGTGACACTTGATTGTAATTAGTGTTTAAATCAACCCTTGGTCAACATAGAGTTAGACTGCATAAATGTCGATTATACCTTGTTAAGGATAAGATACTGAGGAAATAGTCCTTTGCGGTGGAATTTCTTTAGTATGAACATGATTAAATTTCAACATATTGGCATCAAACAATGGTGCTCTGCATCTTTAGTCTAAAAATGGAGGTATCACCATTGCAGTTAAAGATATTAATATATTCAGAACCACAGAATATCACATATCACAATATCACAAGTGTTTAGAACTTGGCTACAATAAAAAAAAGAAAAGCTATGCCCATGAGTTGGGATTTCTAACTGTATAGCCAGCAGGACAGAGGCGAGTACACACGGCAAGAAGTGACCTGCTTGCAGCGCAAACAGCGTTTTCATTAGACATTCCTGCTAAACAAACCTCGGCTGCTAAAACCGGAGCTCAAACAGAGAAGATATTAACACTTTCCTATCAGTCCTTCAGCAGCAAACGTAGACACACTCAGCCCAGTTAATGGGATCATGCTGTGCAGCAGATAGGAAGTTCCTTGCCTAGATAATGTCTTCATTGTGTGACTGGGCGAGTGGTGATAGAGAGGACAGAGAGTGAGAGCTGTGCTCAAGACAAAGCACCTTTTCTTATCGATAATTGCTTGGCAACAGTGAATCAGCTACCTGATTACTTGCTGATTACTCTAGCTAACTGCAAGCCCTCAAACAACTCTATCAACATTGCGTTGTGATTATATCTTTGAGCAAATTGCTGGTGCATTGAGAGCAGGGCATATTAATCCAATTAAGCGTTCATTGGCTTTATTTATCATTCTTTTTTTTATCAAGGTAACATTTGATAGATTTCAAAATGAGATCAAGTACGATTTGGCTTCCATTATGCACATCCAATCTTTCCAAGCATGTGTTTTGAGTATGCTAAGTTACTGATGGGAAAATGCATGCAAAAACACACTAACCTTACACTGTTGACCCTAAATGGATATGAACACCTCCAAACAATCTAACCTCATGATCATGGTCATCTAGAGTGCTGGAGTACAATGGCCAAACAAATAAAAAAACATTAATGTCCTAATATGTACAGATTGTAGCTACTTTGCACATTAGCAGAAAATAATTTATGCAGAGTATTATTATTATTGTATATTAAGTATTATTTAGACTTTACAGCATTCCTTATAACCCTCAAAGAACATGTTGGGCATCTTGATGGTCCTGTCCTGTTAAGAAATACGACAGACTCAATGTGCTTCAAAATAAAAACAAGCAAGAAAAATAGGCAAAAATCATGCATGACAAAAACATACAAGAAAACATAAAAGACAGGGAGGTATTACATATAACATAAGAAAAAAACTAAATAAAGTGGTATTATTATTAAAATTGAGGAATAATAATGATAAAAATACTGATTTTATGATCAAAATGTAGCTGTTAACCACAAACTATTTACCTGTTAACCACACACTTGAAACCTAACTAAAGGCTTGCGAAAAAATGATGTTTTTAGTCTGCTTCGAAAAGGAGATGCTGTTGTAGCAGACCTTAAATCATGTGTTAGAGAATTCCAGAGAGTAGGACCATAATGACTGAAGGTTTTAGTGTAGAGTTAGGATGCTCAAAGACCATATTCATTTGACGAGATTTTAAACCTAAAAAGCCACTGTACCTCGAGGCTATATAGACCGTTGTTTCCATGGTAACAAATCACAGTGGTACCACCGACCCAGCAACCTCTGCTCTCTTGCCCACCATTTATCCCCAGAAGCCGAGGTGACTGCCCAGATGCTGTATCGTCAGACAGATTTCTTTGGTCCTAACAAGCTCTTTCTATGGTCCTCCTCTGTTTTAGGATTTCTTTCTTTACGTCCAGTACCATGGTTTTAAATATATTTTTTAAATCCTCCTAAAAACTGCAGGATTAATTGCTAAGTAAATGTAACAGGTTGAAGCTGTAGCTCGATCAGCCATGTTTGTGAGTTTTAATATACACGTTTAATTTTAACTTACACCAGCTATGTGTAAGTTCAAACGCAGCTTAGTTTATTAAGATAGTGTAGTAATTTATGCAATAACTTATTCAAATTGGGTTGCACCATTCAAGTTAGTTACAATGTAGAGTTATGAGAAAACTTAACCCCCCCTTTCCCCCCGAGCAGGTTAAAGTCATTACTTATTAACTGGCACCATGGTGGAACAGTTACAAAAATGGTAGGGACTAATGTTAGAAGAGCCAGAGGAACATTTTCTTTGATATTTACACCAGATGCATATATCCTGTGATGGACTACTTCCCTTCACATTCATGATGAGCCTGACATGCATGCTCAGTCCTGTGACTTTATGTTGCTTCACTTTACATGAGATGCGAATTGCCGCTGCCACCATTTGGTTGCAAGTAACTTGTAACTGTAAAGGCATTAACTTCAGCAGAATATCTTTGCCGAGATGGAAGTTTTCCAAAGACTTTGATGTTATTATCTATGCCAATATGTATGTGTGCTACAGTCATCCTCACTTTAGTGAAGAACATCAAAGTACAAGAATCAATCAATAAATGACTTGAATTAGTAATAAGGTAATGTTAGACGGACCAAACACATTTGATCTAATGTTATCTATACGTCACACATCACAGCAAGCATCTTATTTTAATAAAATAGTCTTGTAAGCCTTTTCATTTCTGTCATAGTAGTGTCTTTCGCTCCCTTTTTATCTGAAAATGCACTGGGTGAAACTTCACTCTCTGCAACAATGTTTTGATTTTAGTCGACTCTTTTAAATTATAGTGTAGATAGAGATGGAGAAAATGAACAAAGTAGTGAGTTTAGCGTGAAACTAACCTGTAATAGCCAAGCAGTGAGTGTGGACTTGACACTTGAACTTACGGTCAAACTCATTTTCAGCTGGTGCAACAGGCTGCAGAACTCTATCTGAAGACGAAATACTGGGTCGACTCTGTCAGCATTTCTTTCTGAAACCAGCTCCAGGCTTTGTTATCAAAAATCGAGCTCTTCTGTCTAGAGATCCACTTTTGCAACAACATTAAACGTACATACAAGGAGAAATCCCTTGTAGAAGATGCTGAGAGAATGATTTCCGCATGCAAGGCAGCCACAAGGCAGCTTGTGGTTAAAATAGAGGGCATGGGTCTCACGGTGTTCTTGATTGGAAAGACGTGCTCTCTAGCTCTTACTGTTATATTGCTAGTGCTATTGATTTTTCGGGCCTACAGGTAAAATCAACAGCTAATGAACAAAGCCCAGAAAAGGCCTCAGGGTGCTGTCAAAAGCCATTTTGGGAAACAGAGGAAATCCCTACCTGAGCAGAAACAGACAAGTTGAGAAAATGTCTGACCACCGAAAACGTCAATTAAAACCAAATTACTCCTGGAATACACCAAAGACAACAGGCTGATAATATATCATGGTCAAGGAATGATAATACACAAATCTACGACTATTCACTAACATCTTTAACTGGCTCTTAATAACTGCATGGCATTTCATTTCAAGACGGTCCTGAGCAAATGTGAGACAGGAGCAGCTGTTCCAGATCAGGACCGACAAAAGACAGATTGCCTGCTGCAAAGTTTTCTTGAGAAGAATTCTTTTAGTCTTTATATCCTGACTTGAGGACTTCAGTCCCTCCTTTAGCTGAGCATTGATGAATCTGTATAACATTGACATTGGTATAACATGTGTAGTAGTGGGCGTGTGTTGAAATAGGATTCTGGTCATGTGAAAGATAATATTTAACATCTGGCATTAATTAATATAAGAACTATGTGAAAAAAAGTCCAAATAAAAAGGATAAATTCAATTCTGAGTTCAATTCCAAACACTAAGAATTTTTTTTTCTTTCACAAATAGTTCAGCATTTTGGAAAATACAGTCAATTGCTTTCGTTCTGAGAGTGAGATGAAACCAAAAAAATGTAACAAGAGCTGTTAATACTCATAGCTTCATTCATTCATGAGTTCATTAGGACATTGCAAACTGAAGGTGATGAGTATTGACGGCAAAACGCTAAAACCATTAGAACAAGTGTAGGAAGAGTTGGGTTACTTACAGCGGACTTCCAGGTACATGTGCTGGTTGTCCTGACCGATGGAGTTGCTGGCGGTGCACAGATACTGGCCGGCATACGTGAACTGGATGTTTTTCAAGGTGAGAGAGGATACCCGTGCATGGCTGCGTACCACAATATTTCTATCAAGGCTCTACAAAGAAGAGGAGAAAGTAATTATTCTCACTTATAAAGCCTGACATTTTCATATAAATGAATGCATGTCTTGCTACTCTCTCAGTCATTCCCTCAGCTTGTTTGTGAGACATTTTATATTTGTTGGACTAAACACTGCGAGCTTCCTACACAAAAAACAAAAACAAATAAAGGAACAAAGACCTGGGAGGAATCTTTTACAGATTGAAAGTTAGTGTCTTATAAAAACAACTGAAGGATAAGGCTGCCGTTATTCTATATTTTTCTCATTGTAATGTGATTGCTACAGGCAGGACGGGGAAGTTAAACACATTTCTGGTTTGGGACTTTTCATGGGATTTGTTGAATATGAAAAATATAGAGATACACCAGCCTTGTCTTTTACAGCGTGGATGTAACTAAGATTAAAGTTCTAGGTCAAGGTAAATGTTATTATCCCTGGTAAAGGGAAGTCAGATGATCAAGGTACAGACAGGACTCTTAAAATCATAAAAATATACTAGTCAAATAAACGTTCTGTCTCTTGCACGTGTACAAACAGCAACGCAGTGGACAGCATGGCCACTGCATACAGCCTGGAAATCAGCGAGTGCACAAAGCCTGGGCCAATAAACTGCAAACTCCTACAGTGTGCCGATCACTGCCCCTGCCATTTAGCAGTCTAGTTGCAGGTTTACAGACAGTCTGATTGCAGATCAGAACGGTACAATTGCAGTTGGGATAAATGTCTTGTTAAACCTTAGCAGATCGCCTTTATTGCCCTGCCTACTCAGTTGAACCTGTGGTGTTGTGGATATGCAGGGTCACTGAGGATGCCCTATTCAGAGCAAGCTCTCAGCACAGGTGCGCAGCTGACATCTGAGGACACCCAATGACCCCACTTGCCATTTTAATTATGCTCTGCAACCTAGCTTGACCTGTAGTGTACATGTTACCAAATATAAAGATGAGGCCATAGAGACTGGGTACACTCTGTGTTCTGCTCTGTTCTTTGTCCTCAGTATTGTTTTTAGTCACGTCTGACCATTTTCACATACAGTGTGTTGCCAAAAAGCAAATGCAAGCTTCCCACCAGGACAATAATTGAGATATATTCTTGAAAAAAAATGTCGGCGGTTAAAAATACAGTAACAGCTTTTTCTTGCCTCTGGGTGACTCAAACCAACAGGGGATATACATCTTCCTTCTAGCTGCCATAATTTTCTATTAATATTTCAGGCATTGTAGGTGCTTCAGCATTTATAGTTTATAAATAAGTGAATGATATTTGTTGTATTAGTATTATGGCATGAAGTGTTATCCTCTACAGAGCAGGGGGACGCAGATGTGACAGAAACATTTCTGCTGTTTCCTGAAGATCTGAGGGAGTGTCCCGGAACATTTTGAAAGGGCAGCATTAATCTTGTCTTCCTGCAGTGACACAGGAAGAAGCTGCACTGGGCACACTATTGGAATGTAAACAGGGATAAGGTTAATGGAGAATAATACTTTAATGATACAACAGAGGTAGAAGTGAGCAGGCAGACCTTTGAACAGGATTTATTCATTAATTCCAGTGAATCATTTTAATTACACCACTATGATTTGTCACCAAATTAATTAGAACGGTGGACTTGCAATAGAAGGCATGGAAATGATTTTTATATAGTTTCCCCTGTTTGCATAGTCACTGCTTCTTTGCTTCGTAGGGCAGAACTGACACACTGTTACATAACCTGCCAATACGCGTGTTTCGCATTACATAGATGAGACTGCAGCTGTGTCAATCAGCGACGCAGCGAACAAACCCAGTTCACTCTTTATATGTGCTGCTTCTGTGTTTCAGCACCTCTCCACCACCTGTGGCCCTACTGACCCCATAAAAAGATGTTAATGCTGCATTAATGTCATACTGGATTTCTGAAAATACAAAATGCAGACTGGGAACTGTTCATAGCAGTACCCTAATTGGTTATTACAAGGAGGGCATGTAGCTCCGACTTGAACTGCAAAGGTTTGTAAGCAGTCAGCTTTAGCGATGAAATAGAATCTAATAATTATTACAGACCAGGTTATTATTAAGAAGACTCTACAGCCACACTAGCGGCTCTGTGAGACTGTATGGACCCCGTGGTGAGTCGACCAAAATGCTAACATGCTAACACTGAAAATGTGAACATGTTGATGTTCAACAGGTAATGTTCACCATGTTTAACGGCTTGTTTTAAGCACAGCTGAGGCTGATGGGAATGCAATTTGTTTTACAGGTATTTGGTCATAAACTATTGATTAACTTGTTATTTCGATGTGATGATGGCAGTAGATGAAAGGTCAGCGGATCACCAAAGTTATTACAATTCGTCCTGTGGGTAACAGGGATGTCAGCCATCCAGTTAGTTGTTGAGACATTTCACTCTGGAGCAAAAAAAGAATAAATCACCCTGCTGGTTATACTACAGACTCAGCTTATAGCCCTTTTCCACTGCAGGAACTTTAGAACCAGTAACCTGGGAGCATAACCTGAACTTTTAAGAACCTGTGAGGCTTTGGAACAACTTCCTTGTGTTTTCTGTTGTATTTTACAAACCTTGATATACATTAAAGAAGCAACAGTGGGACCAACTATGTCATTTTATGTGCTGTTTGGTAGGCGAGGAAAGTAAGCTGTTGTGAGACGGACAACAAAGAAAGAAGTGGGGCTGATACTGTTTATTGATTTTATTTCCCATAACGCTGAAGTGGGGCTGGCACAGGGAGGTCGTTGGCCCACAATGGCGTGTAGCATGTCAAGCTACTTCCTAATTTCTCCGTTTTGCCTGCTGCATGCATTGTGATCCTTCATTTTGCTATAATCTTGTGTCCCCTTTCTATTTTTTTCCCTGCATTGTTTGGCTGTGTGATGTATCCATGTTTCTGCCAGAGTGAGAAATCTTCTGGTACACCTTTGCTTTTCTATTTGCTGACTCCAGCTCATTTGAATGGCCTCCTCGCTCCAATTACAAATGAGGGCCTGGACACCTTCATTTGTCCAACAAGCACTGTTCATTGTTCTTCCATTATCCTAGTCGATACGGGTGCTGTAATAAAATGGTGGTCACCGTTGTGTTTGTTGTTGTCATCCTTGTTGTGATGTGACAACACATCTGCTTGGCCAATCAAGATTGACGGCACCGCTGGCAACCTCTGAAAGGTCTTGCATTTAGTATTACCTCAAATTTAGTTCCAGGAACTCGTCCCTAAAGTGGGAACAAAAGCAGATCCTGTGACCATAGCTACACTTTACATACGTTTACTATATGGTTTTTGATTTATTTCTGCAGTGGAAAAGGGCAATTAGGTGGATGAAAGCAGAGCTGGGGGACCTTAAGAAGAACTGAGCCTGACAAGCTGAACGAACAATGTCTTAAAATGGCAAATGTAGTTAGAATACAGCTTATGGTTATCCATCTCCCAATTCAGGGGCTGGATCCTCCTGCAGAATTTGGCATTTATGAAGGTGAACCTGCTCTTCCTCCAGATAGTAGACAGTCTGCTAATGGTGCATTCAGGTTTTCCTTCTCAACTAAACTCAATATTTTTAACATTCAGGGTGCCCTGGTGGCCCTGGTGTTAAGTCACTGTTGTGATCCTGCTGTTGTTCCAGCCCTTGTGTTTCTTGTGTTTTCCCCCTGCCTCAGTCTGTGTGTGTGTGTGTGTGTGTGTGTGTGTGTGTGTGTATCTCCTCGCCTCCTGAGCGAGGCAGGCTCGTGACCGCACACCTGTGGCTCATTGGCCAGCTCCTGCGGGTAGAGTCCCACACACCTGCCTCCACTTCAATCAAGCTCCTGCAGTATTTAACCCCGGCTCAGCGCTCCACTCGTCGCTAGATCGTACAACAGCATACGTGGTACTACGTCCAGCTAACCGTAAGCCTGACGCTCCTGACCTTTCGTCTTGTCGTTCGCAGACCCGGACCACAACTCTACCCACTCAGCCATCACCCGGATTCACCACCACTCTCGTCTTCCTCCGCTTGCCTGCCTCGCTCCACTCCCGTCCTTCCCTCCTCCCGATCTGGCTAAACACCTCCCTCGTCTACCCGCCTCGTCCTCTGTTCTCCGCTCCACCAGCAGGACCAGCACGGGCCGCTACTCCGGGCGGCAATACGGGAACACTCACCGAGGCCCCTCTCAGCTCCTACGAATCCCTTACTCGCTCGTCGTAGACTGTAAATAAAACGTCTTTGCCAAACCTGATCCTGTCTCCAGTCCTGCATTTGAGTCCAGGCCAAGCAAAACGCAACAGTCACAACATTAAACGAATATGTAATTCCCTGTGAAGATATCCAAGCTGCTAACAAGAACAAAGAGAGTCATTGGTCTAGATTGAGTGGTATAATTTACTAATGACCGATGAACCATAATACTAATTTGTGCTAAATACAACAAGGTCATGTGATCTTTCCTGACTTTATGGGTTAAAGAAGGTTGTCTGAATGCTCTGTTCAGCACTGCTGACATCAGTGGCATTCAGCAGGCAGGTTATTATAATCATACCCTGATCTGGATCAAGTGTCAGGCTGCCTTCTAAAGTGCACTTCTCAATGAAATAAAGACACACTGTAATGACTTTACATTTCTCTAAAGTATAATATCCCCTTTCAGGATACATTTCTCATTGTGACTAATCATATAATGCCTGCTTGTTAGCAGATTTATGCCTATCACAGAGCTTCAGAGAGTTCGGCCGGTGTCTAACTCGCCAAAACTGCTTGTAGGCGAATAGTTTGATCAATGCCGCGCTATCAGAAGTGCATTCATCAACAACTGATTTTCTGTGGTGGGCTACATGAAAATATTTAACATGGTAACATTTCTGTCTTTAATGCTGTGCAAAACCATAGACTTGACAATATCTTCCGACACAGCAAATATTAAGACTGGTATCTTCATCATAGATCACGAAACTGTCTTCAGTGCTTTTATCTACACAGACAAATAAAAGCTGCTCTATCAGGTTAAAACGCACTATTTCTAGTCTTTCTCCTCTCACCCTGTAGAGACAAGCAGTTTTAGAGAAACCAGTGAGAAGCAGAGTAAGTGGACAGTGAACCCGAACAGTTAAAGACATGCACTACAAACACCTTTCTCGACTGGCAATCATCTACTGACAAAGAGCAATAATTAACTACAGCAAAAAGCTACAATTTACATCTACTAATTATTGCTAGTTGTCTACAAAAGCAAGGAAATCCTAAAGGGAAAACACTATCATGGGATAAAGAAACCACCTACAAGTAATGTATGTACTTTCCACATACAGTACTGTAAAAAGTTGAATTTCTGTGTAAATTTCATAGTCGGCAGTGTCAAGTGGTGACCGTGAAAAAAATTATAAAGAAATGTGACAGAGCCTAATACACTGTAAACTACAAAATAACTCATAACATAATACAACCATGGCATATTAATAAATATGCTACAGCTGTGGCCTTCAGAGCCTTAAATCACACAACCTCTCATTGACTGTCTTCAACAATGTGACAACACTGATCGCATGCTGGGATGTGTTCAACGGACTCATGTGATGCGGTAACTGAAATAAATGTCACAAAAATAGAAGTAGCTATTCAAGCAATGAATTATGTCATTGGCTGGTGAAAGTATATAAATCAGTCAGAGGCAAATTGTAGTGTTTAAATATAATTGTTTTTAGAAGAACCATGTTGTCAGAAGACTGCATACTGTCAGTGTTGGTAGAGTTCTTGCACATAGAGTTTCACAAGTTCATTTATCATGTGCTTTTTTTTATTATTAAGGCTTCAACATCGATTCATGGGATTCATTGTGTATTTTGTGAAGCTTATTAAGGTAAATGAATTCCTTGTCGTGTGTGTGGCAGTGAGTGACGTTAGCTTGTTATATTTTCAGTTCTATCTAAGGACAGTAGTTCTTACTTTGTCGAGGGTCAAGAATCTGCATGTTTCATTCCAATCAAACACTACAGCAGGGAGCTCATGTATAAAAAGTATAATTAAATATACTTGTCATTATTTCCCATGGCATGCATGTTGGATTCTCAAAAATACTTGTTATAAGTGTTCTAAGAGATGTAACGAAATTGCAAGCCCTGTAATGTCTGTACCTCAAATTGGCACACCACAAATGGAATTCCATCTACTTACAGTCTATTGGGGTGGACGCAGAATTCTCAGAGACTATTGTATAAAGGCGGCCCCAGATGATTTGACTTCCCATCTGTCTGAAGGTATCAGCTGCTGTAGTGTGCGGCTGAAGTAAAAACATGCAGACTCCTTATTATAGTAGGCTACACCGATTCAAACCACTCTGTTAAGATTTAGTATAGCTTGGTGAGTTAGCGCCATGCCTGGCCCTCAGCAGAGCAGACAGTGTTTTCTATGTGTGGTTGTAGAGCTGCTGGCCTACCAACAACCCAATGCAGGAATCAATTTGGTCCCTGAATCAAGCAAAGTCTAAGAACTAACCAGACCACGCAGCAGGAAATAACAGCATGCTACATGGCCAAAAAAAGCAACATCTACTACGAGATGCTGTGACTGTCTCTACGTCTCGAGATGGAATTTGTCAACAGAAATAAACAGGGACAAGTAAATAGGGCAAGTCTAAATGTGTACTGGAACTAAATGGATTAAATGTACTGTACTACGTGGATAATCGTCTACATATTTAGTGCACGACTAAATGTAGTGAGCATTAAATGTGGGCTGAATGACAACACTTCTGCTCTGCAATAAAAAGGGGTTGGTTCTACTGTGTAAGTTTGGGCTATTACAACTAGAGTCAGGCTACCATATTTAGTAGCCATACCTCATATTTGTCTGGTCGCGTCCAAGAGGCCTAGAGAAGACAAACACAGAGGAAGCAAAGACAAACAGCGACACAAAGCAAAGTAAGCTTTTGTAAAGAATCCACACAGAGTGGGTGCAGACTGGGTTTGCCTGCAGGAGATGTGCAATTCATGTTTGAAGGACCATTCTGGTGATTTTGAACGTTTTCGCTCACTGGCTACAAATACGTACGTTGCTGCCAATCATTTTCCAGGACATACCAGAGTGCATTTTTCTACCTTCCAGGTAGTTTTTGATTTACCCCCATTTGCAATTGGTAGGGAAATCTACTCGCAGTGATTCTGAAATTGCGAGGTGACTTAGGTAATCCATCCCAATGAACTTTGTGTCTGTTTTGGTATTGTATTGTTTGTGCTAAAATAAGTCTACCATGCAACAGTAATGTAACTTTGATAAAAACTAATGCAGACATAGTGCTTACTGTGATATATCACCCAACTCAAGTTTCAAGTATGTGCATTGATTTTCATACCTTAGTGAAATAAATGGAAACTAATGCTTGCCTGAAAGGTAGGACAACACATTCTAACATCTACAACACTACAGCATGCTTTTGACAGTGCGGCAGCAATGTATATGTAATTTATAGTCAAGGGGTTTGGACATGTATAAAGCTGGTATTGTTCTAAAAAAACAAACAAATGTATACACGATTAGCAAAAACATTGATAAAATTTACAGGGATTTACTTTCACATTGGATGAGACTGAATGATTTTTCCACCAAGTTGTATTTATTACAATTAAGATTCTATCCAAATATTCAAAACAGAGCATGAGCAATATTAAGTTATGGTGAGGTCAGGATTTCTGGCTTGGCAGTTAAACCGCTATCAGAAAATGTACAGGACTGGTCAAAATGCGAGACTGGAGCATATTTTCATGAAGCAACATGGGGGCTTCTCTGGGCCGGTTATTAATTAATGTACTGAAATAAGAGAGGCATATTTGGAGGCATACTAAGGAAAACTGGGCGCTGGAACTAATTATGAGGGAGCCATTACTGGTTTCTAGGGACTTTGTTTTTCTAATCAGCGGCTTTCTCATCATGGCATTCTGTGTTTTGATTAACTCATTCATTTATGTACAGAACACTGTCGTGCACCACTCATCTTCTGTTAATAACAAGTACATACAGATAATTCTAATCTCATGGTGTACAAAAGCATACGGTATGAATTTGAAAAGAACCTCAGCATTACACCGAAATCGCTTCTTAAGAGACACAGATACAATGATAACAACCGCTATACTTTTTACAAGACAGTGAGGCTCAAAAGAGGCAGTAGCAGCTGATAAAATGACTGTTCTGTCATTTCAAATCACTGTGAATATGTCTGTAGCCTGGTAGCTGGTGTGATGTAGAACAAGAACGTGAAGGGAGGACAGAGCGTGGCAAACAGGAAACATCCCAATGATGAATGACGAGCCAATGAAAATTAGTGACAGCTATTACCAAATGATCAGCGGAATTTTCTGATTACAGCACCATTTAATCAAAATTGATGTGACAGTGATAGATAGGAAAGAGAGGGATGCTGACAGGCGGTGAATGGAAGAAGATACTCCGTGACAACTGTGAGTGGTGGCAGGCAAGTCCTGCCTTGCAGGTTGAAGATAAGCTTCAGTACAGTAACTCGCAAAACAGCCATGAATGCACTGTGCTGTGTGAACGTTTCCACTGATTGGCAGTGATAAATGGCAGTGTTAAAAAGGAAAAACTAGGGACACCTTAGCAGAATCAAATTTACAACTTCTCTTCTGATAATCCTCCAGCACAAATGATAAGAATAGTCAAACATTCAGCTAGCACTGAATGTCAAAAAAACCCCAACATACTGATGATTTTATTATTTGTAGAACATTCCCAGTCGTAAGTTGTAAATTTAGAACATTTGTCCTGAGGGTGGGGCTAGAAGGAAAACCTCATGACCTCATCATTCAAATCAAAAGCGTATGTTTATTCTGAGTATGAATCTAGTGTAGCTGAGATTCCTCAACCCTACTGACACACTACTGATACTCTTTGTAATTCTGTGAAATGTTTGCCATGGAAATGCCATTATGTTTTCTTTTTCCTGGCATGAAATGGAGGTGGAGACATGCCACCAGCAGAAACTCTTTTTGCATGAATTTCAACACCCAGCTCCACAAGGCTGCCTTAGGCTGTACTGCACAGGCAGGTAAAAGTAATACCTCCTCATGTTGGAAATACCTGATTTCATCCATCCTTGCGTTCATAGTGGTTTTGTGCACATTCCAAGTTGTTTGATTTCAATTCATTTGACTAATTTCACGGTTACTAATATGATTCAATGACTAATTCAGCTTGAAGTTGAAATGCCTTTGCTGCCTCATATACTTTCATATTTTAGTAATACCTATTAATCTAAGATATGTTGCTTAGCAAAGTAGTTTTCAGTGCCTGTTATGGTGTGAATATGCCACATTTAGACAAATAACTTCCTCGTGCAAGACTTTAAAGGTCTAAAAATGCTCACTTGGCTTGGCTGGATTGAAGGCAGACTCAAAAATAGAAAATCCTTCATGATACTAGGAAGGTTCTGGATTGAATTTATGGAGTCTCATCTGAGCCTGTGATGAAGGCTGGTTTGATGAAACATCTCAATCCAATAAATAAAATGGTAAACTGAGGCCAGAGATATTTTTGTTGCTTTCAGAATACCACTGTCCTGGTTGACAAATGACAAACAACCACTGCTACTCTTCGCAGCTATAGAATTTGATGGAAATCTGCACAAGTGCTTACTGGCACGAAACACAAATATTGGGCTGTTCGCCCCAAAAGGAATCTAAAAGCAAAAGAAGCTAAACTTTTTAAATGTTCTGTTAATAGCAGATGGTGGATGGAGTAAAAGTAAAACTGAATTACTTAAATGATGTTGATCCCCTACAGTAAAGTAATAAAGTTAATAAAGTTTGATGTTGTTAAACCAAGGTACAACGGTTCATTTCACAGTGATATATTTGATGTTAAAAAATGCTCTATATAGCGGTTTTAAGACATAATTCATCAAGCAGCACTAGCTGAATACAGCTGGGCAGAGCTGTGAAGTAAAGTAGGCCAGTATGGCCCAAATATTGTGCAAGTGAGTCCCTTCGTGTCCTTCGGGATGTAACAGGACAGGTGTTTTCACTGCATTTACTGTGTGTCTCCAAGAATACACCTATCGTTACATGCATATATCATTTGTAACATTCACACAACAACTGTGTTTGATAATGTAAGGCAAGGGGTTCCCGCGGACCACTTTTTCAGTGACAATTTGGTTGCGAGAGAAGGCACTAGAAAACACACAAGAGAACACGTTTTTTCATGAACTGCTGAATGCTGAAAGGTGGTGACAGACTGGTTACCTCTCGTACAATGACCTAGTTTAATCAGAAATTAGTATAGTGGGCATGACAGGGAGTGAGCCATTTTCAAAGTTATTACCACAAGAATAGCCTGTGATAGCCTATAAAGTTATATTATCATTATTTTTCAGCTTTTTTTGCCAAATCACATAGGTTCCTTGTGGCCCCGAAGCACATTTTCTAAGGGCTAGTACCACTCGATAACCTAGGCAATGGGAACCTCTGCAAGGACAATATAAAGTGCCTAACTTCCATTATTATCAGAAGTAAAATGAAGCTGTATTATCTTTATCATAGTATCTAATGCAAGCTGAAGCACTAACCAACGTATGAGGTATTCTTCCTGAATCCACAAGCCTGCTAGAGGCAGCAAGGTAATTATCTTAATACCGTTTACTGCATTCACAGCAGAAAATTACCCCTCTGAAGTGACTAATCCGTCTACTGCTCACATGATGCATGTTGTCGAATAGACCGTTAAGATGGATTTTTCAAAATTATACCATTTTAATGAGCTGATAAGAGTATAACAATAGACTTGGGATGAGATTCTCTCTTCAGGCCTGGCGACTGCCAACACGCTGTGACCACTGTAATGGAGAAAATTCACAAGGATGGTATTCATAGCTCACACGTCTTAAAAAGCGTTTTAACATGTTCTATAGCAAAGCTTTAATCCAGCGTTATCTCCAGTGCTCCTGAAGGACATGAAGAGAAAAACAAGCATATACACCAAAGCATGACAAAGATGCATAAACCTTATGTGGCATTACGTGCAAAGACTTCTCATGTTGGTCCTGAGAAAAAGGGCCCACTTATCCACCTAAGTGGATAATCACAGCAGTTTGCCAGAGTAGCAAAACTGAGCTCAAAACAATCAGATTTTGAGGGAGAGGGGTCTTCTGGATTTGAACACAGCAATAATTGGGCTAATTTCACTGGCATCATTTTCCCAATGAGCACTTTTCATAGTAATTTCACAAAAATATTCCCTTTTAAAGGCTAATGATTAATAGGGAGGGAAGTAGAGTGTTACATATACTCTTAACAACATTGGGGAATATCATGCTATTGCAGTGCCCGGAAATTAAGTTTATGGCAATCTGCACACTCTCCCCTCCAGCATTCATGATGGAAATGTACAAAATCGTTAGTGCAATTCCAGCAGTATTGGAGAGGGCTGCCAAAAGTTTAGAGAGATGGTGGAATCCAAACATTATTGTACAAAGAGCAAATTCAGGTGGCAATACAGGATTAAATAAGACGTTTTGAGTATATGAAGCACGGCAAATAGTTTGAGCTTATTGGCCAAATGATTGGTTATTAATGATCTAAGATGGGTGGGCTGGAAATAAAGCAAAATTAACTTATTTCAAGACTGTGGACCAGTGACTGAATTTCTGCCATTGTCCACCACTTTTGCTACAAAGAAAAGACAAATTCAGTACCTGCTCTCCTTCAGTGAATACCCTGTTTTCAAAACTCCAGGAGATGGTGGGCGTGGGGTCGCCCGAGGCCTCACAGGTCAGGGTGACTTGTTCGTCAAACTCTGAGGCAGTCTGGTTATTCAGGTAGGTAATCTTGGGTTGCACTAGAAATAGACAAAAAAAAAGGTTTTCTAAATTGCTGTTCCACTGGTGAAGATGCTGCAAACATGCTCACATAAGAGATTTGTTGCAGCCTACTGCTGGCATATGTTAGCAATGTTGTCCCTTGAAGTTGGATCTTCTTTCTAAAATTGCATTAATTGATTTTTTTTTTTTTTTTGCCCACTTGGGGGCAGTGGAACAAGCTGAAAGCACATTAATTTCATAAAGTGACACTTAATCAGTTCCACTGATAAAACCTGACAACTTGATGATTGTACATTCCATAATGTATTCGATTATACGAACTCCTGAGGAAAAATAGCTGACTCTTTAGCTGCTAGATGTTCGACTTACTTCAAAAGCTAGGCAGATAGTGTACAATGGGTTTATCAGAGCTTTTTTTCTGAAAAAAAGTTGCCTGCTGCAATAAAACAATAAGCTATAATGGGCTCAAAAGCTTAGCAGAGCTTCTGCAGAGTTTGCTGATAATTCTCTGTGGCTTTAGTCACCACGAGTGACATCTTTCACATTTCATTTGATCCATTGTTAAAAAATATTTATTAGTGCAGCTTTAAATAGCTGTTACATGTTGTTAGCATTATTGTAGTAAAGTATACAGACAGGCTTCATTAGATTTGTGGTTTCATACCCCATTGACCTATGAAAGAGCTGCAAGCGAATGTTTACATACGGCTGGTCCAAATTTCCTCATGAAGAGAAACTCTATAGTGATATCTTTCAATGTCCTAAGGGGTAGCTTAATTAGTTTTCAATAGGACACGCTTTTCTTTAAACTGTATGCGTCACGCTGTGTAATCCTGCACCCAGCCACTGGAAAAGATGCACAGCAAATGTCAATAAGTACAAAATAAAAGGCCAGAGAGAGAAAAACAGCCACGCTGATCTTTATGCTATTGTAAGCGAATGGAGTTATTCTCTTACCGAACACGTTCAGACTGACTTCCTCGGCTTTCTCTCCTGCCTTGTTCTTGGCGATGCAAGTGTAATCTCCTTCATCCACTTTCTTGACATCTTTTATTACCAATTCTGAACCATCCTCATTCAGGCTGTACTTATCACCCGTTTCAAGGACGATGTTGTTACTGTAGCAGAGGGGAAAAGAAGAAAAAGACATGTAGGGGTTCACATCACAAGTGTTTGCTTACAGATCTTGAGGGGCCTAAAAATAACTTTCTTAACTCAGTGACAATGATCTGCTTGGGGGTTTTATCTCAGGAAAAGACCAGCTGGTATACAACAAAGGCTGGGAGACCAAAAAGCTGCCCTGTGCTGTATGCCTCTGAGAACATCTCCAACATGTCCACAGCTTTTGTTTTGCTCAGTTCTCCTTCAGCCCCTATATCTGTGTTTCTAAAAAGGTCATGCACCAATTTGATGATGATGCATGTTTTTTTCAGTTTTGAGAAAACCCTCTTTCACTCCTCCGAAGCAGAAGTCTTCCCTAGAGGTTAGAATTCTGTTTGTGGTGAATTAAGTATTTGTATGTCTGGGCTAGCAGCCTTCCTGAAGCATTTTGAAGCCAGACAGTGAATGACAAATAACAAAGAGAGCTCTACCCCCTCTGTTTTCTTGCTGCCTCACCCATCTACAACATCACTGTCTGTCTCAGCCTTCTTTAGGCCAGGAACTACGTCTCCTTCAGCCTCAACACCCACATCACACACCAGCTTTGCTCAGCTGTGAGCAGAATCAGAGTGTTCAATAGTTTCATTCACTCACATCTCTGCAAAAAAGCCTTATTCAAAGATTCCTCTGCACAGCGGTGGCGCTGCTGTGTGACAGCCGTTAATGATGCACCACGAATATGAAAGTACATTGAGCAAACAGCTGTATGAAGAGAAATGAATGTTGGTTATTTGTACTGAGTGGTGATCAAGCATCAACAATTCATACTTAGTAAAGTTACTTGACATATACTATACCAGCTAATGGTAAATCCATTACTAGGTTTGTATGTAAGCCATTAATAATTTACTAGAAAGAACCTGTTAGTTTGCATGTATAGATTTTGGGGTTAAACCTGCGGTTGGGTTCCGTTAGCTTGTTGTATTTTGGATTTAGTTCCAGATCGGTCAATTACTAGTGTTAACCTCAGAAGCTAACGAATCTCTTATTGAAACGTCTTCTCTCTCCTTGCCTGTACTCTGCCAAAGATAATTTGCTAGAGAAACAAGCACTACTCTATAACCGCATTGTATGATTGGAACTGAATCGTTTTTGAGATCAACAACACCAAGAAAGTGGTGATTCTTGTCTGGCAAAATAGTCAGCTTATCGAGTCACATTAATATCACTAGTCAGAATCCCCGAGTTAAACTTTCAGTCATATGAAATTAATACTTTATGCTTATCAATTTAACTGTCAGTTTAGTGTTTAGGGCAAACTTGTGAAAAATACTGTCCTCCCTAGAAAATGACAGCATCTATGTTTGAATGCCTAGACTATATTCAATTTAACCTGACAAGCGACCTCTAGCAGCTATGTGAATCATGACTGTTGTCTGCCAGGAACAAAGATGAAAGCAGCGTGACATTGGTGTAGAGCCTCTAAACCTCATACAGAGGAGTTGTGGCTAGATCCACACAGTGCGCAACTTTGACAATGGCGACTGTCACTGACAAACCATAGCATCCTGTCGATAGGGGTGTTAGAACTGAAAACACTAATATGGGTTGTTTTTAATGGCAATGAGATTTGAGAATTTGTTGAAGTTGGAAAGACAAGTTGTGCAAAATAAGTTGACTGTTCACTGTAATTTCACTGTGTCATAGGACTCAGACTGGCGGATTCATTACTGTTTTCAGATTCAGTAAGATGCTATCAAATCCCAACCCTAGTTGTTCCACTCACATTTCTTGCAACCATTCGAATACCGCTTGCATCACCCTCCCCTTCCAAGCGATTAGGAGAAACTATGATGGCCGTGTTTTTTGTTTTTTCTGTTTTAGGCTACTGTAGAAACATGGCGATACAACATGGCGGCCTCCGTGGAAGGGGACCCGCTCCCTATGTAGATAAAAACGGCTTATTCTAAGGTAATGAAAACACAATTTATTTTCAGGTGATTATACACGAATGAAAACATATTTATAAATATTGTATTCCAGTTCTTCCAAATGCTCCTCCTATACGATATTCACTGGACCTAGTTTTGCCCTAAGTAATGTAACATCTGACCGTAGGCATCCAATCAGAATGCAGTCATCACTGTAAACACGTTGCAATGCATAATTAGTTTAAGATCCAATTGTTTTTGACCTAATGAAACCCAATAAACACAAATAATTATGCCCATTTTATATCCCCACTTCTAATTGGTCTAAGCTGAATTTAAATAGTTTTTTTATTCTTTTAAATTGTTTGAATTGAACATATTTTTATTCTATTTGTTGGGCTCTATTCAGTCATATAGCAATTCCATCTCATATATGTATATGCCAAGTTTAAACTTACGAGCAGATGATGGAACCGGGTGCAGATTCACTACAGGTTTACACATGCGTGAGTGTCTGCTATATAACCACACTGACCAGATCAAAATGGTATGCAATTCAAAAAATGTGTGCAGAGTGGAAACCTGCCTAATAATACTAATAAAAGCCTAATTGAACTTGCTACAGTCATGCAAATGTAAATAGATGTAAATCTCCTCATTTCTCCCACAGAACTATTTGTAGGCAAGGCCATGCAAATTCATATCTATGTCCTACTATTTACAAACACTTTGCAACACCAACTCCCTGATACGTATGTTGTGCCTATGCGATCCCTTCAAACGGGGCACAAACACTTTGAACAAAGAGTTTCAGCATCACCAGCATGCGAGAGAATTTCCTTTTTTTTTTTTTAAATCTCAGACATTATCAGAAGTCTCAATTTATTGAAGGGCACAAAAGCTACCATTCCCGTTGATTATTGCTAAACCTGGAACATTCAATTTGCATTTACAGTTGGTGCTGAAGTGCTCTTTCAGGGGGCTTGTATGAAGTACAACTTGATTTAGATATATATTTAATAAGTGAAAAATGAAAAAAGGATAAAACGAATGTTCTTAGGTCAAGGAACCAAGTTAAAAACTCTGACTCTGACGCTGAATCTTTTTAACATGGCTAATGTGGACAGGTGTGTGATTAAATCAGCCATTGTGTTTAAGTTTCAGAAGAAGTCTTTCAGGACTCAGCAGCATTTCTCTACCAGCTAAAAACCCATTAAATCAGAGTCATGTTTTAATACAAAGCCCCAAGTTGATTCAAAACTTTATTTTAAGGTCCTTCCAGTTGATATGCAGGGGACTCGGGACTCGTTGGCTTCCTTGAAATACTGGGAGAATCAGTCAGAGCACACAGAGACTGAAGCTCATAAGTGGATAAAATTTCTATATATGTTATTTAAAAAAGACTTTCATTTTCAATTTTTTTTCTTTAAATAACTGGTGTCTGTTGACTGCATTGAATCTTTGTGTGTGAACACTAGATATGTCAATGATCTTATGTTTCTTATTGTATATTCACGATCCTGCATACAGCTGAGAATGTAAAACAGTAACGTAATGGGACCCTTCAGTGTCCGGTCAATACATTTGGCGTTATATCCTTGGTGTGTCTGCACATTGCCATTGTCATTGTGTCCAGCAGCTGGAGACAGAGGGCAGAGAAATCCTGACAACATCCCCCCAAAAAACTGTCCACCTGATTACTGCATAGCACTCTGATCCAGTTGTGTTACAGGCTATAGAGTGCAGCCAGTTACTGAAGGGCACACTCTCACCCTCATAGAAGTGTGAGACACCCTTATAAAGCTAAAGCCCTTCCTGTGCAAAAGATAAACCTGAGCTCTTATTTGATTAGGAAGGTTTGTAAGTAACTGAACTGACCTGGAAGTATCAGCTGCAGCCATTAGAGCAGTTCCTGGAATTCTCTAAAAACTACAGAAAGAGGCTTGTGGGTGACCATCCTTTAAGTAAGGACACAGTGCTATTCCACCCCTCCTCTCTCTGGCAATACACTAAGCACAATATGGGCATTCCTGACTGACTCATTTCTATCTGTATAGTGAAAATCAATTCACAGATTTTAGGTAAAAAGTAAAGCCATCAGAACATCTCTTCATTCCATGACCTTATACTCAGGGCCGCAGGAATTAACTACGTTAGAGTTAATAATATAATATTATTATAACATAATATAATATAATATTGCTGAATGATAAAAAATCTGTAATTTAAGCCTTTTTGCTTGATTAAAAAAACATTTATAAATGATATTCTGATTTATTACTATTATTCTAATTCTGATGCAAACGACCTCTTAAGTTCTTACAGTTCTAACACTACAAGTCTAACCAGAATTGGTACATATGATGTTGAACTCACGTGTTTGTTTTTGTACATTAATCATTTTGTGTTACATTGCTCTACATCATCTTCATACAACTTTATCTTATCAGGATCTTTTTGCCTGTTTGGCAGATTATCTCCGAGAAAATAATAGTGTCTTGTTGAAATCTATCTTCCTGCCTTGATGTATATGCTATGCGTATTTTTGGCTACCTTGTTTTTGGTGAGGTGACACAAGAAGGTTCACTCTTTGCAATTCATTCTTCTTCGCGTACTTTACGCGAATGATGTTTCCGTTTGAGGTCAAGAAAAAGAGGTTAGAAAAAAAAGAAACACAAAGGGGGAGTCATTTTTGGGACAGCTCAGATCTACCCCTGATGCTACTCAGCATCCTACTCATCGAAATAGACCAACGACAGCGGTGGGTGACGTACTGTGCCCAGGTGACGGTGGGTTCAGGGAAGCCATCTGCATCACAGGCCAACAAAGCAGAGCTACCGATGTCTGCTGTAGCATTGACATCTGACTGCCTGGCACGGATGGTGGGGAGCACTGAAAAAGAGATGACAAAATATTGATACGAGATAAATAATAAGTGCATGCAGCAAGTGTATAAAAATTCTGAGGAGGTATTCTGAAGAGGCTCCATTATTAAGGTATTAGTGGAGCAAAACAACTGAGCACCTGTGACAGTGGAATCTGTAGCTGTAGAAAATAGTCACACATGTGTATCAGCACATTAAAGTCACAGAGAAAAATCCTTTAGGAGATTTCATGCTTGTAGAATTTTTTTTTCGTCCCAGAATCACGACAGTGGATATGGTGCAAAACACATTCACAAACATGTATCAAAAAAAGTAAAGTCATGGACAAAACGTGCACATTCGCAAATCAGTAGAATATCGTCTCACAAATATTTTGTCCTTTTTCCACCCCAAACACGAGTCTACTCAAACTACAACTGCTTGAATCTGCTGTTTCTTCACTCACAAATGACAAGTTCTGCACGCTTGCAGTTTTGCACCGCATAACTCAGTGAAATGTGGAGCAAAACTGATTTCTGAACTTGTAGAGCCAGAGGCAGCCACTGTTCAGAGATCACAGAACCCTTTTGGCCAATTAAATGAGTTCGATCGGGCACCTGTCCGTTCCCAACCCAGTTTAGATTAAACCCCGCCTACTTCTGTATAGCGTGGAAAATGGCAACATGGAGCACTAAATTTGACGGATTTACTGTTTGTCAGAGTGTTGAGTAATGGGAAAACGCTAATTTTGAAGGACTATGAGTCAACAGTTTGAGTTATGCGTAGCTCTGGTTGTGTCTGTGTTTTTCTTAGTTTGTTAAACAAACGGCCAGCGGCGGTGCTGATAGGCCTACAGCGGGTTGTGAGCTGTCGTTTCCCCGGAAAGCACACTGCTGCTGCTCAGGGTCACTCCTCCACCAGAGCCGCTCTTCGCTGTTGGGGTGTCTCTGGGCTACACAGAGCCGCCAAAACCCAAGAAGCCCTGGCAGCGTCCAGCTCGGTGTGCGTGGAGGGGCGGCCCGGCGCCTCCCGCCCTGCGGACACCCGGCCTGTTCGCTCTGTGCGGCATTCAGCAGCTGCACGATCCTGCTCACTCAGAAATATTTACATACAGCCCAATCCCTACTATTATAGGAATTATGTTCCATCTGTGCGACCAATCACATCATGAGAAATAGAGATAATGATTCATGTATCCTATGTGTCTAAAGCTTCATAGCAATTTTTACAATCTAAACTGAGATTACACATTATGTGCAATAAACATTTTAGTGGAGCTGCTCTAACAAACTGACAGCTGCCTTGTGTGCACAGTCAGTGTTATAAAAACAGAAGGACATGCAGAGGTTTTATTCTGAGCTGAGGGTGACTTGACTTAACGCTGTGTAATATTTGAATGTGAGGGCGAAAACCGCGGTTCAAAGAAATGTCTGACAGTGCATGAAAGTGGTAACTGCAGATAGTCCTGAGCAACAAACTAATATTCAACCAGGATTTTGATTCTGACAGTAAACCTCCGCTAATTAATACGCTTCGAGACACGCTTTGATGCGCGCTGAATCAATGAGGAAATTAAACAGCGTGTCTGGCTCTGTAAGAGGGAGGAGGCAGAAGAAACTCAGGGTTTGCTGAAGAAAACCTGCCAGCGGGCAGGCTAGGTTCACAAAGTTTGAGTTACCATGGTAACTGACCCAGAGTTTAAGTTACCTCTCTCCTTGAGGAAGTGAAAACCCAGAGATTCCCTCATCTCAGAGTTTTCACTAAACCCGCTTTCTGGAATAGAACCCAGAGCTACACATAATACAGCCTCTATGCTTGACTCAAACTATTAACACATAGTCCTTCAGGATGAAGGTTTCCCATTACTCAACACTCTGATAAACAGTGAATTCATCAAATTCAGTGCCTCATGTCGCTATTTTCCTACAGAGCTACTGTAGAGCTCTGTCATATAAGGATGAGGCTTTCGTCACACAGATACATAGCTTTAAGCTGATAACTGGTGACATGCATAGATGAATAAATCCCTGTTTGCTACTGCCTATAATGATTGATGTCTAATACTGGTGGTCTTAAATGGAAAAAATTATTTGTACCGTTTAGTTGACAGGGAACTAAGAAAATAGCGCCGCCTACAGAAACGTCAACATCATCAACTTCCTGCAGAATGTGTGCAGAGAAATCTGCCTTATTATGGATTTCTGAAATAAAATTGCTACACAAAGCCTTCTGGTTTTTCCAAAATGGAAAGAGTTCATCCTGCCCATTAGATTTTGATATTTGGTATGCGCATGCAGACATTTTGGCTCATGTTGTTGCTAAAGGAAAGGTCAGGGGGTAGGAATCATCATCTGGGGACCATGAATACCCATACCAAATCTCACAACAATCTGGCCAGTAGAAGTTTGGGATATCTTGCTTGTTGGGATAAGAGTTGGACAGCTTGACAAATGAACTCCCCAACTGACATCATCATCATCATCACGTGTATAAAAAGAACATTTCCAGGATTTTCAGGGGCATCGTTACTGTACCCCAGCACTTGAGAAACATCTCCTCTTTGAGCAACAGGGCAGGGAGCAGAAGGTGAAAGGGATCCAGTGCTTACCATTAACAACGACCTTAATCATCCTGAAGTCAATTTCTCCCCTGGCCATGACACGAGCCTCACAGTTGTACATGCCCTCATCTGTCTTCTTGATGCTGCGGATCTGCAGGTGGCCATTATCCATGATCTTGAATCGTACTAAAACAGAATATGCAAACAGAGAACAGTATTTTATCACATGTGGCATTCAAGATTATTAAGATTATTCTGACGCAACAAAATAGTAAGCTTAAATGTGTCAAAGGGTTTTTGTCTGCTTTAGTATTGGTTTGTAACATTTTGAAGGAATACGTTCAATGCTTGAGCTCCAGGCAAACGATGCATTTTCCCTCATACAAGCTAAAAACATGAATGAATTCTTGCCAGTGGATCACACGAATCCAAACGGAGGGCCATGTTTGTTTGTAATACTTTAATCCTGTCTAAGAAATCTAAGATCTCAGAAAAAGCCAACGCGTGCCTAACTGAAGTGTTACATTAAGTATGATTATTTCCTTGAATCTTGAAAACCTGACATAAAAATCAAGTAACGGTTCAAAAGGAACATTTAAAGACTGAAATACTCAGACAGCAAGTTGGAGCCAGATTAAAAGATCCCAATTATCGCCGGCAAGTGGCTGAAAGAACACAGAGAGCCCGGCATGACAACCTGGCTACACCAGATGTATTTCATCAGTTTTTACAATAATCATAGAGCCTGACAAACTGTTGCACCTGTAATTAAACACACAGTAACAGAGTGAGCTGTTTTAACTGAAACCAGGTGTTGTTTCTCGCACGTTTCTGGGGAAAGGCGTCGAGCACATTATTAAAATCCAGGACTCTGACCGCAACTGATTTAAAAGATACCTTAGGACAAGGAGGGGAGTCATTTTTGTTGTTTGTTCTTTATACGTCCCAATTTGGAAAACTACCATACTTCTCCAAAATTTGTGACTGGCCAGTGTACACTTACAAACCCACTGGATTCAAAATTGTGGCTATTTAGGGTGTACTTGTTAAGCGTGACTTTCACAGGCCAATTGATTCCTTCTTTGGGGACAGGAGCTCCTCTGCAGATATCCAATGCCGCCAGTCCAATTTCCATGCTAATGAGTGGGTACGAGATTTTGATTTCTTCGCCTTTTTAATGGAGAGGCCCCCTGTGTGAACTAAAGAATGCCTCTGTGCTATAAAATCACCTGATGCATATAATTATGTAATGAGTGCTAGAAGGGATGTTGGCTTGGGATAGAGAAAAATGCTCATTATTAAAAAAAAAATTGAAACCTCAACTATTATCACCATTAGCTCCCTGCCAGTCACGGAGGGTAACTAAGTACATTTACTGTACCTATATACAATTATGAGGTTTAGTTAAGTATTTTAATTTTAATGCTACTTTTCACTTCTACTCCACTACATTTCAGAAGGCATTACAATAGTTTTTATCCCACTACATATATTTGACAGCTAATCAGCGTTTTAATAGCTAGTACGGTTTACATTTTATGCTTTTTAAAGACAAGTCAATCCCTAAAAATGTTCTCAAAAAGCGTCTTTAAAACTTAGCTACTGCTATTAATACTTGTAAAGGTGATGTTAGCACTCACTGCCTGAAGTAGTAGTAGGACTATCACTGCCACAAATACTATCAACCGTAGTGCTTCATTTTCTCCTAGATGAATGCTACAACTACACCCAGCGACTGGCAGCCATGCAGTGCTCCCTCACATCCATTTGGCAAACACTCAGAATCAGAAAACTGATTTCTGGGATACGCACCAAGCAGCAGACACTCAAAATTTCTCTGAAATTGTGTAGTTATTAGTTGATTTGCATCTTACATGAGAAAAAACAACTTCTGATCAGCTTATAAAATGAAACATTGCTGCAGATTAAAATAACCAACGTATGAAGTAGTTAAAATTAACTCCACCTCCAATAGCTACAACATTTCAACGCTGCTTACACAGTATGTTAATGCATCAGGTATAAGGGCACATTTTGCATTACGAGTACTTTTACTCATGATACTTGTACATTAAGCTGCTAAGGCTTTGCTCTGAGGAAAATTACATAAGCAGTTTTCAGTGTCGGTTACAATTAGTGGTTTTTCCAGTGAAAAACACATTCCTTGACCAGACTCCAAGAATAAAGGCGGGCTTAGCACAACACTGTGGTGACTCCAGGCTCTCCAGCGGTCACCAAAGGAGGGGTTACTGTAAGGTTAAAATAGGCCCAATCCAAGCGTAAAACAAAACCCAGCCTGCTGCCTCATCGCCACCTCAGTCCTCACACAGCAGATTGAAGTTTTAGTTGAACTCTCTGAAGTAGAGCGGCTCTGGGCCAATGTTGTCAAGGCTTCCTGCTGCCTGAAGTTGCCAAATGAAATCTTTCACAACAATTGTACACACTATACCATTTAGGCCCTCCTCATCTCATTGGCAGAAGGGTCCGAACGCTGAAAAGTTTGTAACTTGTTCCTTTTACGGAGGACAGCAGCTGTAGTCAGCTTGGATTCACAGCAGTTCCAATGGTTTCCAATACTGATCTAGTCACAAACGCAAAAAGTATCACAAAGGCCATGGGAATTTCTCGATCCACTTCTGCCGCACCATTCAATTTCTACAGTGTTTATTTGTCTGTTCAGTATGTTCAAAACCATCGGTTTTCCCCACAACAGAGGTACCTCAGTTCTGTGTCAAGCTTCATAGCTCTAAAGTGTGTTTACTGACAAGCAATTGTTTAGCACATAGGGCTCAACAGTGTAGAAAAGTATTATAATGCAGAGTTGTTGGAGAAGTTTCTATGGACCTTTTGATGTTTTTCTTTTCTTTTATTCAGTTTTTTTCTGCTGTGACTGTGACTCACCATGGTAACGGCTGCAAATCGTTTACAACTTCCAACTGATTACAACTTCCGTCCTGTCAGGGAGCAAGCTACAAATGTTTCAAAACCTGCTTTCAAGCCTAAAGGCTGTGAGTATTTGATGTACTGAAAAGACAGATTTTCGGTTGAGAATACCATTAATATTTATACGGTATATATACATGGTTTTAGGAGCAGATACTTGGTAGAAGTGTGACAGTTTTATATATTTAAAATAGTACAGTTACAACAATGAGCAAACTTGGTAACCCTACGATGAAGACAGGAATACACCCAACCGTAAACTGTCACACTTCTACCAAGTATGTGATCCTAAAACCATAATTTCTATTTCAACATGTGTTAAAAATAAGATGGCGTCTAAGGAAATCTGGTAAAAATATACATAACAAAAGTATAAAATGACAATAAAATGACCTGTATTCTTAAGCTTGATAAACTAGCTGAGCTACATAATTTGGTAAGTTTAGACTGCATTTTTTTTGTTAGTGACAGCAGTGGCAGACAAATTACATTTTTAGCTCTTCCCTTTCACTTTTCCATTTTTTCAGATTTCTTCAGCCTCCAGACTAGTTCAATGCCAATCCATCTTATTGCACTTTTCCTATAGAGCTAGACCGTACTCTTTAATAAGTCTCCCTCTTTTTGGGGAACTTAAAGTCCAATCTGCCCTCAGATATCTTTTCTAGTGAAAATAACCACTTCTTGCTGGGCCACAAAATACAATTTCCATGTTCATGCATCATCTATGGGGCCTAAATCGTCCCCACTGAAAATGCATGGCTTTGTTCATACTTGATGGGCAGGAAGAGAAGGAGATGAGGAAGAGTGTGACAAATTGATTGGAAAGCATGAATTGGCAGACAGCACTGGCAGGAGGGTAAGGTGACTGCTCAGGGAGTCAGGGGGATGGGGCAGGTTGGAATTGAGAAAGTAGCTCAAGCATTGGAACATTTTTATTTGGACTGGCTCACCATCTTTGGCAAACTGGATCTTGGTGCCCTTATGCTTCCAAATGATGGTGGGTGGGGGTGAACTGACCACATCGCAAACTATGTCAGCATCATCGCCTTCATTGAACTCCTGGGGGCTGGGAGCACTCTGGAAGGTGATCTTTTCTGTAGGGAGATGTGACAAACACATACATTACACATGTTTATAACTAGCTTAAGGGTCCAGACTGACCCTTCTAAAGGTGAAAACTCTCATATGGCATATTAACATTGCGTTAAAACAATGTTACAGTGATTAGCAGTGTAACAAGGCACCATGTGGTTGAGCTTCTGCTTCTCTAATAAATGTTTGGTTGGTTTAGTTTTTATGTAATCACTGAAGGCTGTTAAGATAAAGACTCTCAGTCCGCCTTCAGGACTGCGTGAAAAAACACAGCGCCCTCACTCATTTCAATTGATCCACTCCATTGGCATGGAGGGGGTCCAGACGCAGAATGCTCTGGGCGAAAAATGCAGTGTTGTCAGGCAAGAGGGTTTAACCTAGCTCAACTTTCGCCAAGCCACGTCATTGGGCATCACATGCAAGCACACATTCTTGATAGATCACTTTGAAACATGAATGCTGTATTTCTGCAGTTGTAAAATCCTTCCTCACAACGTTACAAACCGCCGTGGCATGTTTTGGCATCTGATGAGCCTTGGAAATCATTAATCTATTAGTCAAACCAGACTTACTGGATTGTATTTTATTGTCTTGCCTGAAACACCACGACCCCACAAGCGCAACCTCTTGCATATTATTAACACAAAACATACCAGAAGAACATACCAGAGGATAGCTTGGAGTTTTTACCAAGAAGACTAAGTTGTTTTGGATGACTTAATGTTTCATCTGTTGTTTACGTTTACTGTATAGACTTTTAGGCATATATTTTGTCTTGGGTGCCAAGAAGTCTGGGGTCACTAAATGTTACATTCAATTACTCTAAAACTTAGGCACCGTGTACAGAAGCAGCCCAATCCTGTCTCCTAGAATTTACATTTATATTGTACTAAATGGTTTTGCCAAAAAAACATTCAAATGAAAATAAATTGCTGCCTGGATTATGTTGAATGGAAAAAAGGTTGCCAGAAACATTAATCTAGGTAGCAATTACATTTGCATTTGAACATATCTGTCATTCAGTACAATTCAAACGTAATTTGTGGGAGACAGGGTAAGGTTTGCAGAAATGGCTATGATCTTGTACTGCACAGAGGGAGTAGATTGTTTCCTGTCTCAATCTCCAATGTCAATTGTCTAAAAAAAAATGCCCATGAATGTCCCTTGAAAAAGAAAAAAAGAAAATGTTCTCATAATGTAAATAACAAAAAAAAAAACAATGTAGGAGGCATTATATGTCTTGCAAATAGTACTGCTGCAAATAAGTGTAAACAGAGAATTTGTAAGAGACAGAGAGAGAGAGTGCGTGGTCATGAAAATGACACAGCTTAAATGACAACAGTTTATTTAACGGTTTGTATAAGATTTAAAGTGGGGTATGTTGTGGGGTGAGGTTGCCTCGACAGACAGGTCTCTGACGCCATCAGTGTGAGCCTTTGTGGTCGTTGCTTGCACTGCTGCTTGTCTAACCTAAGTTGCATCCAGACTTGTCCACCTTTTGTGTCAGTTTGAATGTATGGCATCAAACAACTGACAAAATGGCTGCGAGCAGTAAACTTGTGAATTTCGGGAGACAAAACCTTCATTCAATAACCTATAGGGGTTCTCACAGACATTATGTCCATGTTTTTTTCTGAAATTTAAACCTATACTGTTGTTTTTCAAATCCATGGTTTAGCAATCAGCATACCTTTCCCTACAATAACTTAGCCGTGTCTCAATTTGCGTTCTTCCATACTTGCACTTGTTATTTTGAGTGCATAAGTGCATTCAAACTGGCTTTTATGACAAAATGTAGATCAGTACCCTTGCCACCCTCAATGGTCATCATCCTGGCTAGGTAGCGGAATATGGCAGATGAGGAAGCTGCAGGAAGTTGCGGTTGCTCCGGTGAACACCGCGCTATACAAATAATTTATGTTATTATTATTATTATTTATGTACTAATCCGACCTGTTGTCGGATTGATGCCATCCGTATGTTTATTGGGTTAATTTAGCAGTCTGTAATGATTTGGTACCACAAACGGTTGTAATTCGCCATTAAAAAGAAGAAGCAGTCAAATCGTGCAATCATCATTTCTGGTAAGTGCACCTGTGTTTTGAGACAACACTACCCTGTCTAAATTCCCGCACTATGTAAGTAAGTACATAGTGTACACAGTCTACTACATGGAAGTGTATTAATGGAAGTATCCGAATTGAGACACAGCACTGGACTGCAGAGACAATATAATTAGGCTTCCTTTGCATTGTTTTGACAAAACTCAGTCTACATTTTAAGTTTTCATTCTACTAAGTACTTTCATAACAAAATATTGGAAATACAGCCCTTCAACTTGAAATGAATGTAAAGTTGGCTAACATGGTGTCTGGCTGGGTTAATGCAGCTCATGTGAAAATGTTCTTCCGTATGTAAAGAAACTTGGAAGGCACTCCAAAACTCTACTCACGGAAGATCTTCACTTGGACTGTGGCCTGGGCCTCCTTGTCCCCGGTCTTTGCCACGCACTTGTAGATGCCGGCACTGTCCACGTTGGCGTGGTATATGGTGAGGGTCGATGTGGTTTCATCGTTTCGGCTCACAAAAATGTCTGGCCTGTTGGGGAGGATCTTCTCCCCGCTGGGGTCGTACCAGTCTATGTCTTTAGCATCTCCCACCACTAAAAAAACAGAAAATGAAGAATGAGGCAAGGAAGCAAGAATTCTTTACGGAAGTCCACAGCTGCCATATAAATGATAACCACAATATACAAATTGTACATTTGTGTTAGATATTTGGATTGGATTTGAACCCCCAGCATTGTTGTTCACATCTGTTCAGAGTTAATTATCCATTCATATTCAAAACATGTATTCGTATTCAGTTACATCCCCGATGTATTACATGAAACCCCTTTAACAAGTTTAGGCAAGACTCTGTGTTTGCATGATATTCTGTGAGTAAACATAAACCAGACTCAAATTGAAAGATGAAACACAAATATGATCATAATATAAATATGTACATAAATAAAATATAATATTATTATGTATTATTACCTCTACAAGTCAAAAAAAGCTGATATCTACACTGAATAAATCAAGAATTATTGGTGTGATGATGGCTTGAAAACATTGTTAAATCAAAACTCATCTCCCTGCAGTCTGTGTCTTTTCAAGATCAGACTAAATATGAAAACTAAAACAGGAGTGGTATAAAACATTTCTTTTTGCACAGTAGGACAGAGGATTATTCAGTACTGTAGGAGGCACCTTTCCCCTGAAATAAAAATCAAACAACTTTTCCACATCATTCATTTTCTATGCAGCCGCGCGCATGCTAAGGATTTTTCTTTTTTTTTGGTTTCCCTGAAACATATTAATGCCATCTCATCTCAGGAACACAAGAGGCCCTAAATGCATTTTGACATCCTTTTCAACTGGAGAATTGGACGTCAAGCTGAAGCCATGCTCCTTCAAAGAACAAAAACGAAAAAACACTTTGTAAAATAAAAAACAGAAGACATATTTTCTTACTTTGGTGTGGCCTATGAGATATGCACCGCTGAGATTTCTGCCTCGACCCCAATGCAACGGAGTTGAATGGAATTTTGCGTGTGGTGTTCAAGTTACATTCGAGGTTACATCAATTCAATGACGGGAACAGCCCGTGGATTCCGTGTGGACTCAAGGGTTTTTGTCTCAGATCAGCAACACGCTAAAAGCTTTTCATATACAGTACAGTATATTCCTTTGGTGGGGAAAAATATCTGAAGACAAATTTTACAGTATATTCTGTGGATTAATGGGGACACTGTTTCTGGTAAGAGATGCTGCTTCTGATCTTTCAATCACCTGTACTGTGTTGAGGTGGTGGCACAAAAATACACATTTCAAACCCTGGACAGATAAGACCACAGCTATCTGCATTGGCTACATATCTTTTTGTTGTGTAATATCAGAAACTCCAGTAAGACTTTGATAATAACTGAGACCCCCTGCCAGTCAGGAGGTAAGATCTTATTCATGTACTGAAGGTTCCAGTGTGTCAGAAAGCTGACCTACCTAATGCAAATACCACCTGTTTCTCAGACAAGCTGACAACTGCACATGAAAACACAGACAGTCTGAGACCTGTCTCTCATTATCTCTTCAGACGACACCTCTCTCCCACCTCTTCTAAGCCCTCTTCTTTACCTGACTGTGATCTCAACTTCCCACTACCTCCTCAGAATAAACTGCTCAAACAATTCATCCTTGTCTTTTTTCTTTTTAGCACTGCCTTGTCTTTTGTCTTGAATGTCTTTAATGCTTAACATCTAATCAGAGTATATTCTCAAGTGCACAGGTCTCATTATTTAAACTGACTTCTATCACTTTTATCAAATGATCTCAATTAATACTGCCAATATTGTTATATGAGGGGACATTTGCATGTAGCTGTGTTAAATGAGGTGTGTTGGAGATCGCTCTTACCATCACAGAGGAAAAATTTGGACTCTCCTACGCTGATCTCCCCTTGTGTTGGCGTGATTTGCACCTGGATGGCGGCTGGGTGAAGAAAAGAAGACACAATACACATTAGTCACTGGTTCCAGCGAGAGGAATGGTGACACAGGGGAAAAAGCACCGAAAGGCAAGACTCAAAATCAAATTGCTTTGCCTGCTCAAAAGAAAAAAAACTTTTTTTGGCATACCCTCTGCGAATGAAACTATGGGATGAAATTTTCATGTTCACTAGAGTGCAACATCTCCATGTGGAGATGGGTTGTGAGTCTAGTTTTTCTTGAATGACCTTGTTGAACTGCCAGGTTGTTAGCAGGCTCACTTATGAAGGGCATATTGTACATAGAAGGCACTGCCAACAGTGCAATCGGTAACATTAGCTGGATTTTTAAAAACACTTTTCATATTCTCAGGTGGGTTTTCACTTTGTTAAACTGTGGCGACTGTCTCGTGTTTTGCTAAGCTACGGTCAACTGATTATATCACCATTGTCGGCTGTCTTTGTAAAAAGTGAAGCGTGTTCCTCGAGTTCACTATCCATATTCCAGGGATGAGAATCAACAGCGGGTGATATTATAAGATTGGAAATGAGCTAAACAACGATTAATTGTGAGCATAACTACAGCAGTGCACATATTATGTCATCGTAACAGTTTCTCCTATTTTCACGATATTCCCCCATGCGCTCTTTTAATGTCATCTTTCTAACTGCAATCTCTGCTGTCTAAAAATGCCTATGGGTGTCAGTCCTCCCTTTTCATTCTCATAGCTCTCATTCGACTGGCCCCTGTCTGACAAGTTGATGATGGTTAACCCGTGGCTGTCTTGGATTTTGGGCAATCGTGTTAAATGAAACAGTGGTACACAATAAACCACAACGATACATCTTTTTCTGTTTTATTTACCATTGCTATCCATAAAAATGGAGTGAGCTGCAACCAGGGATGGACTGGGACCAAAAATCGGCCCTGGCATTTTGGCCCAGACGGGCCTACCACCACATAAGATCACAAATACCACCCGTCCTTGCACTTACAAATTTGCAGTCGGCCCAAAACTGGGAAAGTGCCCGGTGTGCCAGATGGCCAGTCCGCCCGTGGCTGCAACCCATATTGTTGAGCGAGGTTATGTTGTAAGGCTGTCATCAAACGTTTGAAGATATTCCTATTCGTTTATTTATTTTTTACCTTTATCTCCTCATTTGAGTACACTTAACGTTCTATCTTGAATTACTTTATGTTAATCATACAAGGGTCCTCTGCGGTGCCAGTAAAAAACAAACAAAACAGAGATGATGGCATTCCATGGCCTTGGGATTCGCTCATAAGAAGCTATACCTTTTGCTAACAACACTTCCAAGGTGTATGCTGACAATGAATCCTGTACCTGTGACAATCAACTGTCTGACACTTGACAGGTTCTTCGAGACTAAAAAATGAATTAAGAATTTAGAATGTAAAGCATTTTCAATTCGTTTGGGATAAGATGATCTTCAGTCCTCAACAGCATTCAGTAACACTAACTAAACATGGGTTTTGTCACTGAGTGTTTATATAAACCACCTGAATGAGTCATTACAGGTTGCTCTCGTACTCATTTTCCACATCCCTGCTTCTCCTGGCAGATGATTTAGAAGGCATAATGCTGTAAATCAAAGAATATCCTTTTCCTGAGACTCTAATGCACTTCATCTACCGGCTAAAGCTAAAGCTACAGTGACACAGATGAGATGTAGAAAGTGCAGAGAAACACCTGGTGTTTGTTCCTTCCGGCGTGCTAACAAATTGAAATTAAAACTCTTGCATATTCAATGAAAAGTGTTAAAATGTGTAATCATTTTCAAAGGCTTAATCAGGAAATCATCACTCGCACGTGCGCGCCAGCATGACAGGACGATGATTTTTAAATGTGACATGGTTGAAATTAAGACATCTTCAGTGATGTGTGGCACGGGAGTGAAGCACAGACTGTGAAGCAGAAACACCACTGAATCGTGATCCGGAGCTTGACAAGAGAGATCCCGCTGAGCCTTCAGCGTGTCGCCACTTCACACAAATGAGTGAGTCAGTCTCAGCCCAATTCCCACCAGGAGATTCATGGGAATGGTTTGCAAGGACTCTCCATTCAAAGACAGGTAGCCAAGTATCATCACAGCACAATTAGACATTTCATATTGCGACAAACTCCTAGCTATAGAAACACATCCGTGACTAAGAATAGATGACACAGCAGTGGACTTCGTTGTTCTTCTTCCCCCTACACATATCTTTATGTGAAAACCAGTCATCATTATGCTGAAGCTACACCTCAGTCAAAATATGGGGCTGATGAAGGCAGCATTTAAAACTGCATGAACGTACACAATAAGCTTTTGCGTTAGAGTGACGCCATGTTTAGGTGTTTTTTTATAATTGGAAATTGGAAGCTCTCGAGGAAGATAGCAGGGATGATTCCGTCTTCCCCTTGTGGATATACTTTTTAATCCTTTAAGTAGTATGCAGGCATGTAAGTATCACATTGTTCCAGAGCAGGTATAGACGTGGATTAGGAGGTTTTGTGATGGTATAATAATGTCACACTACGTCCACCATCGCAACTGAGATGAGATACACCCAGTTTAGGTCGTTTGCCAGAAAAACGTGAACATAAGTTCAGCATTTGACAACAGATTCTGTAATTTTCCTGGTCAAGGACAGTCTCAAATACGGATTTCATTAAACTATTCAAGGTGAGATTAATATCTCCCTTATGGCTTAGTCAAGAAGTCATACAAATACTGATTTGCAGTAAAACACTGCCTCTGCCACATAAATGACCTGGGCTTTATTCCATGCTAGCATCCAGGCTCTAGAGGCATGGAAAACCACTACCCACAGTATGTTTGCTTTTACAGGCTGGAGGTAGATACAAAGAAAACAAGGTATCCATTTCCTTCCCTCATCTAGTACGATCATAGATACCATGCTGCAAACCCTAGCCATGCCTCCTAAGACTAAGACAACTTGCCAAAAATCAAGTGATCATATCTGCAACACTAAAGACAACAAAAAAGAGTTCAGGCGGTGTGGGAAAGATAGCAATTCCCAGAGCCATTTTCTCAGTGGATGTCTCTAAATGGCCACTTGTGCAGTGTCTCCAGGATAAAGTGAGTCTCATGCGCGACTTTGTGTGTGAGAGAATAATAAAATCATGGTGTCAATATGAGAGAAGTTTAATTAATGAACAAATCCGAAACAGAATTTGGTCTTATTCAAATTAAGCAAATGCAGTTGAATAATACGACAAAATAAACTGGGCTCAGTCATCAAACTACTGCTAAAACAATTCGAGTGAGGGGAGGGATATAAGGCGTGATCTATCTGTTAACATGTCCACATGGAAAAGGATGTGTGGTAAAAACAAGAGAACAAAAAAAACAGCAGAACAAGTACTATTCTATATAATAAAAAGGACTGAATACGTAGTCATTTTTATGGAATTTAATCATTCAGCCTCAAGGGAGGCATTGTGAATTTGCAGATTGGGGCGACGTCAGGTGAGGCAACAATGCCGTGCGAGGTGAAAGGAAATTGAGGTACTTCAAAAACCCCTAGCGCCCGATTGCCGCAATTTGCATCAAAATGCATACTCCTCTCAGACACATCTCAGTCAAATCTGAACACATAGCCTAAAGGATATGATCATCTACGATGTCCAATGAAAATAAATCCTTAAATCTGCTTGAAAGTCGTAGAAAACAGATGCTCCTTATGACTTCAGAACTCCCATAAACAGGTACTTGTCACACCTAATTTGACATACTTTTAAAGGTGCCAGTTTGCCTAAATGTTACCACATATGTAGGAAAAACAACATTTGGTAGCTCACAGCTAGCTAGCTAACTAACTTACTGACTCCCTGGCAACATTATAGCCAACTGCCTTTTTAGATCTCCCAAAGCATTATGGGAACCATAGTTCCAAAGCAGCTTGGAGCATGATTCTCCCCCAAATCTCAGTAAGACAAAGAATAATAATAGGAGTGACAAAATCCCTAACTCCATCACTCTGTTAACTTTTTCATGTTGCACTATCAATGTTTTTTTAAGAGTAGACTGGGTGTGTCATATTTGGAGAACACCTGCTCTGGACCAAAAATAAAAAATCTATGACATTGCGTGGCACTCTATGCCCCCCCTGAGGTACAAGGCAAGGTCATGTCCATGGTGATCCGGACGACACCCCACCGTGAAGACACAGAACAAAACCAGAAATCTACCCTCTGCCCTGTGTGGAGTTCCATTTCATTCTTCCCGACTGCCAGAGACGGCCGCTCTGGATTTGCGGTGTTATTTACTGTGGGAATTAAGGTTGACAAGTGGGTAAAATGGCGATCAAAACTTATTCAATAACTGACGGATTTAAGATTGAGGTATGATTGTCTTTTTTTTGATGTACGCATGTTAAGTATGGTCCTTTAAGGTTTTCATCACAGCACCGAAATTAAGAAAGAACTGACCTAAATTACACGAATAAAAAGGTGAACTAAGAAGCCCGGAAGAAAGGGAGATTTTGGAGAAGGAGGTGTAGATTAACAGGAAGGACAGAAAGAAGTGCTTGGCATAGTGAGGAGAGCGCTCGGATAAAGGATGAAGCTATCTGTGCCCTGACGAGCTCACTCATGACACCAATCTAATATCTATCCACTAAGCCTGTCCTTCACTTTCAGTCCTCTCTAAAGACTTAGAAACCTCTCTAACTACTCTCAAGAGTGCTCCTTTACTTTTTTCATTTTCATTCCACCGCTTAGACACCTATCGTCACAGCACCCTGCACTTTAATATACTCGCATTGCTCATTGAAGTAAAAACATTTGTGAGATCAAAGTATGTTCTCTACAGCAGCAAGTTTAAAAGGCATACTTTGGCCCAAATGGTCGGAATAGTCTATTCAAATATTACCCATAGCCCATTGTGGACAAAGACAGCGAGGGAAACAGACGGAGTAGAACTAAATAAAAAGAAGCACATGTGGCACAGGGGTGCACCGCCTCCCAATAAGGAGATCGTGGGTTCGAATCCCGGACCAGACCACGATCTCTCTGGGTGGAGTCTGCATGTCCGTGTTACCGTGGCTTTTCTCCGGGTTCTCCGGCTTCCTACGACCGTCCAAAGACATGCATGTTTAGGTTATTTGGTGACTCTAAATTGTCCCTAGTGGATGAATGAGAGAGTGAATGGTTGTTTGTCTGTCTGTCTCTGTGTCAGCCCTGCGACGAGTTGGCCACTGTCCAGGGTGTACCCCGCCTAAGGCCCAAAGCCGCTGGGATAGGCTCCAGTCACCCGCGACCCCCAACGGGAACAAGCGGTAGAAAATGACTGACATGTGGCACATGCACAAGTGAACAAAGAGTGACCTAGCTCCTGCTAATTTGAGCAGTGGACTTAAATTAGCGGTGTAGTAATGTTGGAGACGGGAACGTCAATATTTCAGCAAGAAACGATACTATGCCATAGCCAGCCACTGATAATATCGTCAACACAGTCGCTAAATTTCGGACATCAAGGAACGTTAATTTACACTGTCCTCGAGAGGGTGTTATTGGCACACAGTCAAGCTAACTAGGACACAGTAGCTTATAGCCAAACTTTAGAAACCCCAGGAAAATGGTTATCTGGTTTACCCATTGTACTTTAACTCATTCACTGTGACTATTTCTGTCTGCACAGCAGCTTTGCCTCTGACAAACGTTTATATAAATAAAACTCCTATCTGCCTTTCTCTCCCTGTAGACTTTTAGTGTCATGTCCATTGTATTTCCAGAGTTTGAGGGGAGCACAACTATATAACCAGCGATGATAGTTTCCCCCATCAAACCTTAGTGCAACCTGTTTTTTTTGTTTTTTTTCTGAAAAAAGAAACAGACCGGTGGTTTCCGGAAACCATCCACACAGGCAATTAGAGGCCACGGCGAACCCAATACACCAGAAGTTATTTCACTGCATCCACATGGAGGATGGCATCCCGCAGTGTTTGCCAGCAGTTCCTCCTCACAGGTACTGTTTGCTCACTAATATCTCCTTACAAACCCCCGTCTTCTAAAAATGACGTGCATAGCTCTTTTGCAACAGTGAATACATTTCCAAACATGTACCACACAAATTGGTTTTTATCAGTGTCGCACTGAGCAGGGCCGTGGCCACACTTTAAGAAATGCTGGGGTCATAAGTCCAAATCCCCTCGGCAAACAATTGCATTTTCTCCAAACTTAACGCAGCACAATAACAGAACATTTGACCCTTAGTGTAACTATCCTAAAAATAATAAAATCACCGTACAGGTTTTAATTAATTAAAGAGAAAAACATAACGAAGAAACTGTATACAGTTAATTTAGTTTGCCCTCTGTCATCATTTTGCCTATTAAAAGTCTTAACTCACGTTTCATGAGCATTTACAGCCATAGGATCAAAATTAAATTACACTGTTATTATCATTCAATACGCAGAGAGAGGTAGGGTGAACCGAAAGCATTAAATAACTCCCCCTTAGCCACATATACATCTACACATAGACACACACACACACACACATACCCTATGTTTGCCTAGTTAATTGCTTGCCAGAAGATTGATTATTCAAGTTATTAATTTGACAAAGTTAGGAAAGAAGTTAGATGGAGAAGCTACTCACGATGAGCTCAGAAGTGGTATTAGCAATGGTGTATTAATTTACTGATAATCCCTCCACACTTTGAAGCAAATATGCCTGCGGGGTTTAAATAAAACCACTGAGTGAAGATGTGAGTGTGAGGCCATTCACTGGCCAGAGAATTGTGGACTTCACAGCCTGCTCCTGTAAATAGGCTTTCAGCATCTTAGCATTGACACCGCAGAGTTCTTTAACTCCAATTATGTAACGGCACAAATATTATACGGGCCACATGGCCATCATTACTTCATTTTAGGGTGTGTGAGTTTGTGAAGGGAACAAACAAGAAGTAGACGGTTCTGCTGGGGAAAACCTGAAGTTTGAGGCAGCTTCTTCCCCGTCTTGGATCAGGAGGTTTGCATGCCTAATTGGAGCCTGGCAGCCGGTGGTGACTGGCTCCATTACGAGGAGGCTACAACAGTCAGCTGTTGGTGCTTAACATGCAAGTCATGTCTGCGCGAGCACACACTATGCAGGGGCAGACAGCACCGTGTAGGGCCACGCTGGGATGCGTACATCACCAGCACATACACCTAGAAAGCAACTGTCTGAGGATGTGCTGTACATCCGAAAAAAGACCTTCAGATGCACTATTTTGTATCTTTTCCCTGTCGCGTGTGAATGGGAATTTGATTGTTGAGTGCTTTTGCTTGCAAATCCCTGCGGCCTGAAAAAAAGGTCAAGACATTAGCAATGAGGACAAAGACCTCAGCAAGATCACACACCGACCACCTCTTGTTACCCTCTCAAAGCTTTCCAACGGGAAACTCATTTTCCCAAAGAAGTCTTATTTTTCCATCTCTTATGAAATTAGGTAGACAGGTTCCTCCTTAATTCCCCTCAGGCAGTAGGGAGGACTTAATGGAGATAGGAATTATTGAGCTATAATGAGGCAATTTTCATTTTAAATTGATGCTATTGCATTTTATATGAATATTATGGAACATTTTTGACAATATTTTTAACAATTGAAAGGGAAAAGAGATGGGAAAAATTGGAAGAAGCGAACAAACGGAAGAAGAAAGATGCATGACATGTGACAGAGGTCCCAGACTTGAAGACCAGATTTGAAAACCCTCTGACATGCTGTTATGTGGTATGCCTCATAAGGCAGAAGGATTTCTGCAACTTTAACTTGCCCCTCAAAATGTGATGTATGCCAGACATTTTGCCGCACACTCCTCTTGACATACTGGAGAGAGATTATGTGCGAAACCCAGTGTTAAACGACGAAGTGCTGCACAAATACAGTCATATTTGTTTGTCTTCAAGATCTGTAAGCTCACAATTTCATGCACAAGCAGAGATGCTTTTGGCATAACTTAATTTAAGACTGCTTAGAGAACTCTCTTGTTTTTTTAATCATAGTTATGAGCTGGTATATGATTGTTTCTCAAGGTGAATTTGAGCAGTAAGAGAAACCCATCCCTGAGACCGGGTGAAGTAAGCTGCGTAAGATCTATTCTTGGAATCCAATGGGATTTTCTAATGCAAGTATTCACACCTCACATGCCCTGCAATGACGGGGCACTGAAGCTCGCCTTGGAGTCAAGGTGGGACATAGCTGTTTCTCTGACTGAATCAAGCCTGACTTCTCATTCGTAATTCAAGAAAAAAAATAATCACAGACTTAAAGTCATATGTGATAAAACTCATGATTATTCTCATCTAATTTATTCTAATCTTTGCGTCTGAGTTCTTTCTTGTAGTGGTAGCCCTCTTCCATTTAAAGTAGCCTCATTTTGAAACCTGAAACAGAATTTATGCAGACTTATTTACCATGTAAATGGGTTAAACGCGCTTGCATACAATTTTGGATGTTTTGTTCTAGGTGAAGGTGCAAACGCACTGGCCTATGAGCTTAAGTCAGCCATAGATTCAACGGAGCTGATGTCATAGAGAAGACAGATGTGATAGGGAAGACCTCACCTGACCACATCAAGCCTTCTTCTACCACCTCAAAGCTATGTCAATCAAGTCAAGTCAAGCTCTCCCTCTAACCCCTCTCTAACCCCTGCAGGATTGAAGAAGTTTCTCCACAAACTTCAAAAGGAATTCTGGCAGGCATTTCCCAAACCTCCAGTACATCCTTTACAGCACTGAATAAACACCAACACATCACTCCCATCATGCCTTCTTCCTGGCTCCCTATACACTCTGCAGCTTCTTTCTAAGCCCTTTCTCTGACCTGCCAGTCAATCCACAGAAACACCTCACACTGCTCCCAGCAATTTGTTACCTCTAGTTAGTACTACAGTAGTAAGAGTATAGAATAGTAGTATAATATCTATAGTAATTCTGCACGCGCATCTGCACTTTAAAGGTAAATGAATTTGCAGGTGAACAGTGACTTTACATCACAGCTTTTATTTTCAGCCTCCTAACAGAAGTAACTTTGAGCATTGTTTCCAATTTGTGTTTGAGAGCCAGATAAATTAGCCTTTCAGAAGCACATTCCAAACTGTCGCCACCACTTATCATTAACCTGCTATACTTAGAGAGAGTGCGCGAAGCACTAAGCAGTCGTTTCCATGTGCCGTGTGTGGGTGCCAGGCCTTAATCAAATTGACATAGACGTGTCAGCTACTAAGCTCCTTCTCCTCGCATCTTTCAGTCAGTCACCAACACAGCTTTGTCAGATTATGGTTGTTGCCATCATTCCCCCGACCCGCCACCAATTCAGTTGTCATCCACGAGCATTACAAGTGGAGAGGAGTGAATCTGGAGGAACACAAATGCATGCTGCACAAATCAACAGGTTTAAGTGCTTTTCCCCCACTAACTTAGAGAATAAAATGGTTGAAACCAGCTAACGTGTGACATGGGCTAATTCATACAGCCTCATATTCGTCGTCCTCTATTGATTAAAAGTGTGTCTAACCTAATCATCTCCAGATGATCAACTCCCTGATACAATAGCCGCTCCTCTTCTGTCATTGTTGATATTTGGATATTAAACAGAGGCCAAACTGTGAAATATCTCTCTGACAAATGTGAGCCTCCTCTGACAACACCTCATTACTAAACGCGGAGAGAATACTACACAAAAGGCATAAAGGCTGAAAAGGGCAGGAGAAGGGAAAACAACAACAACTAGAGGATGAAATCTGGCTGTGATGACTAGATTACATGTAAAACCAGTCTGTGTCAAGGGCGGAATGACTAAAGATTATAGAACACAAGTCAAAGACCTATAGGTCTGGTGCCTGTAGAAGCTGCCGCTGAGAAGCAAGCCTGTGCTCAGCAAATTCCCTGGCACTCTGCCCAGTACATTAAGAGATATTGTGTGTACAAAGTTGAAAGCTTTTAGGGTAGCCAGAATGGAAATGGTTTATCCTCTGATAAGCATAAATGTTCTCAATACATTTCAGGGTAAAACTTGACATTTTTGCATGTTCCTAATCAAACTGGTCATCCAAAACCAAAACAATGTTCTGGAAATCTTGCCTTTGTTGTACCATATTGTGTGTGTGTGTGTGTGTGTGTGGGGGGGGGGGGGGG